>JARHVA010001193.1:600000-1037500 GCA_037957365.1 Torreya grandis | reverse complement strand
ATACTCTAAAAGTATCCCTATATGAGGTCCATCTATCAATTTGACTCATTATAAAGATAATTTAACCTAATAAGGTCTCTATGGAATTAGTTAGTTGGGTGAGGTGGGGTTTGGTCAAAGTAAGATCCCTCATTCTCCCAATTAACTCTTTAATTTCAAGTTTATTTCCCACAATGTTATCAATCAGAATCTCTAAATTGATAGGGGGTTTTGGGTAACTGTAAGAGGGTTAGGTGGAGGGATAGGAGAAGGAAAATGAGGGTTTTATGGAGGGTTAGGAGGAGGTGCAACAAGAGGGTTTTATGGAGGGTTTTAGTAGGCTAGTTGGGTAGAGTGTTTAGGCTAGGTGTGCCTTGAATTGTGTCCCGATTTAGGTGCTGGCAGGTTTGGGTGTTCTGGCCATGGAATGCCCATAAGTGACCATCAATGATCAGTCATGATGAGGTAGGGTTGTTAAAAGGTGATAAGGGTTTAAGCATGGTTTGAGGGTAAAATGTAACAGTTAGTCTTGATAAGTTGGGTATAAGGGGTAAACAAGTTATGGCAATGATTAGGTCAAATACGTTAGGGTTATGGGAACATTTTTAAAAGATAGGGTAGATGAAACTAGTTAGGGTCTAAGTGAAGCATTTTGATTTGGCACAAGCTTGAGAGCAGATATAGATGCATGACCATGTGCTGTAGATCTTCCTTACAGTACTCAAGGGGATAACTACTAATGATTGGGCTCATATGGAGGTGGTAAAACTAGGAGGGATGAGGTATTACCGACACATGCCTAGAGATGCATCTATGATAGTAACACTCATAGAGAGATGGGGTCCCACTACTAACACTTTCTTGCTACCAATCAGGGAGATGACTATTCTCCTAGAGGATGTCCATAGGATCACTCAGCTCCCACTATGTGGTGAGGCAATCTACCAGATTGAGAAAGAGGAGTAGGATCAGTATGTGGAGTACTTATGTGGAGATGATAGTGACCAGTTCCATTGGCACTCTAGAGGGTTCAATTATACAACATTACATGAGAGGGCTCTTGAGGAGAGGATACTTATGACAATGTTGATGATTATGATTACTTGCTTTGGGTTTCTAGATTCTAGCAGTGAGAGATTCCCCTATGTATTATTATCTATTTTGGTTGAGCTATTTTTTGGGAGGATAGTATTTGGTTGGGTCATAATGCTACTAGTCTAGATTTATAAAGAGTTGTGGGTATTTAGACACCACAAGAGATATGACATCCATGTGGGCATGGTTCTACACTACTGGGCCTACAAGCACATCTGGGTACTAAGGCCTATGAGATAGATGTGGATGGGGTACACACAGTTGGAGTTCCCTATGGGCTTTATGAGGTGGAGGGGTGACTATGCTAGATCAAGGGTTAGAGGTGGAGCACATGACATTGAGTGGTTTAGGGTTGCCCTAGGTGGATTGGTAGCTACAAACATCACATGAAGACCATACGTATAGTTCCTCATCTGGCTACGCTACACAATTGATACCCTCACTACACAAAGTTATATGTGGATTGTTGGCCACTGAGAGGGTGAGGTTAAGTGGATTCTCTTTGATTGAGTACAATACCATTTTGTCTTGTTATAGGGTGTATCAAGTCCACATCCATGGTATAAAAGGTATGACTCAGATGTTCATTTATTGGTGCCCCAACCTATTCAAATAATTCTAGATGGTAGGTTTGAAGATCTTCCTATTAGGGCTCCCAAAGATGATGTAGGGTACATAGATGGATACATATCTTGGTACCAAACTATTTATGTAGCTATGGATGTAGGTGGGGATGATTGAGGGGTGGCACCAATGGCTGTAGATCTAGTTAGCTAGGGTGGATAGGCAAGGGTAACATTGGTTGTAGCCTAAGATCAGGTACAAGCTTTATAGGGATGGGTGGCCACATTACAAGGATGGATTTAGGCATTATAGGGTCTAATAACCACTATTATAGGTGGGAGAGATCTACTTAGGTAAAGGGATGGGGTAGGTATAGTAGTAGTAGGAGGGTTAATAGACATAGTGCCTTGAGCATGCTATCTAACTACTATTATATAGCTTAGATATAATGAGGTGATGGTATTAGACCAACTGCCTTAGGCTATGAGGTATGCAGAGTACATAATGAGCTTATCTGGTGGGCTATCGACAACATCTCCAGGTCAGTGGGCTTCTAAAGTAGGATAGATAGGGGTCCTATTGGGACCACCACCAAGTATAAGTGAAGGCACAAATGGGGCCAATGATAGTGGTGTAGGCCCATGATTATGTTGAGATATGTTATTTTGATACTAGCCTATCTGTCGATGTAGCAAGATGTATATGTTTTGAGAGAGAGCTGACACATTGTGACATGTATTATTTTTTGATGATGCAATGTATATGATGTATACTTTTGATGTTTATGTATGTTGGATGCTTGTGCATTATGATTATGGATTATGGTTTCTGTTTCATGTTTATGATGTTTGACTTAGTAGCTTAAGCATGTGATGTTCTAATTATGCTTATGGTTATGATAGGATATGTTATGGCTTTATTTATGGTTATATAGGTGAAATGAGAAATGGTAAATGCCTTAATATTTGGCTTAGCTATTTGGTTTATGCTTGTGATTGTGTGATGATATGTTTATGGTTTATGATGTGATTGATGTTCATGGTTTGCTATGATATGTTGACATTATGTTTGACTCATCGATGAATATATGTTGCTGCTTGATGACATAACTCATGATGTTCATGATTTTGATGTGATGTTTATTGTTCATGTTCATAGTGATAGGCTTACATAAACTAATAAAAGATAAGAAAAAGAACATGATGCATTTTTATTGGTAAAGATCGACATGAAACCCAAAATTGGATTGGCTTAGTGAAAATAAGCCTTTTCAGATGCTTTGTATTAGCGTGCTTAGGTTGATAGATAGGGATCTTGATAACATTTTATCAAGTAACCTCATAGTCCTGTGCATATGATATGTGGAGGGAGAATGGGTGAAACTTGAACCATTAGTGAGACTAGTATGCCTTTTCTGTAGGTGTCTAAAGAATAGTATAAACAAGTCTATGTCTATATATGAAGCATAGATTGATCAATGCAAGAAGTCTACTAAGGAGAGCTGGTTGTGGCTTTCTAAGATTATTGCTATTATGAAAGTTGATTATGGCTTTCAAAATTCTTATGCTCTTGCTTTGATTTTGTTTTTGATTTTGATTTTTGATGGGGGTTGGGGAAGCTGATCGATGTAGGAAGCTTCCATAATAGTAGAACTTTCCACTTGTCAAAGATGAAAAAAGGACCCCCAAAAGACATAGGCAAGAAGGGCTATAAAGAGCAAAGAAGCGCTTAAGTAGTGAAGAGAGGAGCGAGACCAAAGGACCAGAAATATCTTCAAAAGAGTTATTCCTAGTAGGTGAAACAGTGGATAGAGTAGACTTCTGAGCACACCAAACCAAGGACATGGCTTGTTTTCTTCCATGAAGTAAAGATAAATATGCAAAGGACCAGATGGTCCATATAAAGGAAGAGACATATCAGATTAAAGGACACGCCATAGTTATGGTAGCACACTATTCTTAGCATGGTCTCTCCAGACCAAATTGGAGACACATTGAAGACATTGATTACATCATGGGCCGTCCCATGGAAAAGGGCACCCATCCTTGCATAGTGGCTATAAGTTTATTAATTCTCTCATTTGTAAAGGAGACTTTTCATTTTTATAATAGCAAAACTCTACCCATTTTGAAAGAAGAAGACTGAGACTTTGAGCTCAGGTTGTAATTTCATTTCCATTGTTATCTGAATGAGAAAGTAGGTTTTCCATAGACTTTGCACTGTTATGACTTGTGTCATCTGAAGGTGTCTTTATTCATTTAATTTGGTTCATGGAATTAGTGAAGGTAACAAAGAAGTGTCCTGAAACCAACTGTGAGAAGACTTTATGCTTTCACCATTGATTTTAGTCTGTGTTTTCCTTTCATTTTTGTGTTGAGTATTCTAGGGTGACTTTGTGCCCCCATTATCCTTTGTGATATACTCTTTGGGCAATTGAGGTGGAGACTTTGAGCTCTGTTTCATCCTGCTATTCCTATGTTCTTTTGGTCACTGGTTATTTCACTACCTGAAAAAAACTCCTATTGTTTTCTGTAAGGACACTTTTGAAAGAAGAGAAGTGCCTTCAGCATTTATAGCCCAAATTTTCTCCTTTTTCTATGTTCATCATCTCTGAAAGAAGAGAGATGGATGGTTTGTCCCACCCCTGTGTCTTACTTTCTGCTTAATTATACTGTATATAGCTCCACATATTTAATAGGGAACCTCCCCTTGATGAGAGGAGAGATTTGTCCCCTTGTGATGTAATAAACATACACATTTGGATGACCAATCTCCCTATGCTGTGGTGATAGGAACTTTTTTGAATGCCAGTTAGCTGGTTGACAAAATATTCACCCAATAGTTTTTGGCGACTCTGCTGGGGACACAGTAATTTTGTGTAATTTGGAACCTCAAGTTTTAGATTGAAACATCACCTATGTCATACTCATAATCATTATAACCCTTATCCATTATAGAGTCTGGTGACTCTATTCCATGTCTTACCCACTATCATTAGCCTTACCATCCTCCATCTCCATTTCTATTATTTTACCTAGTCTATAAAACCAGTCATTGGAAAAGAGTGCATAGTCTGAAGCCTCAAGCCTCAAGCTAAAGCAGGGCCAGTTCTTTTCCATTTTTGTCCTACAATCTAGCCATTCCACCCAAATGCATTATCCCCATTTTTCATAATCCCATCATGGCAGTTCGAGGCCCCTGGGGTAACTCTTTTGGCCCACTTAATCTAACTCCACCCCTGTATGAGCTACCACTCAGTTCAAGAAAGAATTTCCCCAAATTCTTTGGTGATGGGAGAGTTCACCTTGATGAACACATTTCAGCATTCAACGTGGAATTTGAAGATGTGGCAGTCATGATTTTTGTGGAGACATTACAAGGTGCTGCTGTAGACTGGTTTTACCATCTGTAGACTAGATCAATGACTGGCTGGGACACTATCAAAGCTAAATTTGAAGCCAAGTTCAAGCCAGTAGAGGATGCACATGCCTTACTAACCCAACTCACACAAATGAAGAAGGAGCCCCATGAGCCTATGAGGGACTTCATTTCCAGGTTCAACAAGCTAAGGCATAGGATTCCCATGATCGCCCAGCTGACACCTCAGAATATCATGTGTTTCTTCATCAACTCAAAATTGCCTGAAGTGAGTTTTCTGTTGAGATGGGCTAGACATATATACCTTGAGGCTACTCAAGACTTGGCTACTGAGGTAGAAGATGACCTTATCTTGGTAGGAAAGATAAGGAGAGACCCTAATAAATGTAAGTCCTCTTCATCTTCTGAGTATTCACCTACAGTCACCACTGACCCAATGGTACAAAAGCTAGTAAATGAGATGCTAGCTCTCAAAAAGAAAATGGTGCAAGGGATGTCATCTAATCTTACATACAGAGATATGCCTAGGAGGACATTTCAAAATTAGGCATACCAAGGCAGTGCTGCTAGGAATCAGGGATAACAAAATCACCTTCCTTCTCCATAGAGGAACCTTGCCATTAAAGCACCTCCAGCCAACTCAGCAGTTGGATATTTGGAAACAGAGCATGATTTCTCTTTCCAACCTGAGTTTAATCAAGAAAATAATGCTGACTTCTTCACAGAGGATCAAGAAGAGTTAGCTAGTGACTCCATCATTGGTTTCCTGGATTACCAAGATGAACCCAGAAGTGAAGGTGATGCAGATGAGGGACCATATGCTGTGTTCACCCAGTTCCAAAACCAATCATCTCAACAAGCTGATAAAGGAAAAATAGAGAAGTGACCTCAACCAACAATTTCAATTGCTGAACATGGAACCATTCTATCTTTCCAACCAAAGGATCCGGTGGTTGCTAAAGAAGTAAGTATCCCAAATAGTTCTACAACTTCTACTTCAATTTTGTAGTCCAGTCCTCCCGCCCCTCCCAAAAACCAAAAGAATGAACTCCCATTCTCTATGCCTAGTCCAATTCAATAATTTGACATAACTGATCATGTCAAAAAAACCAAAAGTCAAATGACTGAATTTGAAGTCTTGCAGTCTAACCTCGATCAGTTGGACAAGTTGGTACAAGATGTCAAGACCCAAATGTCAGCCCTTAAAGCTCAAATTTTGTTTGAGTTTTTAGGCAGGGGTGATTACTTCTTGACCACGGAGGACGTCCATGTTCTTGGAGATGAAAGTACGATAGGTGGTGATCCAAGAATTGATTCAAACTAGACATCAAAAGGATTGGTAGGGTGTAGTACAAATGAAAAAGGGTCTTCCATCTCTAATGAAGAGAAATCTGACAGAAGATCCATTTTTGGTGATGTTTGGATCTAGGAAATGGATGGCAGTAATTCCTTTATAGGTGCTGGGGCTAAGTTGGTGTTGATATCTCTTAAGGGGGATATTCTTCCTTCTTTACATGAGTTGTAGTTCAGCAACACCAACAACACTGCCGAGTATGAATCTCTGTTACTCGAATGGGGAGCTACTCGAGACAAAGGAGATGTCAAGCTGGTGGTCAACCAGGCGTCTAAAGGGGACAATCAAGACATGTGCTGGACTAAACTATCAGAACAACAAATTATGGTAATAGACCAAGTTGCTGCCCATCAGAATCAAAAAAAGGGACTCTGCAGGAGAACCAAGATTCATGGTTCTCAGACTAGAAAGCAAGTCTTGCCAAGGGGCAGTAAGAGAAGAGAACCAAGAGGAAGACACATGAGACTAAATTCCTGGTGGAGATTTCCATTTGCTCATCACTAATTTTGGGGGCAAAATAGCTTCTTGCTGGTTTATCAAGACAAAAGGCCATTTTCACTACCTCTCAAGGGGCAACATCTGAGGTACTTCAATTCTTGAAGTACCATATAAATTCACCTGTACATTTGTATATTTGTAAAGTCTTTGTTCTATTTTGTGCTTTTAATTTACATTTTTTGGAGCCTTTCTTTTTGGGTAGCTCAACTCTGTAGCCCAATGGCATGTTTTTAAGGCACTGGAGATTCTGGATTCTACTCCCTTCAATCAATTTTTGCAATAGAAGGAAGTTCCCCAACTGGAGCCAATGGTTGTCCCTGAAAAATGCCACTCATTTTTGGGACAACCTATAAACCAAAATTTCTCTCTTCCCTTCCCAAAATTTGTTCTGAGCTTTTAAATTCCTCATTTTTAAGCTTTTTCCATAAAGGGGATTCATAGGTTCAATAGGTTAAAAAAGCTTCTGTAGGCAAGTTCAGTCAAAATAACAAGCTTTTAACACTTAGTCATTTCCAGGATTGGTTCAACACCTCAGTTCAATCAAAAGGATTTCAATCAGCAAATGATAAAGGACTTAGGCTTGAACCATTGAACTTTGAACCACTTTGGTTCAAAGGTTCAATGGGTTCAATGACCAAGTTGGTTCAACGTGCTTGATGCAAAAGAACAAAGGACTTTGCCAAATAATGAAAAATGAACCGTTGAACCATTGAACTAAAGTTGGTTCAATCGAGAGGTTCAAGGGGCTGCCCCAAAGTGAAAAAGGCAAGTTCCCTTGCAGAGGGCAGGCAACATTGGTTGAAAATATCAAAGGTGGCCTCAGTCAAAGGAAAAGCCCGACTGAAGAGAAAAAGCCCATAGAAAAGTGCTCGATGGAAAAAGACAAAGTGCAGTGGAAGTCGCCACGTGTCCATTATAAAGCAGAGTAGAAGCCACCACGTGTCATCTTCTATAGGATCCACAAAGGTTTTTAAAACTTCTATAAGTTAAGTGGAATACGTCATGTGTCCTGTTATGACTCAGTGGAACGTGACAAGTGTTTGCATCTGTGGTCCCATTTTGGAGTTGCTCAGGCAAAACATGTCGTGGACCCCATTTTCCATAAGTTTCTAATGAGTTCCATAATAATAGAACTTGCCACTTGTCAAAGACACAAAAAGGACCCCCCAAAGACATAGGCAAGAAGGGATATAAAGAGCAAAGAAGTGCTTAAGTAGTGAAGAGAGGAGCGAGACCAAAGGACCAAAAATATCTTCAAAAGAGTTATTCCTAGTAGGTGCAACAATGGATCGAGTAGACTTCTGAGTGCTCCAAACCAAGGATGCGGCCTGTTTTCTTCCATGAAGTAAAGAAAAATATGCAAAGGACCAAATGGTCCATATGAAGGAAGAGACATATCAGATGAAGGGACACACCATAGTTATGGAAACACACTATTCTTAGCATGGTCTCTCCAAACCAAACTGGAGATGCATTAAAGACATTGACTACAACATGGGCTGTCCCATGGAAAAGGGTGCCCATCCTTGCATAGTGGCTATAAGTTTGTTAATTCTCTCATTTGTAAAGGATACTTTTCATTTTTACAAGAGAAAAACTCTGCCCATTTTGAAATAAGAAGACTGAGACTTTGAGCTCAGGTTGTAATTTCATTTCCATTGTTATCTGAATGAGAAAGCAGGTTTTCCATAGACTTTATGCTATTCTGACTTGTGTCATCTGAAGGTGTCCTTATTCATTTAATTTGGTGCACAAAATTAGTGAAGGTAATAAAGAAGTGTCCTAAAACCAACTGTGAGAAGACTTTGTGCTTTCACCATTGATTTGTTTTTTATATTTTCTATTACTTTTGTTTTGATTTGTTTTACTTGACATAGACTTGCTTATGCATGCTCAATGGATTAAATTTATGAACGCAAAACTAAGCTCACAAGAAGGTTCCATAGGTGAAAGAGAGGACTATGTGACAATGACCATAGGAACTGATCTCAAAGAGATGTGAAGTACCATGGGAATTATGACATGGATAGAGCCGTGATATCTATGGTTCAAGATTAGGCTATAATTGTGATGGATAATCACATGATTCAATTTTAGTAGGTTACCCCTAAAAAGAGGGAAATGAATGTGGTTTAAAAGGGATGAGATAAAGTTAAAAAAATGATGATTTTGATCCCTATCTAACAATAGAAGGGATGCAAATGTGAAGTGTTGAGAGGCTTAGGTTCTGGTTTGCCTTTGAGAGAGGATAAATGATAAGCTCCTAATCTATACTTATGGGTAATGATGTATGGTCCAAGCCAATTGAAAACAAATTTGCCCTTTTTTCTTTTCTCCATATTAGTTACATGTTGATTTTCCTTGAGAACAAGATCTCCAATATTGAATTCTCATACTTTTAAGTATTTGTTATAGGCTCGTTTGACTAGTTATTGATATAGACGAAGATGGGAAAGAGCAACCAAATGATGTTCATCAAGTAGCTCGAGTTGAGCTAAATGTTCTTGATAATAATCATTTTCCAAAATAAGGTCGTGTAACGATATGTAAAGAGAAAGTATTTAGAATTTAAGAGGCAATACAACCTTAGCGCCAAATAAAAGTGAAAAATGTGTAGCACCCATAGGAGTTTGGATGCTACTACGATATGCCCATAGAGTGAAAGGGATGTGCAAGTGCCAATCCCAACCTGAGGCATTAACCATTTTTGTAAGCATATTATTAAGGGTTTTTTTAGAGGCTTTGGCTTGTCCATTTGCTTATGGGTGATAAGGTGATAAAAAACTAATTTTAATACCAAATACGTCATAAAGGCCTTGAACTTATTTATTTTTGAAAGATTTGCAATTTTCGGTGATGATCTTATGGGGAACACTGAAATGGTAGATGATATGGTGGGTGATGAATTTGATAATATTTTTAGCCTTCATCGAGACAAGATGAATAGCCTCCACCCATTTAGTAAAATATTCTATTGTGGTAATGATAGAATGATGTTATTGTGAAGAGTGGGGATTGATTTCAATGATATGGTCTAGGCCTCATTATGAAAAGGGCAAAAAGTCTACAAAAACATGAAGACTATTGGTAGGTGCGTGATGTGAATTAGCATGTTATTAACACTTGACACACTTTTTCACATAGTTATAATAGTCTTGGTTAAGGGTGGGCCAGTAATAATCTAGGTGGAGGATGTATTTAGACACATTGAGTCTACTAAAGTGGCCCCCTTAGATACCCTCATGTGTCTCTTTGATAGCGTGAGAGGCTTCTGGACTATGAAGGCAACACAATAGGAGGCCATCAAAACCATGTTTGTAGAGAATTCCTCCTATAATGGTATAACAGGAGGTGCTCTAGATAAATGTTTGATGGGAATTCCTAGAGAGGCCAGAGGGAATTATGCTAAGGTGAAGGTAGTTGAAGGTTTACTGATTTAAAGTTTAGTCATGATCTCCTCCACACTAAATATGGTTGAAGTGTTTGACTTGGTGTAGGAGGGTTTGGTGAGGTGATGGACAATGACTGATAGTTTGGAGTTTGAAGATGCCAATGGGATCTGAGAGGCAAGGGAAGCCATGGTATCAATAAATTTGTTAATAGATCATAGGGTGGTTTGAATATGGTAGTGTTTTAATGATGCTAAAATTTCTATAACCAATTGCCTGTATAGTTATAAAACCTCATTCTTACACTAGTAAATGCTGGTGACTTGGTTGACCATAAGGTGGAAGTCACCAAAGATATTGATTGTTTAGACTCCTAGGGTTAAGGTATTTTGGAGACCTATTAATAGGGATTCATACTCAACCACATTGTTGGTGCATTAAAAGTCAAGTTTAAAAGACAAAGGAAGTGGTTCACTAAGAAGGGGGACACGGGTGATACTAGCTCCCCCACCACATTGACATTTAGAACCATCAAAAAACATGGTGAAATGTATTGAGATAGGCTTGCGATAGACTCATCTAAGAACTCTAGAGGGGGAGATTGGTTGTTTT
Organism: Torreya grandis; assembly: GCA_037957365.1. NCBI lineage: Eukaryota > Viridiplantae > Streptophyta > Pinopsida > Cupressales > Taxaceae > Torreya > Torreya grandis. The sequence continues at coordinate 1,026,631 of JARHVA010001193.1, read as the reverse complement.
CTAGGGGTGTCTCGGCCAGTTGGTCAATAATGACCTTTCCCTTGAGTGATTTTTGTTGGAGGAACTCAAGGTCAAACTTAGCTAAGAGCATGAGCCACTTAACCATACATTAGTTTTGATATTGTTTGGAGTGCATGTACTTAAGGGGGTAGGTATTAGTTATGAATTTTTTTTTGTGGTTAAGAAGGCAGTGGCAACTTTTGGTGGCCATGAAGACTAGGGCCAAACATAGTTTCTTAGTATGCGTGTACTGAGTCTCGTATTCGATAAGTGTGCAACTAATGTAATATATGGATTGCTACTTGTGTTGTTCATCTTGATGGGAAATCATCACCCCTTGGGAGTGGTATATGGAAAAGATATAGAGGTAAAAAGGTTTGCCATCTTTAGGAGGTGTAAGGATAAGTGGAGATAGCAGGTACTCTTTGAGTGCATCAAAGGCCTTTTGATAATCGATATTCCACTTGAAAGAGACATCCTTTTTTAAGAGGTGGTGGAAGGGTTGACACTGATTAAAGAGATGGGAGATGAAGTGAAAAATGGATTAAAGTTTCCCCTACAAGATACAGATTTGTTTAAGGTTGGTTGGAGGTAGCATCTCAAGGATGGCTTTGATTTTGATCAGATCAGCTTTGATTCCTTAAAAAAAAATGATGAATCCAAGAAGTTTGCCTAATAAGACCCCAAAAATACATTTCTTGGGATTAAGGTAGACATGATACTGGATAAGTCATTCAAAGATAATCTTGAGAGCAGCTAAATGGTCTTTGTGAAGTTTGGACTTCCTGAGAAGGTCATCCACATAATCTTCGATGATTGTATAGATAAGGTCATGGAAAATATAGGTCATAGCACGTTGGTAGGTTGTGCTAGTGTTCTTAAGACCGAAGGGTATGACACTATAACAAAACTTCCCTGATGGTGTGATAAAGGTAGTTTTATGCTAATCTTTAGGGGTAATCAAAATATGATTATAACCCAAGAATCCATCTATGAGAGACAACATCTCATGGCTTGCTACAAGATAAATGAGTTGATCAATGCTAGGTAGAGGAAAGTCATTCTTTGGTCAGGCAAGGTTGAGGTCATGAAATTCCACACACATATGTAGTCCCCCTATGGATTTAGTGACATGCACGATGTTCAAAACCCATTGGGGGTAATTGATGGGTTGAATAAAGTTAATAGAAATGAGGCATTAAAGCTCTTATTTGATAAATAAAGCTATACAAGGGTGTATTCAGTGAAGTTTATATTTTAAAAGTTTGGTGTCACGATTTGTTATGATGTTGTGGGTGGCAATGGCTAGGTCAATACTAGGCATGTCAGCATATGACCAAGTGAATACAATACTGCAGACTTGGAGGAAGGTAGAGAAGTCCTGTAGTTCCTCAGAGGTAAGAGTTTGGCCAATTTTGATGATATGGGGATTATTTGGAGTGCCTATGTTAATGTCTATGGTGGATTCATTCAACATGGTTTCAAATTTTTAGAGGTAAAAATTTATGGATGGATGAATCTGTTGTACCAAGGTATGTGAGAATAACATCAACATCTTGACACTGAACATAGTTAATGGTAGGAGAGTCCTCTCCCATGAGTTTAGGATGGGTCAAAGGGATGGATATGGATGCCCCTTCTTTTTGATAAGTTAGGGGGCCGAGGGTAATCATGTTGATGAAAAAAAAGTTAGGTGGGATGATGTCCTCATCCTCAACCACAAGTGGAGGGGGTGTTGGTGAGGAAGGGGTTTCTTCTTCAATAATGACAGGGGTAGTTTGTTTGGATTTCTTCTTATTGAGTAGAATTAAGCTAAGGCCATACTTCTCATGAGGCTTTTGGGTCTCAATTGAGGTCAATGTGTGTGGGCCATGCTTATATCATCCCAAACCAAATCCCTTTGAAGCACATCTGTGAAGGTATTTTTTGGTGAATTCTAGGTTTTACAAATAAGAGAAGGTGGATGTGAATGGTTGAGGTGGAGAGGGAGTGATGATAAAATTAAGTGGATTGTCAATTCCCCCATAGATAAAGTGGATTTGATAGATTGGAGGCCCCAAGGGGGTAATGGCTCCAATGTTAGGGTCATAACCTAGTTGGTGGTTGAGTTTCCCATATTCTTAGGCAGTAAGGAGGGCATCAATGGTGAGGAGATGATATTATACAAGGGTAAGGTGTTGGAAGGTAGGTTCCAAAGGATCAATGATGGGTATCTGGTCCATGAGGATAAATAAGCTAGTGGATGCCTTAGTGGAAAAGGAAGAAGTAATGGCTTTAGATTTTATGGGTGAGGGCTTGATGGTGGTTGTTTATGGTGCTTTGGATGGAGGCAAAAGAACATAATTACATTGGTAGGTCATATTTCATGCTACAAAAGGGCTAGAGTCAGATTTTATGGTAACAACTTGACCTTTGTGTTTAAACTTGACACAATAATGGAGGGTAGAAGGTATACATCCCATGGCCTAGGTCTAAGGTCTCCCTAGAAAAATATTGTACTAGAATTCACCTTTGACCACATAGAAAAGTTGAAGGAGTATGCGAGGTCCTATTTGAATATGAAGGATGATGGTTCCTAAGGTAGTGGTTATAGTGTCATTCAAAGATCTAAGGACAACTAAAGTTTTAGACATCACATTACCTAGTTGCTTGAGTTGTTCCCCCATTGATCATAACCCATTTGATGTAGGTTTGGTTGATGTGGGTTTTAATAAAAAGAGGGGGATTTGAGTGTTTGGGGTGGATAGAAGGTAGATCTGAGTCTTTGAAGGTAACAAGGGTGGAGAGTTGGAGAACACCAAAAAAGGCCTCTATAAGTTAGGAATCCCTTGATCCAACATCAATGGCTTGCATAGCCTTGATCATGGCTTAATGATGGTAGGGTGAAGTGATAATGAGCTCATAGAGGCTCATTTTAGTATAGTTTTGGTGGAGTTATTTAAGGATGGCCCTCTTGATGGATTCAAAGGGGTTGGTCTCTAAAGTGCCTAAGATGGTGACTTTGGGCTTAGCTATAGACGTAGATGTTTAGATTTGGTTTGGTATAGGGTGAGTTGGTGGGTATGTCTATGGAATGGACACTTTGGCCTTCCCTTTATCCTTTTATTGTGATTGTGTGACCACATTAGTGGTATGGATAGAGGGGGAAGGTGTGATGGGGGTTGGGTAGATTCTTTGTCACTCTGAGGTGAGAGTGGGGGATTAGGAATGTATTGGTGGATGGTTGTTGGTTTTAATGGTGGAGGAATGGGTGGAAGTTCATCTACCAAAAGATCATCCTCATCATAGATTTGGTGGATAACGGCCTAGAGAGCTTTAAAATTCTATGTGTCATGCCCAGGTGTCTTGTGCTAGGAATAGATTTGATGATCATTGTACCAAGTTGGCTTCAAACCAAGAGGATTGAAAGGTCTGATGGGATGTAATGTGAGGCAAGAGGTCTACACTATTCTTTGAAGAATGATCATATATGATTTTACTAGAGGTAATAAAGGTTTAGGGATCATGGTTTTGGTTGGTAAGATGGCTGTGTTGGTGGTAATAGGTTTGGTGAGAGATGGTTTGGCTATGTTCATATTTCTAGTTGATGGTTTTGGTTTGGGTATGTTGGTGGTTAGGGTGGTTGAGTTTGATGGCCCGACTGGTTGTGATTTGGGAAGGACCAACATGTTGGCTAATAAATGTGTTAGTGTAATCAATGGTAGTGGGTGATATATGTTGAAAGGGGTTTGATTTTTAAGCAAAGTGGAAGGGTGAGGCCCTAAGATATAGGGAAAGGTAGAGGCTTAGTCATTTATCCTTTCCATGTTTTCATCTTCTTGGCTAGTGTGGGTCTAGACCTAGGTATAAGCTTGGGTGAAGTTAAGTCTAATTTAAAGGATGGGTGAACCAAAATCTAAGTAGGGAAGGCACCAAGAGATTTGAAAGTTTTGGTTGGCAAGGTGGTGGCTGCTTTAGTTGACTGAGAAGTTGAGGGGTTGGTAGAGGTTTGGATTGGTTTAAGATGTGGTAGAGAGATGATGGATTGGTTTGATAGAGGCATGCTATAAAGTTCAAGTTTTTTAATGGAGGAAAGCCCTAATTATTTATTGAAAGTGGTTTTATCCATGTCTAGTTTTAAGGCAAATTCCAATTTCTATACTAATGTGGAAAAAGGTTTATGTACTGGTCCTAATCGGTGGGTAGTGGATGCAATAGATAGACTTGTAGGTTGGGGAGGATGGTTGGTAGGTTGATTGATTTCTTGAGGTGATGAAGGTAGGGTTGGGATATATAGCTCCTCCTTTAGAGGTGCTAGTGGAACCACTTCTCCTCTAGGGATGATGTCTATAGGTGTGGCAGTTTGTTTGGTAGTTGGTGGAGGTGGTGAATCAAGAATGTTGATTTTCCAAAATGTGCTAGTTGAGGTAGTATGTGATGATTCCAAGACTTATATGAGGGTAGCTAGGGATAAAGGAAATTCTTTGGTTTGGATATTCAAAGGAGGGTAAAGTGACTCCATTACCTCAATAAGTGAGGTGGGGGAGGAATGGGTAGATTAGTTGATTGGGTCCTCATGGATAGGTGTATCATGAACCATGTGGGTATTATGAGAGCATTTGACTTGTGTGTCCTTAGTTTTGATAGGGACATGGATAGGAAAAGGCTTCTTGAAGATGTTAAGAGCTTGATTTTGAGGGGCATTGGGATTATACAACATGAGTTCCCCTTTAATGATAAGACTCTGAACAACATTCTTGAAAGTATTACCACCATTTCCATTTCCCTCTAAGGATGACTTTTCTCTACCTAACATTGACCAACTTGTTGATCTTGTAGCAGGCCATGAAATGTTGTCTCTCATGGATGGATTCTTAGGTCATAATCAAAATTTGATTACCCCTAAAGATTAGAAAAAACTACCTTTATCACCCCATGGGGAACTTTCTATTATAGAGTCATGCCCTTCAGTCTTAAGAATGCTGACACAACCTACCAATATGCCATGACCTATATTTTTCATGACCTTATTCATAGAATCATCAAAGACTATGTGGATGACCTTCTCAAGAAGTCCAAGCTTCACAAAGACTATTTAGCGATTCTCAATATTATCTTTGAGCAACTTATCTACTATCACATCTACCTCAATCCTAAGAAATGTATTTTTGGGGTCTTATTAGGAAAACTTCTTGGCTTCATCATTTCCCTTTGAGGAATCAAAGTTGATCCAAAAAAAATCAAATCCATCCTTGAGATGATACCTCTAACCAACCTTAAACAACTATGTAGCTTATAAGGGAAACTTCAATTCATTTATCGCTTCATCTCCTTTCTCTATGATCGATGTTAACATTTTCCACCACCTCTTAAAAAAGGATGTATTTTTTAAGTGGAATGTCAATTGTCAAAAGGCCTTTAATATACTCAAAGAATACCTGCTATCTCCAACTATCCTTACACCTCCTAAAGATGGCCAACCTTTCTACCTCTATATCTCTACCACAGACCACTCCCTAGGGGTGATGCTTGCCCATCAGGATGAACAACACAAGGAGCAAGCCATCTATTACATTAGCTACACACTTGTCAAATATGAGACTTGATACACACATATCGAGAAACTATGTTTGGCCCTAGTATTTATGGCCACCAAATTTTTCCACTACTTTCTTAACCACAAAACATTTGTCACAACTAATACTGACCCCGTCAAGTACATGCACTCCAAACCATATCAAAACCAATGTATGGCTAAGTAGCTCATGCTTTTATCTGAGTTTGACCTTGAGTTCCTCCAACATAAATCACTCAAGGGGTAGGTCATTGCTGACCAACTGGCTGAGGCACCCCTAGTAAACAACCAACCTCCCCCTCTAGAGTTCCCAAATGAGTCTATCAAAAAAAATGAGTAAAGACTCTAGGTCCCATCATGCATGCCATAATTTTTCATGTAAATTTTCAATTAAGTTCTAGGAAAGAGAGAAAAGAAACTTAATATAGGTATGTTTAAAAAACCTATTTGTTTATGTGCACATTGAATTCAAAATATTGTGAGAGCTCCTCTTTGGCTTGGGAAGAAGACCTATAGATAAGGAAGTACTAAAAAAACTTGTTTGTTAGATAGATAATTATGTGAATTGCCTAGCAATAGATAGATCTCAGAAGTGAGAGCTTCCTTAGAGGTTGTTGTAGACACTATAAAATTACACACACAGTCCTAGTCATCATGATACCTTTGGTTTCTCTTGAACCTTTGTCGACTACACGTATAAGTTTGAGAAAACTACCTGGCCTAACCTACTTACCTAATCTCAAGTAAAGTTAGTCACTTGTATAGCTTAACCCACCTTTTTCACCCATTTTAACCTATCTTTTTCCTAGGTCTTCGATCAATGACGATCACCCTAATCGGTGATGGTCAGGTTAGACAACTTGGACTCAACATGCAACCTACATGCAAACCACCACCTTGCTTTTTTAAATATGATAGTCTAAATCTGATTGTGAGCCCTTTTGCATGGATGAATTTTATTTATAATCCTTCTTCAATTCCAATTTGGACAACCACTTCCACCTCTTGCTTGTGCCTCTAAGAGAGAGAGGCCTGGGAGGTCAAACCATCTGTAATTGTTATCAAGAGCTCTTTATATCCATAATCTCTTTTTGTAGGTCAATTAGGTCAATCTATATTATCAAGTGTTATTGACCATCACATAGGGAGCCTACTTGCCATCGACCCTCCACTATGTTCCCAAGTATCATTATGATGCTAGAATCAATCCAGATTCCACCAACAGGTAAATCCACATCAACTACCCACCAAATAATTTTTGGTAAGACAAGTATTCATTTTCTTGTATTCTTTTACCAAGTTTTTGTTTTAATCCTAAGCTATCTCTTAAAATCCACTTTACATATCTCATCAATTAGCAAACCCAAACCCCAATTTTAATTTTAGATACACTGATAGGAAACTAGTGATGGTTACCCTCAACCTGTGATGGTCACCTGACTTACGATGGTTACCCTTAATCGATGATGATTGTATGAATACCTATGGCACCAAAAACCAAAAATCTAATTTGACCCTCATACACCCAACCAAATTTAGTTTTCTATGTCCCTACCTATTTATAGGCCCCTTTATGATTTTTTGAGCCATACCCCAACCTTTTGGCACTAGTACTAATTAGTTTATCACTAATTAGATCATTTTTGGTCTCTTTTTTGAACAAGCTTTTCTTGTATTTTATTTTTGTAATCTTCTATTATTGATGCAAGTGTCTTATTTTTAGTTTTATCAACTTACTTGTTTAAAATAAGTGGATTTACAACCCTTAAAGAAGTTCTCACTTCTCCGGGTATCTATCTCTCGCTAGGTAATCCACCTTACTATCTAACTAACGAACAAGTTTGCCTTAGTGCTTTCTTATCTATAGATATTCCTCCCAAGACAAAGATGAGATCTTCACATCTTCATATTCAACACACACACAACCAAATAGGTTTTTAAACCACACCTGCATTGAGTTTATTTTCTTTTCTAAGATCTTTAAAACTGAAAATTACTCTTAAACGTTTTGGCACACCCAGTGGGACCTAAAGTCTTTACTCACATTTTCTTTGAATTTGTATGTTCTTTTATCTATTTGTGCTCATAATTGAAACTAAAATTTATTTTAGGATTAAAATCAACTACATCCATTGCTTACTTTTAACATTAGTTCACTTTGAATTAAAGCACAATAATCTTATCGTAGCACCACTTTTATTACACACACTAGCCAAACCAATTTCATCAATCAAACATCAAAATAATTTGAGACAAGGTCCGACTGGGATTTCATCACCTAGTGGTCACCTTACCCATTCTCGATGATCCTACTTGGAGGTCATTACCAAGAGGAGAACTAACTTAGCTCTTTAGTCGAGTATAAACTTTGGACATCAATATATATTGGCTAAGCACCCGACACCCTTATCGCTATGGGACTATGAAGTGAGGGGGTAGGACCCAATACCAAACCACATATTTATTCTAATATAGATTCTTTTAAGCACCTACAAAACCAAAAACTAACCATAGACTACTTCTAAAGTCCCTATTCTACAAGCTAACTTCTGTCACACATTCTCATAAAATAAGGCATATGCCAAAAGTGAGATTAAATATAACCTTTAGGCTTAACATACTTTCTAGTGTGTACTTTGATTTCCTTGATCATTTTCTTGTCTTCTTCTTATTTGAGAGGTGAGATTGTTCTTGTTTTCTCTCTACTTTTTCTTCTATGGTTCTCACTCGTTAGTAATGAAGAGACTTGGTCGAACAAAACCCACCACTTAAATCAACCTCTTCTACCTCTTCATCTATGGAGTACATCTTTGAGGCAGAAGATTCACCTCATCCATTGAGAAGCCTTACTTTCCCTTAGGTATTTCCCCAAGGATACATGGATTTTACCACCTTGTTAGACAATAATCTAGTGGCCCTTTAGCACTACCTTAACATCTCTTCTCACCATATCCCAGTTTCAACTCCACCTCAAGATCCTCCTTATGGCATGCCATCTCACCTTATTTAGGGTATCCTTGTTTATATGGTCACCACCTAACCTTTGAACACCCAGGCATCTTCATCTACTAACCCCTTTGACACTATGACTGAGAATCAACCTATCTAGCCAACTATTACCCCTATACCTTCCACCCCTATTAATGACTCCTCTACTTTGGGGATAACCCAACCATTGAGCCATCATGTCCCACTTGTAGAGAGAGCACCCACCATTGGCATTACCAACCTCCCCATTGTCAAACCTAGTTCATTGATCAATACCCCTTTACCAAGATTAGGGGAATCTATCCCTTCTACCTCACCACCCATTAGCACAAAGGTCACTACCTCCACTCTTGTCACTAACCCAACTACCACCTATGCCCAATCCATATGAACTTCTCAATAGTTACCCACTGTACCCAATCTAGGATACATCCCTAAACCATAAGGGTATGTATCCACTACCCAACCACCATCAACCACGTCCCCTACCCAACCTATAGCATCCACATTCTAATATGTGGTAGCCTCTCAACCACCAAGCAATTACCAATATGTTTCCCAACCTCAACTAGAATATTAGAATTACAATCCTTTTGGTACACCACCTCAAACCAACCTAATGAAAATGCTCATGGACAAGATGACCAAGCTAGATTCATCCATTTTAGGAGCTCATAACATCCTATTTTATGATCAAATTTGTAACAAACCTATTCATCCTTATATCCCCATCAGAACTTACCCTCCTTAGTGGGAGCTTCCAAAATTTACCAAATTTTAAAGAAAGGAGGTCCCCTAAAAACACCTTTTGGAATTAGGCATGCATGCTACATGATTTCATATGATGATGCCCTTATCCTCTGAACCTTCCTTATGTCTTTATCTGGTCCAACACTTGACAAGTATAGTGCCTTTACCAAGCATTCCATATTTTCTTTCACCCAACTAGCACAAGTCTTCTTGGATCACTTTTTCATTAACATTTCCAAGAAGGTCTCTATCACGAACCTCTATTCTATCAAGAAATTCAATGATGAGTCCATTGCTGATTTTGTTACTCATTGGAGAAGCTTGATTAATCAGCTGTCATTCTCCCTGCCTCAACTTGAACTTATAAAATGTTTTGCTAGAGCTTGTGCCAAACATATATCTTCTACACTACATGTCCAAAGCATCGTAAGCTTTGATGAGGATTTTACCATGGCATGTAAGCTATAAAATTGGGCCGTAGATGAGGGTAAATTGAAGTTACAAAATAAGAACTCTACCTTCAAGACCAATGAAACCTCTTCCTCTAAACTAGGCAACCAAGCCAATACTAGAACCAATACCAGGGGAATCATGAATGCCATCATCCTTAAAACCACCCCTCCACCCAATGTAAACCAAAAAAATTCTCCCATTACCTCTAATCCAAATGCAAGAAACTCAAACCAAAACAACCAAAAATAATTCACTCCACTTGGAGAATCTTACACCTAAATTCTGGAGAAACTACCAAAAGCTAACCTTATATAACTTTCACTTATCAAACCTTCCCAATAATTTTATTCTTCTCATCCAACACCTTCTTATTACAATGAGAATGACCTCTATGGTTTTCATCAGGTAATTGGACATGACATCAGCTAATGTAATACTTTCAAGAATATTATTTAGAGTCTTATCGATAAAGGGGAACTCATGTTGGATAATCCTAATGTCCCTCAAAACCAAGATCTTGACATCTTTAGGAAACATTTTCCCAACCATGCCCCTATCAAAGTAGAGGACTCATATGTCTAGTGCTCTCATAATGCCCACATGGTCAACATGGTTTGTGATGCACCTACCCATGAGGACCTGATCAACCAATCTACCCATTCCTCCCCCACTTCACTTAATGAGGTCATGGATTCACCTTACTGTCCTTTGGATAGCCAAACCAAAGAATTTCATTTCTCCCTAGTTACCCTTATAGAAGTTTTGGAATCATCACATACTGCCTCAACTTGTACATCTAGGTAAATCAACATTCCTAATTCACCACCTCCACCAACTGCCCAACAAACTGCTACTCCTATGGATATTATCGCTAAAGGAGGAACATTTCTACCCATGCCTCCTATGGATGAGCCATTTATCTCAACATTTATTCCCTCACCTCAAGAGATCAACCAACTTATTAAGCATCCTACCCAACCTATAAGTCTATCTATTGCATCCACTACCCATAGATTAGGACTAATGCACAAACCTTTTTCTACAATAGTATAAAACTTGGAATTTGCCTTCAAACTAGACATGGATTGAGCCACTTTATAGAAACAATTAGGGCTTCCATCCATCAAAAAACTTGAACCTTCTAGCATAGCTCTAACCAACCAATCCATCATCTCTCCATCGCATCTTAAACCAATCTAAACCTCCAACAACCCCTCAAATTCTCAGTCAACCAAAAAAGCCACAACCTCACCAACCAAACCTTTCAAAACTCTTGGTGCCTTACCTACTTGGAGTTTGGTTCACCCATCCTTGAAAGTAGAGTAAACTTCACCCAAGCCTATACCCAAATCTTGACCCACACCAACCAAGAGGATGAAAGAATTGAAAGGACACATGACTAAGCCTCTACCTCCATCTACCTTTCCCTCTATATTAGGGCATCACCCTTCCACTTTACTTAAAAAACAATCCCATTTCAACATATATCACCCACTACCATTGATTACACTAACACTTTTACTAGCTGATACACTAGTCCTTCTCAAATCATAACTAGTCAGACCACCAAATTTGGCCACCTCAACTACTAACATACCTAGGCTAAGACCATCTACCTGAACCACCTTACCCATGCCATCTCTCACCCAACCTATTGCTACCCACACACCCATCTTACAAACCAAAAAAACTAGCCCAAAACCTTCCTTACCTTTAGCAGAATCCTATGTAGCCATTCTTCAAAGGTTAATACAAACCTTCTACCTCACATTACCTCCCATTAGACCTTTCGATCATTTTGGTTTGAAGCCAACCTGGTATAATGACCATCAAATCTACTCCTATCATCAGACACTTGAGCATGACATGAAGAATTGAAAAGCTCTCTAAGATACTATCCACCAACTCTATGATGAAGATGATCTCTTGGTAGATGACCTTCCATCTATTCCTCCACCATTATGCCTAATAACTAGCCACCAACACATTCCTAGCCCCCCACTCTCACCTTAGAGTGATGAAGAATCTACCCAACCCCCCATCACACCTTCCCCTTCTATCCATACCATTAATGTGGTCACACAATCATGATAAAAGGATAAAAGGAAGGCCAAAATGTCCAATCCACTGATATATCCACCAACTCACCCTATACCAAAATAGATCCAAACCTCTATGTCTGTAACTAATCCCAATGTCACCATCTTAGGCACTTTGGTGGCTAACCCCTCTGAATCCATCAGGAGGGTCATCCTTAAAGTAATCCATCAAACCCATACTAAAATGATCCTCTATGAGCTCATTTACAACTCACCCCACCATCATCAGGCCATGATCGAGGATATGCAAGCCATCAAAGTCAGACTGGGGTATTCCCAACCTATAGAGGCCTTTATTGGTGTCTTCTAACTCTCCACCCTTGTTACCTTCAAGGACTCAGAGATACCCTCTATCCACCCTAAAGACCCAAATCCCCCTCTCTTTATCACCATCAAAATCAACCAAACCCACATCAAATGGGTTATGATTAATGGGGGAGCCAGTATCAACATCATCTCTTTCGATGCCTATGAGAAACTAAAGCTTCTGGATAATGTCATGTCCAAAAATTTAGCCATCATTTGATATTTTAATGATAATATGACCACTACCTTGGGAACCATCATCATTCATATTCAGCTAGGACCTTGCATGCTCTCTAAACTCTTCTATGTGGTCAAAGGTGAATTCTAGTACAATGTTTTGCTAGAGATACCTTAGATCTAGACCATGGGTTGTGTACCTTCCACCCTCCATAATTGTGTCAAGTTTAAACATGAAGGTCAAGTTGTTACCATACAAGCTGGCACCAACCCTTTTTTAGTATGAAATATGACCTACCGACCTAATGACGTTATCCTACCTCAATCCAAAGCACTTTAAATAACCACCATGAAGCCCTCACCCATAGAAGCCAAAGCTGTTATTTCTTCCCCTTCCACTGAGGCCTCTACTAGTTTGTCTATCACTATAGATTAGATACCCATAACTGATCCTTTGAAACCTATCTTCCAATGTCTTACCCTTGGAGAATACCATCTCCTCTCCCTTGATGCCCTCCTCACTCCTCAAGAATACAAAAAACTCAATCACCAACCAGGTTATGACCCCAACATTGGAACCATTACCCCCTTGAGGCCTCCAAGATATTAAACCCACTTTATGTATGGATAAATTGACAAGCCACTAAATGATTCCATCACTCCTCCACCTCAACCATTCACCTCTACCTTCTCTTATTTAGACAACACAGACTTTGCCAAACTATACCTTCACAAATGTGCTTAGAAGGGATTTAGTTTGGGATGATATGAGCATGAATCACACATGTTAACCTTGATTGAGACCCAAAAACCTCATGAGAAGATGGCATTGGCTTCATTCTACCTAATAAGAAGAAATTCAAACAAACTACCCCTACCATTATTGAAGAAGAGACTCCTTTCTCACCAGCACCCCCTTCACCTATGGGTTGAAGATGAGGACATCATCCCACCTAACCATTTTTACATCAACATGATTACTCTTGGCCCCCTGACTTATAAAAATGAAGGGGCATCCATATCCATCCCTTTGACCCATCCTAAACTTGTGATAGAAGACTGTCCTACCATTAACACTGTTAAATGTCAAGATGATGATGCTATTCTCACCTACCTTGGTGCACTAAATTCCTCCATCCATAAATCTTAACCTCCAAAAACCTCAACCATGTTAAATGAATCTACCACAAACTTGACATAGGCACTCTTGATAACCCCCATATCATCAAAATTGGCCAAACTCTCACCATTGAGGAACTACAGGACTTCTTTACTTTACTTCAATACCACAATATTGCATTCACTTGGTCATATGTCAACATGTTCGGTATTGACCCAACCATTTCCACCCACAACATTGTAACCAATCGTGATGCCAAACCTGTCAAATAAAAACTTCATTGAATGCATCCTTGCATAGCCTTCCTTGTTAGAAAAGAGCTTTAACGACTCTTTTCTATCAACTTTATTCAACCCATTGATTATCCCCAATGGGTTTCAAACATTGTACCTATCACAAAAGCCCCAGGGGGACTACGTATTTATGTGGACTTTCATGACCTTAACCTCACCTACCCAAAGGATGACTTTACTCTACCTAGCATTGACCAACTTATTGATCTCATAGTAGGCCTCAAGATGTTGTCATTCATATACATATTATTGAATTATAATCAAATTTTGATTTCCCCTAAGAATCAACATAAAACTACCTTTATCACCCCATGGGAGACTTTCTATTACAAAGTCATGCCCTTCAGTATTAAGAATGCTAACACAACCTACCAATGTGCCATGACTTATATTTTTCATGACCTTATCCATAAAATCATCAAAGACTATGTGGATGACCTTCTTGGGAAGTCCAAGATTCACAAAGACTATTTATCCATTCTCAAAGTTATCGTTGAGTGACTTATTTGTTATCACATCTACCTCAAACCCAAGAAATGTATTTTTGGGGTCTTATTAGGCAAACTTCTCAGCTTGATCATTTCCCTTTGAGGAATTGAGGTAAATCTAGCCAAAATCAAAGCCATCCTTGAGATGTTACCTCTAATCAATTGTAAACAACTCCATAGCTTATAGGGGAAACTTCAATCCATTCATCACTTCATCTCCTATTTCTCTGATCTATGTCAACCCTTCCACCACCTCTTGAAAAGGGATGTCTCTTTCAAGTGGAATGTTAATTTTCAAAAGGCCTTTGATGCACTCAAAGAGGACTTGCTATCTCTACCTATCCTTATACCTCATAAGGATGACCAACCTTTCTACCTCTATATCCCTACCATAGACCACTCCCTAAGGGTAATGCTTGCCCATCGAGATGAATAACACAAGGAACAAGCCATTTATTACATTAGACACACACTTGTCAAATATGAGACTTAGTACATACATATCGAGAAACTATGTATGGCCCTAGTCTTTGTGGTCAGTAAACTTTGCCACTACCTTCTGAACCATAAATTTTTTGTCAATACTAATATCAAACCCCTCAAGTAGATGCACTCTAAAACATACCTAAACAAGCTTATGATGAAGTGGCTCATGCTTTTAGCTAAGTTTGACCTTGAATTACTCCAAGAGAAATCTCTTAAGGGATAAATAATTGTTGACCAATAGTTGAGGTACCCCTACCAAACAACCAACCCCCCTCTTGACTTTTCTGATGAGGCAATCACAAGTCTATCTCAATAAAATTTTACCAATGACATAACCATGTTTTTTTATGGTTCTAAATGTTAGCATGGTGGAGGGGATGGCATCATCCTTATCCCCCTTATCGGTGAAGCACTTTATTTGTCATTTAAACTTGACTTTGAATGCACCAACAATGTGGTCAAGTATCAAGCCCTAATAATAGGCATCCAAACTACCTTAGCCTTAGAAGTCAGAAAAATCAATATATTTGGAGACTCCTAGCTTGTGGTCAACCAAGTCAATGGCATTTAATAGTGTAAGAATGAAATGATGCAACTGTATAGATAACTCATCATATAAATTTTAGCATCATTCAAACACTACCATATCCAAACCACCCTTCGATCTACCAACAAGTTTTCTGATACCATGGCTTCTCTTACCTCTTAGATCCCATCAACACCCTTAGACTCTAAACTATTAATCATTGTTCATCGCCTCACTGAACCTTCCTACACCAAATCAGACAGTCTAACCATCTTTAGTGTGGAGGAAGCCCTGCCCAACCTTTGGTACCAACAAACCTTTGACTACCTTCACCTTGGCATAGTTCCCTCTGGCCTCTCTAGAAATGCCCATCATGCATTTATTTAGTGCACCTCTCATTCTACCATTATGGGAGGAATCCTCTAAAAATGAGTCTTGGATGGCCTCCTATTCTATTGCCTCTATGGTCTAGAAGCCTCTCACACCATTAAAGAGACACATGATGGTATCTATGGGGGTCACTTTAGTGGCCTTGCTGTGGCCAAGAGTATCCTTTACTTTGGCTATTACTAGCCTACCCTTAACCAAGATTATTGTGATTATGTGAAAAAGTGTGTTAAATGTCAATAACATGCTAATTTACATCATGCACCTAGCAATAGTCTTTATATTTTTGTAGATTTTTTGCCCTTTTCACAATGGGGTCTAGACCTTATAAGTGAAATCAACCCCCACTCTTCGCAATGACATCATTTTATCATTACCATAACTGAATATTTCACTAAATGGGTGGAAGCTATTCCCATTGTCTTGATAAAAGCTAAAAATATTGTTGAATTCATCACCCACCATATTATCTACCATTTCAGTGTTCCCCATAAGATCATCACTAACAGTGGAAAATCCTTCAAAAATAAATAGGTTAAAGGCCTTTATGATGTATTTGGAATTAAATTTAGATTTTCATCACCCTATTTCCCACAAGAAAATGGACAATTTGAAGCTTCTAACAAAACCCTTAACAACATGCTTACCAAAATGGTCAATGCCTCAGGTCAGGATTGACACTTGCACATCCCCTTCACCCTAGGCACATATCGTACAAGCATCCAAACCCATACAAGTGCTACATCCTTTTCTCTCATCTTTGGAGCCAAGGCTATGTTGACTCTTGAAATACAAATACCTTCTATTTGCATATATTTATGAGACTTCATTTTAGAAGATGATTACCATCAAGAACATTTATCCCAACTTGAGCTATTTGATGAGAGTCATTTAGCCAATCTTTCCCATATTTGTGTCTATCAAGAATGAATTAAGTGAGCTTATAGGAAACACCTAAAATTTTAAGAATTCAACATTAGAGATCTTGTCTTCAAGGAAAACAAACATGCCACTAATATGGAGAAATGCAAAAGGGACAAATTTGCTTTCAATTTTCTTGGATCCTACATCATTACCTATAAGTATGGATTAGGAGCTTATCATTTGTCCTCTCTAGAAGGCAAACCATAAATTGAGCCCATTAATCCTTCACATCTGCATCACTTTTATTATTAACTAGGGATCACCAATCCCCATTTGTGTAATTTAAGCTCATCGCTTGTAACCACATTAATTTTCCTCTTTTTAGGGGCAATCGACTACTACTAAATCATGTGATTATCCATCACTATTATAGCCTAATATTAAACTATAGATACCATTTCTCTATCCATGACATGATTCTCATAGTACTTTCCATCTCTTTGAGATCAGTTCTTATGGTTGTTGTCACTTATACCTCTCTTCCACCTACTGAACCCTCATGTTAGCTTAGTTTGCCTTAATAAAGGTAATCCATTGAACATGTATGATCAAGTCTATGTCAATCAAAATCAAATTAAAACAAAAGCAATATCAATTCATAACAACAAATCATGGGTCATTCTTAGCATTCATAAACTATTTCCTTGAAGGATAACTACTGAAAATCAAACTGAAATTGCCAAACATAAGGTGGACTACTCCCTTGAAGGACATCTATCAAAAGCATTTGAAATAACCATATAAATTAAGACCACTCCCTTGAATGATGGATAGATAAAGCATTAGTCAAAGCTAGCAATTTCTTAGAATCTTCTTGCATTGATTAGCTTCTTCAACCCTCAGGCAAAAGCAGTTATCAAGATCAAAAGGCAAAAGATTTTTTTCTCCAAAGTCACAATCATCTCTCATCAATAGTAATAAATTTGGCAAGCTATAATCAGCTCTTTTTAATAGACTTCCTACATCAATCAATTTGCACTTTATATATGGACATAGGATTGTTTATACTACCTCTTTGGACACCTATAGAAAAGGCATACTAGCCTTACTAATGGTTCTATTTTCACCCACTATCCCTCCATACATCATATGCATAAGACTATGAGCTTACTTGACATAATATGATCAGGATACGTATTTATCAACCTAAGAATGCTAATGCAAATCATTCAAAAGGCTTATTTTCACTAAGCCAATCCAACTTTTGGGTTTTGCATTGGTCTTTACCACTAAAAAAGGCATTGTGTTCTTTTCCTCATCTTATATTAGTTTATGTAGTCCTACTTCTACCAGCATGAATAACATACATCATACCAAAAGCAAAAACATCATGAAAAATATTAACAAGTAGAACAACATCTATCTATCAATGAGCCAAGCACAATATAAACATATAACAACCAATTGTAAACATTAACCTATCCATCACATCGTGTAAACCTCTCAACATGTTTTTACACCAAAACCAAATCAATGAGCAAAACATCATAACTTATACCATTCACCATTTAATCCATATAACCATAAACATGAGCCGTAACATGTATCAATCCATAACATATCCTATCATAACCATGAGCAGAATTAAAACACCATAATTCATCTTTCTAAACATCACATGCCCAAATTACTGAGTCAAATAACCATAACCATGAGCATCCATGACCATAAATCACAAACAAGAACATCACATAAACTATAGACATCCATCATATATAAAACATCAAATATCATACTCATATACATTAAATAATGAAAAATAATACATGTAACAATGTATCAAACTCTTAACAAAATATACATCTCACTGCATTAGTGCGTAGGTTGATATCAAAATAATGTACCAAAATTACATATCCAAGCATAATCATGGGCCCTCAATGACCCCAACTGGCCTTGTACCACTACCGCTAGCCCCATGTGGTCTTACACCTACACTTATACCTAATGACCATCCCCATGAAGCCTCTGCCTATCCAACCATGGCTACCCACTGGCCTGGAGTAGTTGTTGTTGCCCCACTAGCCAAACCAACTATATACTCTATATATCTCATGGTTTGGGGCAACTGATCTATCACCATGGCCTCATAATATCTAAGCTCGCATATAATGGTTATGTAGAATGCTCTGGGCACTAAATTGAGTAATCCTGCAACTGCCCCTATACCTATAAGAGATGCCCTCATAGCATCTCACTTGCCTATAACCATGGAAAGGGAAGCCTATGCCTGGTCTCTCTCAACTATCAAAGACTACAACTACCCCTGCAGGGTGACAACCTATCCCTATAGTGTGGCCACTTGTCCCTATATGCAACCACCTATCCATATAAACCAATCAACTAGGCCTGTGCCGTGGCAAGAGTTATTGGTACCTATCCATCTCCCTATGCCTAAGCTGGTGCTTAGGTCAGATCTACATCCATGGGCCACTGACCCCCATCAACCCATTTGAAGTCTACCACAACATACCTACCCTGGTACTAGGCCATGTAACTATCATCAATTCTTGCATCATCAATAAGAGACCTTATTGGTAACTCCTTAAAAATAGGCAAAACCTCTTGTGGCTGGGGTACATGTAACATAAACTCTACTTCTTTTCTCCTGTACTTAGTAAAATTAGGTGGGATCTCCTAAACAAGCTCAAACTATCTCTACACATGATCAAATGGGAGAATCTCATCCTCACACTCCCTACAACTGTATATCCATTACCAACACTATATACCTAAAGTGTGATATTTGAGCCCTACCAATTGTGGCCACTAGATGTATGGCTTCCATATCACATCCCTAATTATTAGGCCATCTAGTGCCCCTTATAACCACTCAATATCTCAAGATCCTCCACCTACCCTTGTCATAACTCCACCTCACCTCCATCATAAGAATCCCACTATATAATCCTTTGAGAGATAACCCTCTATCGACAAACCCAGGGGTCTCAGTACCCAAATGTGTTCAAAGGCCCAACAATGAAGAAAAAATTCACACTAATCTTATAGCACTTAGGGTATCTAAAACTCAAAGCTCTTGGTATATCTATACTACTAATACTAGGGCCCAATAGATTAAAATCCTCATTAATAGCATCTCTAATACCACACCTAATAAAGTCATAAGAAACTGCCCCCTGACTGAGTTAGGCAACATAAAATCTATTAACACCATCATCATCATCATGATCAAGCATCTATTTGCTGGAGCCATCTGGAATAATAGGCGATAGTTAAACTCACTTGCATGGTACCATGCCTAAGTATGATCATCACCATATATCATATCCATTAAGTCATCTACCTCTTTGCCCTCTATTTGATATACTACCTTTCCTTGAATTGGTAGACCCATGATTTTCTGCACATCCTCCAATAGGATAGTGATCTTTCCATTCGATAGCTAAAATGTGTTCATCATGGTGTCCCATCTCTCAATGAGCATGATGATCATCATAGGGTATCATGGTAGATATTGATAATGTCATGTTGTACCTAAGCCCACATCCTTCATGTTCTACCACTCCTCGGTAGTCATGGCATCCTAGACCACAACAAAGAGTACTAGCACCTAGTCCCTCAACCTAATCTACTCTTTAAGCTACAAGCATAACATACAACACTATATTTTAGTGTTTCACCTAACACTAAGTAATAACTTTTGACCTACCCTTACCCACCCCATCTCCATCTTACCCCATCCACCTAGCCTAGCTACCTACCTACCCTAGCTAAAGAAATCCATAACACTCAAATACCAGTCCAACCCATTCCCTAAAAACACACCTTTTTACCCATTTATCTAAGCAACATAGTAAAAAAACTATCTCACAAATTCTAGCATTTAAAAAGCCTAAACTCATACCCTCAACTATCAACAGTTCTTTAATCATCACTGATCACTTAAGGATGGTTAGTCCCTTAGGGTTGATCAACGATGGTCAAGTTGAACCATCGTAGTCATTGACTATGCCCTAACGATGGAGACTCAAACCCTATACTTCCTAATTTAACCAAATCAAGCATATGCACATTCTAAAAAACCTAATACACACTAACATCTATTCTCATAACCCACCCCTAACCCTATTTTCAAATCAAAAGCTTCCCTAGACTTGCTTTGCCCAAATTTTATTCTCAAACAAATACTACCCAAAACCCCACCTATAGCTTATTCAAAAATCCTAAAATAACAAAATCCCTAAACAATCTTAGCCCTACCCTAACTAATAATTTAGACACATCCCCTACCTCATATCAGGAGCACTACCATGGCCAAAGGCCTCATCCAACCACTCTGTAGCATCCTCATCCTAGCTCCATCCTCTCAATCCTTGCACAATAAGTACATCAATTTCTCGCTTCCACCTCAACAACCCTCGACCCACCACACACAAAAATCACCATAATGCACTAGAGAAAAAACATAAGAGTCTAAATGAGTGAAAATGACACTCTCTTTTTAATTTTACCCTAATGACTTTTAGGGTTTTACTCTTACCATCACTGATGAAGGTGATCAACACCAATAAAACCTTAAGGCATTCCCCTAACCATCATTGGTTAGGGTCCCCATCTTACTTTTTAAAACACCTACCAATAACCACCCTAGTTACTTAGCCATATCATTCCCACATGGGAAAAACTACATTTGGCCTGAAGTTTTATTAGATATTGCATCTACGTAACTATGTAGGCAACATCTATATGACTTGTGCACATAGAGTCAACTCATCCATGACCACCAACCCAATAACCTTGTCACCTTGTTATTGGTCTATTTTGGCCTATCTGGCACATAAGTTTGTAACACTTTTTTACTTGGTCCCTTGACTGTAGTGACAACATTTCCATGTTGACCTTTTATACTTAGACCACTTCGCACACAGTGACCCACTTATGTCTCAATGAGAGCACTTTCTACCTTAGATACCCATTATAATTGACCCATTTGTGTTTTCCTTGGGAACACTTCCTACCTTGGATGCCCACCAAAAATATATAACTCACTTAGGAGACTTGCATTTACGAGTTTTCCTATCTTCCATGCCTTTAGGTGATCATGCGATTCACTTATCACTTGTTATTCTTAGAAATGACCCTTATTTTTTATTATTATCAATGTTGGTAATTTTAGTCTTCTATATGATCTCAGCTATCACACCATTTTGTCACATTTTGTGTGCAATTTTTCATCTTACATGCCCAAACCTTATTTTTATCACCTACCTTGTGTCCTACTATCTACCTATTATCAAACCCACACCTACCTACATTTCACCTCACCATTTCTTGGTTTGAGGGGGGAATACCTCTCTTACTTTTGGGGCAAGAAGATCTAGATCTAGTCTCCAATTTTGTTTTGCTACTCATTAATGCAAGCTACATAATAAAAAAGGGCAAAATGTAGACACTAAAAAATTGCACACATGGTCTTCATCATCGTAATACCTTTAGTTTCTCATGAACCTCTATCCACTATACCTATAAGTTCAATAAACCTACCTAATCTAACCTACTTACATAATCTAAAGTCAAGTTAGTCACTTGTCTAGCTTAATTCAGATTTTTCACCCATTTTAACCAATCTTTTTCCCATGTCCTTGATCGGTGATGGTCAGGGTGACCAACGATGGTCACCCTAACTAGTGACAGTCAGGTTGGATAACTTGGACTCAGTAGGCAACCTACATGCAAACCACCACCTTGATTTTATAAATATGGTAGTCTAAATCTGATTATGAGCCTTTTTCACGGATGGCTTATATTTAGAAGCCTTTTTTAAGTCTAGTTTAGACAACTACTTCCACCTCTTGCTTGTGCCTATAATAGAGAGAGGCCTGGGAGGTCAAATCATCTATAATTATTGTCAAGAGTTCTTTATATCTAAAATCTCTTTTCATAGGTCAATCAAGTCGATCTATATTATCGAGTGCTATCAGCCATCACATAGAGAACCTACTTAGAATTGAACCTCCACTAAGCTCCAAAGTATTGTTATGTTACTAGAATCAACCTAGATTCCACCAACAGGCAAATCTACATCAACCACCCACCAACTAATTTTTGGTAAGAAAAGTATTCATTTTCTTGCATTTTACTAGGTTTTCATTCCAAGCCTAAGCTATCTCCTAAAATCCACTTTCAAGATCTTATCAATCAATAAACCCAAACCCTAGTTTTAGTTCCAAATTCACTGACAAAAAACTGGTGATGGTTACCTGATCGGTGATGGTTACCATGAATTGGTGATGATTAACCTTTACTAGTGATGGTTGCATGACTGACAAAGGTCACCTATGGTTCCAAAAAATAGCAAGCAAATTTTACCCTCATACACCCAACTAAATTCACTTTTTTTGTGTCCTTACCTAGTCACAGGCCCTTTTCTAATTTTTTGAGCCAGACCCTGACCCGTTAGCACTAGTACTAATTAGTTTATCACTAATTTGATCATTTATTATCTCTTTTATGAACAAGATTTTCTTGTAGTTGATTTTAGTAATATTCTATTATTGATGTAATTATCTTATTTCTAGTTTTATCAACCTAATTATTTAACAAAGGTGGATTGACAACCCTTAAGGAAGCTCTCACTTCTAGGATCTAGCTCTCACTAGGCAATCCACCTTACTATCTTTCTAATATATAAGTTTGCCTTAGTTTTTTTTTATCTGTAGGTATTCCTCAAAAGATAAAGAGGAGCTCTTCACATCTTATTCAATGTGCACACAACCAAATAGGTTTTTCAACCACACCCATATTGAGTTTCTTTTCTTTCCTAAGATCCTTAAAACTAAAAATTACTCTTAAACAACTGCCAATCCACACATTTTAAACAATCAAGTTGATAAATTGGAAAGAAAATACTTGCACCAATAATCAAAAGGTATTGAAATTAAATACAAGAAAGCTTACTAGAGTAGACTAGGAATGATCTAATTATTAATAAACTAATTAATACTAGTGCTAACAGGTTAGGGTATGATTCAAAAATTTAGAAAGGGCTTGTGAGTGGTTAGAAACATAAAAAATTAGATTCAATTAGGTATAGGTGGGCCAAATTAGTTTGCTAGTTTTTCTACCATAGGTGACCATTGGTGGTTGAAGTGATCATCAGTGGTTAGCCTGAATGTTAGTAGTTGGTGTCCAACCATCAATGGTTGACTATGAAATTATGGGCTTGATCACCAGAATGTGATAGGATTTCATAGATGAATTTTGTGAGTTGGGTAAGGGCTAGGTTGATTGTGAAATGGAATAAAAGCACATGAATATTGAAAAAAAAGTACTTATCTTACCAAAAGTTGGTTGGGTGGGTGGTTGATGTAGTTAGCCTGTTGGTGGAATCTAACTCAATTCTAGTAGAGTAATGATAGTTGAAAGCTTAGTTGGGAGATGATGGCAAGTTGGCTCTCAAAAGATAGATGATAATACTTGATAATGCTGATGATGCTAGCTGACTTACGAAAGAAACACCCTAAATGCCTGAGCTCTTGATAATTATTATAGATGGATTTGACTTCCTAGACCTCTCTTTATTATATGCATAAGCAAGAGGTGGAAGTGAAGGTGTAATAGGGTCATCTAAATATAATTTGTGCATGCAAAGGTTCACAACACAAATTATATAATTTATATTTAGAAAAGGCTTAGTAGAGCTTGCATGCTCTTAGTAAAAAGGTGGATCCTGACCATTGATGGTTAGGGGTTCCCAAGACTGACTATCGATGATCACCCTAACTGTCGATGGTCATGGTCCCTAGGAATAGGGTCCTGAAGGTTAATATTACTCAGTTAGGTTTAAATAAGTTTAGATTGGTTGGTTTAGGCCTAATAGGTGTAGGTTGGTCTTAAGAGGGCCCAGGGGTACTTCTAGGGCTAATTTTAGGGCTACTTTGACATTCAAAATTATAGCTATGTGGATTTTTAGTGTCTCCATTTTGCTTATTAGTTTGTGTGACTTGCATGAATGAGCTGCAAAACAAAAATAGAGTATGGGTCATAGGCCTGGTTGCCTCAAGAGTGGGAGGAGGTGTTCCCCCTCAAATTGGGAGTTGGTGAGGTAAATTTGAAGTGGGTATAGGTTTGAAAAGTTATAGATGGGGAGACACTATGTGTTGACATGATGTTGGGCATTTGAGATGAAAATGTGTGCATAAAATGAAATAAAAGGTACGATAGCCAAGATCATGCAAAGATGAGGTTGCCAATATTTGTAAAATTAAGGGTTAGTATTAAGAAGGACAAGTGATAAGTGAACTGTGTGACCACCTATAGGTATGGTGGCTAGAAACACTCATAAATGTAAGTCTCCTAAGCAATTTTTATGTATTCAATGGGTATTCAAAGTAAGAAGTGCTCCTATAAAAAACACAAATAGGTCAAGTGTCATGGGTATTTGAGGTAGGAAGTGCTTTTGGTGAGACATAAGTGGGTTGGTATGCACAAGGTGGTACAAAATGTAAAATGGTCAAGATGGCAATGATGTCTCTATGGTCAAATAACCAATCAAAAGTGTCACAAAGGTGCATGTCAGATGGGCCAAAATAGAATAGCAGTGAGGTGACTAGGTGGTTATGTTGGTGGGAGAAAGGCATCTCTAAAGTAGGCAAGATCTTGACATAAATGGCTTGAAATGGGTAGATTATAGGTAAAAGGTTTAAAATAGGTTTGGAGGGTAACCTGAGCATCGATGATTAGGGTCCCCAAAAGTTGATCATCGATGGTCACCCTAACTGTCGATAGTTAGGGGAAACCCTAAATGTTTAGAGGGTAAAATTAAAAACATAAAAGTTAATGCCATTTTTACCATGTTGCATTATTTGACTGAGCTCTAGGCAATTTTGGCATTTTATGAGGGTTGTGCTTGCTGATGTGGACAATGCTCATTAGTTAGAGGCATGTGATTGATTCTATGGGTCTAAAATGTATGGAACATGAGGACATGAATTTGCACCTGATCGAGGGCTCAAACCATGGAGGAGGTCATTAAATGAGGTAAGGGGTGCACTGAATTAATAGCTAGGTGTGATTTTTTTTATTATTTGTGTTTGCTTGGGGCGAGAGGTATATAAAATAGCTATTTAGACTTGCATGCCCTAGGTAGGGTTTTGGGGGTTTTGGTCAAATGGGGTGGGTAAAACATTAAATTGATATGGTGGGTGGGTGATTTGGTAGTGGGCTAGTTGGGTAGCATGTTTAGGCTAGGTGTGCCTTGAATTTTCTCTATTTAGGTCCTAGTAGGTTTGGGTGTTTCGACCAGCGAATGTCCACAGGGGACCATCAATGGTTGACACCATAGGGGTTAGGGGTCCCCAATTCTTAGTGGTTAATATGAATGCCAGTGGTTAGCCATGATGAAGTAGGGTTGTCAAAAGGTGCTAAGGGTTTAAACATGGTTTGAGGGTAAAATGTAATAGTTATTCCTAAAGTTTGCCTTGATAGGTTGTGTATAGGGGGTAAATAAGTTATGGATTTGATTAGGTCAAATAGGTTAGGGTTAGAGGTGCATTTTTAAAAGATAGGGTAGATGAGACTAGTTAGGGTCTAAGTGAAGCATTTTGATTTGGTATAAGCTCAAGAATAGATACAGATGCATGACCATGTGCTGTGGATCTTCCTTATGATACTCGAGGGGATGACTACTAATGATTGTGCCCATATGGAGGTGGTAAGGCTATGAGGGATGAGGCACTACTAATATGTTCTTAGGGATGCATCTATGAAAGTAGTGCTCATTAAGAGATGGGATCTCACTACTAATACTTTCTTGCTATCGATTAAGGATATTATTATTCTCCCAGAGGATGTCCATAGGATCATTTGACTCCCACTACATGGTAGGGTGATCTACTAGATTGGGTAGGAGGATTAAGATGAGTATGTGGAGTACTTATATGGAGAGGATAATGACCAAGTCCACTAGAACTTTGGAGGGTTTAGTTATACAACATTATACGAGAGGGATCCCAAGGAGAGGAGACTTATGATGATGCTGATGATCATGGTTACTTGCTTTAGGTTTTTATATTTTAGTAGTAGGAGATTCCCCTATGTATTACTAGTGTTTCTAGTTGAGTTATTGCTTGGGAAGATAGTATTTGGTAGGGTCCCAGTGCTGCTAGTCAAGATTTATAGAGAGTTATGGGGATTTAGACACCATAGGAGGTATGACATCAACATGGGCATGATTCTACACTACTAGGCCTATGAGCACATCTAGGTACTGAGACTTATGGGATTTTTGTGGATGGGGTACACACAACTAGATTTCCCTATGGGATTTTTAAAGTGGAGGGGTGAATATGATACCTCAGGGACCAGAGGTGGAATAAATGATGTTGAGTGGTTCATGGCTACCCTAGGTGGATTGGTAGCTACAAACATCACATGGAAATCATACCTATAGTTCCCCATTTGGCCAAGCTATAGGTGGTAAACCCTTGCTATACAAAGCTATAGGTGGATTGTTAGCTATTGAGAGGGTGAGGTTGAGTTAATTCCCTTTGACTGAGTGTGATGCCAATTTGGCTTCTTACAGGGTGTACCAAGCCCACATCATAATATAGGAGGTAGAACTTGGAGGTTTAGTTATCAGTGCCTAACCCTATTTAGAGAGGTCTATTAGGGCTCTCATAGCTGATGTAGGGTACATAGATAGATACATGGCTTGGTACTAACCTATCTATGTAGCTATGGATGTAGGTGGGGATGATGGAGGGGTGGCATTAATGGCTATAGATCTATCTAACTAGGGTAAATAGGCAAGGGTAGCATTGGTTATAGCCTAGGCTCAGACATAGGCTCTATAGGGATAGGTGGCCGCATTATAGGGCCAAATCTAGGCATTACAAGGTCATTTTACCATCATTACAATTGAGAGAGATCTACTTAGGTAGAGGGCTAGGTCAGGTGTAGCAATAGTAGGAGGGCCATCAGACACAGTGCCCTGAGCATGTTATCTAGCTAGTGTTATGAAGCTTAGATATTATGAGGTGATGGTATTAGACTAGCTACCCCAGGGTATAAGGTATGTAGAGTACACAATGAGCTTGGCCAATGGGCCATCAATAGACACTCCAAGTTACTAGGCTTCTATAGTGGGATAGATAGGGGTCTTATGGGGACCACCACTAGGTACCGGTGTAGGCATAGATGGGTCTTGTGGTAGTGGTGTAGGTTTATTATTATGTTGAGATATGTTATTTTGATGTATTATTTTGATATCAACTTATGTGCTGATGTAGCAAGATGTATATGTTTTGAGAGAGAGAGCTGACACATTGTGACATGTATTGTTTTTTGATAATGTGATGTATACTTTCAATGTTTATGTATGATGGATGATATTGGATTATGATTATGGCTTATGGTTTTTTCTTAATTTTTATGATGTTTGACTTAGTAGCTTAGGCATGTGATGTTTTTATTATGCTTATTGTTATGATAGGATATGTTTTGGATGGATACATGTTATGGATTTATTTATGGTTATATGGGTGAAATGGAAAATGGTAAATGCCTTGATTTTTGGCTTATCTATTTGGTTTATGCTTGTGATTGTGTAATGATATGTTTATGGTTTATGATGTGATTGATGTTCAAGGTTTGCTATGATATGTTGACATTGTGTTTGACTCATCAATGAATAGATGCTGCTTCTTGATGACATAGCTCATGATTTTCATGCTTTTGATGTGATATTTATTGTTCATGTTCATAGTGATAGGCTTACATAAACTAATAAAAGATAAGAAAAAGAAAGTGATGCATTTTTATTAGTAAAGATTGACATGAAACCCAAAATTGGATTGGCTTAGTAAAATAAGCCTTTCAGATGCTTTGCATTAGCATGCTTAGGTTGATAGATAGGGATCCTGATAACATTATGTCAAGTAACCTCATAGTCCCATGCATATGATAGGTGGAGGGAGAATGGGTGAAACTAGAATCATTAGCGAGACTAGTATGCCTTTTTTGTAGGTGTAAAAATAGGTAGTATAAAAAATCCATGTCTATATATGAAGTGTAGATTGATCGATGAAGGAAGTCTACTAAGGAGAACCAATTGTGGCTTTCCAAGATTATTCCTATTATGAAAGCCGATTGTGGCTTTCAATTCTTTTGCTCTTGCTTGGCTTTTATTTTTGCTTTTGGTTTTTGCTAGGGGGTCAAGGAAGCTGATTGATGCAAGAAGCTTCTAAGAAATTTATAGCTTTGCCAAATGGTTTACTCAACCATCCTTTAAGGGAGTGGTCTGGATTTATGTGCTTAGTATAAATGTTTTTTATAGTTGTCCTTAAAGGGAGTAGTCCACCTTATGTTTGGTAATTACAGTTGATTTGTAATAGCTATCATTCAAGGGGACAATCTATGAATGCTAATAATGACCCATGATTTGTTTTTTATCTTTTATATTGATTTTGTTTTGATTTGATTTTGCTTGACATAGACTTGCTCATGCATGCTAAATAGATTACCTTTATGAATAAAAAACTAATTTGACAAGAAGGTTCAATAGGTGAAAGAGATGTATAGGTGACAATGACCATAAGAACCAATCTCAAAGAGATGGGTAGTACTATGAGAATCATGCCATGGATAGAGCTATGATATCCTAGTTCAAGATTAGGCTATAATTGTAATGGATAATCACATGATTTAGTTTTTTGTTGATTGCCCTTAAGAATAGGGAAATAAATGTGGTTTTTAAGGGACAAGCTTAAGTTAGACAAATGATGATTGTGATCCCTATCTAACAATAGAAGGGACGTAGATGTGAAGCATTTAGAGGCTTAGGTTTTGGTTTTACTTCAAGAGAGGATAAATGATAGAAGGGACGTAGATGTGAAGCATTTAGAGGCTTAGGTTTTGGTTTGGGTAATGTAGTGTCCAAGTCAATTGAAAGAAAATTTGCCCTTTTTGCTTTTCTCCATATTAGTTACATGTTGATTTTACTTAAGAGCAAGATCTCTAATATTGATCTCTCATAATTTAAAGTGTTTGTTATAGGCTCATTTGACTCATTCTTGATAGACATGAAGATGGGAAAGAGTGGCCAAATGATGTTCATCAAGTAGCTCGAGTTGAGCTAAACATTCTTGACGATAATAATTTTTTGAAACAAGGTCATGCAAAGAGATGTAAAGAGAAGGTATTTGGACTTCAAGAGGCAATACAACCTTAGATCCAAACATAAGTGAAAAAGGTATAGCACCTATAGGAGTTTGGATGCTAGTGCGATATACCTATAGAGCAAAAGGGACGTGCAAGTGCCAATTTTGACATGAGGCATTAACCATTTTTGTAAGCATGTTGTTGAGGGTTTTGTTAGAGGCTTCATCTTATCCATTTTCTTGTGGGTGATAAGGTGATGAAAAGTTAAGTTTAATACCAAATATGTCACAATGGCCTTGAACTTATTTGTTTTTGAAAGATTTGCCATTGTTAATGATGATCTTATGGGGAACATCGAAATAATAAATGATATTGTGGGTGATGAATTAAATAATATTTTTAGCCTTCATCAAGATAAGAGGAATAAAATCTACCCATTTGGTAAATATTTGGTTATAGTTATGATATAATGATGTCATTGTGAAGAGTGGGGGTTGATTTCATTGATAAGGTTTAGGCCCCATTGTGAAAAGGGCCAAAAGTTTATAGAAATGTGAAGACTATTCATAGGTGTGATGTAAATTAGCATGTTTTTGACACTTAACACACTTTTTCACATAGTCACAGTAACCTTGGTTAAGGGTGGGCCAATAATAACCCAGGTGGACGATGCATTTAGCCACAACGAGTCCATTAAAGTGGGCCCCATAGATACCCTCATGTGTCACTTTGATAGTGTGAGAGGCTTATGGACTATGAAGGCAATAAAATAGAAGGCCATCAAAACCAAATTTGTAGAGAATTCCTCTTACAATGGTATAATGGGATGTGCTCTAGATAAATGTATGATGGGCATTCCTAGAAAGGCTAGAGGGAATTAGACCAAGGTGAAGGAAGTCGAAGGTTTGATGATACCAAAGGTCAGGTAGGATCTCCTCCACACTAAAGATGGTTGGAGTGTCTGACTTGGTGTAGGAGGGTTTGGTGAGGAGATGGACAATGATTGATAGTTTGGAGTTTGAAGATGCTGAAGATAGGGGGACCATGTTTGTATGATGCTTTATAGACTCATAATATTGTGTGTTGACTTTTTTAATAGTTGAAATAGGTGTGATATAAGAAGTTTTAGGTACCTTATTGTCATTAATGTCAAAGGGGGAGAAATTTTAGAATGGGGGAGAAATATCTTATTGAGATAAATTTCTTAGAGTGGTTTTCATCAATGCAAAAGGGGGAGTTTATTGAGTATTATCATTGATGTCAAAGGTGATTAAGGATAGTTTAAAGTGTGTGATGTGACATGGTGAATGGAAGAGTGTTATAGTGAGAGAAAGAGAAAGATATAATTTTAAGAAAACTAATGTCTTATGTATGCATGATTGATATCATTGTTAATGTCATCATGGAAGGTACAACTCATTGATGTCAAGTGCATAGGAAGCATAGTCATGACATGAAGAGGTATTTGCATAGTGAAATTAATGAAAGAAAGCATGTGAAGGTTGTATGTAATTTTTTTATCATGTGACTAAGGTATAGAAGCATTCATGAGAGTTTTAAGGTGAGCCTATATGGGTAGGACCTTCAGTCTAAGTCTACACCCAGACCACTCTTAAACCCTGCTAGCCTAGTGAGGTATGAAGATCAGATTTCAAGGTAAGTATGCACATGAGATCATGGATAGAGGTGAGATAAGTTGTTTTAGGTATTATCACAAAGTTTGAGGTCAATATTTGAATGAAAAGTGCATGAATCACTATTTTAAGCCTTTTAGAGCTCACAAAATGAGGTACTCAAACCTGAGAAGTACTTTCAGACATTTATTGGCATGTGTAACCTCTACATGGGAGTCTAAGATGTTTATGAGAGATGAGGAAGGGTCATATATAATATCTCTAGGCATTAGTTTTGGATTCAATTTGTAGTCCTTTATGAACAATTGTTAACACCAAACCATGTGTTAAACCTCCCTAAAACCCTAATAAGGACCCAATGTGAAATATTTTGTTCAAATAATCTCATAATGAATTAAAATGCCTAGATAATATATTTTATCATGGATTCAACTCTCCCAGGTACCTCTAGATGGTGGTGGTCAGTTAGATGAGAGAGAAAATGTATAGATACATGCTTATTTATCAATAAATTATTGTAGGTCTCAAAATCTAAATTGGTAAAGAAGAATAAATGGATGAAAGAAGTATATATATATATATATATATATATATATATATATATATATATATATATATAAATTTTACATTTCCATGATGTTTTTTAGATATTTTATATCCTTAAAGTGCTCTAAATTGGTCATCTAAGTAAGCGATTCATAGATAGACCTAATGGTGTGGATAATGTAAAACCTAGATAGAGTAAAGAGTTAGATTTGAGGGTCTATACACGATAGATTAATGCAATAAAAATGCATGAAAATTTTATTTATGAATTTTAATTTATGATCATGCTTTGGAGAAGCTTTGGAGGTCATTATATGTGGTGAAAATGTTTCTCACAAAATAGCTTGTTTGGTTCAAATAGGAATGTGAGACATAAGGTCAAGAAATTGGCTTTTAAGACCAATATTTTACATTAGACCATATGAATTTTATATATAAGGATGTTATGGAGATATCATATAACCATTTTTATTCATTAGGAGTTATGAAAAGTGTCTACATAGGTATTAGAGTTCTAATTCTTTATGACTATTTTTTGAGGTGATTTGGCAATTTTGAGTGAGTTACAGAGATGTTATTGAGCCCTTATTTCTTGAGTGAAGGTGTTACAAGAATTTGGTGATGAATCTAAGATTATGGATAATTTTTATTCATGTTTCATTTTTGAGTAGCTTAAGGGTTTTTAAGATCATTATTGTAAAATAAAATTTTGAGGTACACAAGCCAAATATGGTAGTTTGTCCTAAAGAAGCTTTCATGGTATGAATGATGTAAGTATACTAAAGAATGGATGAGGTCAAAATATTTATTTGGATAAGGGGTTTAATGGTTTTTTAATTTTTAGATAAGGCCATCTGGGCCCAGTAACATCAATTTTTAGAGTTAAGAGGGCAGACCTAATTCAATTAGGTCTCCATGAGACCAAAAAGAGGAGTAAGGCCTAATTGAGTTGTGACCAAAATGGGTTCAAATTATGATTGAAAAATGTTCATAATATGTATTAAGACCTATTATGTGTCTGAACTAATAGGTTGAAAGTGTATGGCCGACCACATGGTATGTGACCATGAGACTAATATATCTATACAAGGCATTTTAGTATTATTTAAGTGTGTACAATCAAGTGAAAGAAAAGATGCATGGTTGAACATAAAGAGGTATTATAATGAGTTATAGACCATAATAGAAGAGCATAGGTGTGAAGGTGATCACAATTTTGAGGTGGCTGAGTTGTTATTGTGTCACTTAAGGAGTTGGTGTTCCTTTGAAAGTAGATGCTTGCTAAAGCCTAGCCAAGTGGGTGCTTGACTTTATTGGGGTTAGTACTCTAAGTTGAGTTGGTGCTAAAATAAATTTGGTATTTTTTTCATAGGAAAATAGTCCATTTATAGAGATCATAGTAGGTTTTATTCCCATTGAGGGTTTCCCACTCATATATGTGTTCTCTTATTTCATACTTATGTGAATGGTTCTTTATGCATTGTTAGATCATTGTGTTGCTTTCATGATCAATGAATGTTAAAGTATAATTGACTAAATTTTTTTTAATCAATAATTCACACCCCGCCTCTTAGTAATTTTTATTCCAACAAGAATATGGTGTTTTCACTATTTGGACATAACAAAACTCAGTGAATCCATTACTAACAAAATTCTTGTTGCAGTTGTATAGCTTAGGTTTTTCATAGTTATTAGCTTGAGTGGGCATAGATGCTTGCATTTGGACTCATATTGGGTTCTAACTTTGGCTTGAATTTTTATTTTGGCTATGGAATTGGTTTAAAGAAGACAACTTGATAATCCCTTTATTAATAAGGGCATTTTTAATCTATATTCCTTTCTTAATGATCTCATTAAACGTGTGGGCATGTTACAACTCTAAGTGATAAGATAATTCACTATGTATTTTTTTGTTAAATACAACTACCAATTATTTATTAAATAAATTATGGGTAAATCAACTATCAAGTACTCTCGACAATTTCAAGTAACTCTAAAATCTCTCACCACCCTTTTGCTTAGCTTGACTCAAATCAACTATCAAAATCTCATGCTTGAGATTGTAGGATAAATGTTGCACAAACTTATCTAAAATATCATCAAAATCAGACATCAAATTATTTGGAAACTTAATAAGCCACTCCAAAGCCTATCCAACTAATATTTGGAGAAAGATAAGAAGTAGGTAAATGTCACTATAGGCCACTAGCTGACAAGAAATAAAGAACTCTTTTAAATACTCTCTAGGGTATCCTTTGCCCTTGTAATTTTCAAATTTTGGTGGCTCATAACCTATAATAAATGGTATTTAAAGGTACTCCAATTAAATGTGTATGAGCATGCATATGCTAATTTGAACTTATTAGTCTAATTTCATTTTGAATGGTAGTAATTACATCCTTCATTTACTATAGTTCTTAGGATAAAAAGGTATATGACAAAATTGGTTGTGGTTGTGGTTAATCAAGGTGCGATAGGGGAATGGGGTATTATGTAATGTTGGTTTCTTGAACCAATTGACCAAGAATACAAATTTGTGCATTAGGATTAGGCTAATAGTATGGAATGTATTGTTAATAAACATTCTAGTTAGGGTTAAAATTATGTCTTTGTGTTGGAGGGAACAATGGTTATGATGGAATTATATGGATAGGTGGAAGGTATTGTGATTATTGGGTTTGAGTAAAAACTTATTATCGACTAGTTATACCTGGTTATATATATGGTACACATTGTTGACTAAAGCCCTAATGTTGAATATGTGGCATGTTGGGTCCTTGTTGTATAAGAGGTACATGTTGTTTAAAAGGTAATTATTTATTAATAGGTACCTATTATATGTTTGGACCTCTTTTTTGTATAAACACCTATTGTGGATTGGACATTTATTGGGTGTTTAGCATCTATTATTGACTAATAGGAACAAGTTGTTGATGAAACAATGTGTGCAATGAAACCACCATTTATTGTGGTGGAATATTGTTTTGTGTTTGTGGTTATACAATATTAGTCACCACCCACTGAGGTGGGGTAAAATTCACCACTTGTTGGGGTAGGGTATTGGTTTGTGCCTAGATACTTCCCCCCTCCTATTGCATGTTTGAAGAAGTTACTGGTTGAAGGGTGGGAGTAGCCTACTATAGTTGGTAATTAGGCACACTTACCCCTATTTGTTAAAAACCACTCACAATATTAGTAAGAGGCACCTATTTTAAATTATTTTGATGTGCACTCAATCCACCTTGGTTTGAATTAGGATACACTTGTGTGTTATCCACTAAATTTTTCAAATGGTCTTGATTAGAATCCATAGTCACTTCCTCAATGATTGGGACATTGAACATGTCACCAACCAACATATTTTGGATAAATGGGTCCATTTTTAAGTTTGCATGGCTTGTAAAATCAACTTGCATCCATGTTAAAATAACTAGCTCTATAAGTGGGATATTTAAAATGTCTATAACATTAAAATTCCATGCTAAATTAAGATATGTATGACATGCTTGTTGCATCTATGAAAATTAATCCACCATTGGACCCTTTCCTTTTGCAAGCATATTAGGATCTTGGTTAGGGATTGACATGAGTGCTTGATGGTAAATAGTTGAGACCTACTCAATTTTTTTGACTTGAGGTGCATTGCTAGGCTTTATAACTAAACTAGGTATACTTTCATGGGGAAAATCTTCTAGGAATTTTTCTCCTACCTCTATGGTTGTGAATAAAATATCATTTTTTTTTGAGAAAATGAAGATCAAATAAGTATGGGTAATAAGTTTTTGGCATGGCTAAATAGTAAGGTTGTTTTTGGAATTTTTCAATGATGGGTGGCACATTAGCAAGGTATTAAGTCATTTGTTCTAGTTTTTGGCCTAGATAAAGAGGTGAATTAACTAGGTATTATGCTAATGGGTCTTGCCCTTGTTATATATATATTGATTAGTGTAAGAGGGATATGGTTCCATATCATAAACTATGTCATCACCATATGGATCTTGAACAAAGGGGTTATTCATGACTAAATTCTCATAATCCAAATTATACATTATCCTACTACATGTCTAACAAGGCATATCTGAATCTATGGATAACATCTCTCAAAGAAAAGGTCTAATACTCAACTGATTGAAACATGGTCTAAAAATATTGGTCCCTTGTCGTAAATGTCTTGAAACTTGGCCCAAAAATAAAACTCAGTCTATTATTACAAATGGTGTAAATTTGGCCTAGAAAATTTCCCTTCTCAAAAACTAAAAATTAAAACTCAGTCTAAAATATCACATCACTCTAATGTCTTTAGAATAAAAGGTCAATGAAAGGTAAACTTGGATATTGGTCTTGACAAGTGTTCGAAATAAACTTGAAACTTGGAATGAGGAATGTGGGACTTGAACTAAGCAATTAAACTAAGGTCTAAAAATGGGCACATAAAATTGGTCCTCAATAAGGTACTTCAAAAAAATTTAATCTAAGTCTGAAAATAAAACAAAAAGTACTAGGTCTTTGTCTATCATCACAAAAATAGACTTGGAAACAAGCTATATCTAAAATGTGAAAACAAATGCTAGGTCTTTGGTTAACATCATAAATCTATACTTAGAAACAAATAGTCAAGGTAAAAAATTACAATCAATCCAACTCTAAGGCAAATAGGGTGACATACTTGATCTTAAAAAAAATGAAATAGATGTAGGCATGCAAATTTTGAAACACTCATAAGTCTAAGGATCTTGATTTGAAAGAAAAGACACACTTGGTCTAAAATAGAAACTTGGAATCAAGTTAAGATATGGTAAAAGGAAACTTGGTCTCTAGGCAAAGGTATTTAAAAATAAAACTAAAAATCCATCCAAGTTTCATAATCTAAAGACATAAAAGTGAACCACTTAAGCCCAAGTTATAAACAAGAATCAAGCATAAACTAATTGTTTTAGATCTAAACTTTGAAAGATAAAATTCTAATGAGATTTTGAAATACTTGGTTTTTTAAATGGATAACGACCTGTACTCAAATGGGCAGCATAACGACACTTTTGGAACAAAAAGGCATACAAATGGTTTTTTACTTGGTTTTGCACAAAGTGTCTTGGAAAAAATTTGATAGCATAAAAAAATATTTTTGAACAAAGGCACAAAAGGTTATTTTTGAAAATATTTAAGGCAAATATTTGGAATGATTTTGATAGCATAATACTTCTTGACTCAAAGTAGTTTGTGAAATGTGTGTTTTGTCTAGAAGTTTTGGACTCAGTTTTGACATAGAAAGTAATTTTAGACCCAAAAATACATACTAGTAAAATAAATAGAAAAAATACCTAAGTGCATGTCCTACCCTAAAAATGACAAGGTGTGCATTACTTCTACCAAAGTTTCCACTGATATACAAGTATTGAAAGGAATCAAGTTTTAATCCCAAAAAAAAAGTGCATGTAGATAGATTTTTTTAATCCCCCTTTATCTCCCAAGAAGTGGTACATGGCAAGGAACTTGGAGTGCTAAAGCACTCGGCATTTGGTAAGATATTTCCTGGAAAAATGGGGTTTAATAAAATATAGAATTTTCAAAATGATCAAAATGGTCCAAAATGTGGCTAACACAATGCGAATCATGTCAATTGGATTAAAACTTGCTAGCTTGTTAAGCAAAAGTCTATTCCTTTACATAATGAATTTATTCATGAACTAATTAGTGAAGTTTGATGTCTAGCATGAATTCATCTACATTTTCATTAGATTTTCATGATAACCACTTAGCCACTATTTAATTTTAATATACATGACCAATTTATATACCCCACCATGGAGTGGGGTTGGAACAAGGTTGGGAGATGAAACCCCAGGCTAATGCTCCCCTAAAGAACTTATGAGGAGGTTGTGAACTCCCACCCAGAACCCAATGTTGAAAAAGAAATAAATGAAAATTTGGAAGAACTTTAGGGTCATTTCTAGCTCACCCAAGTCACTTGGAGCTTTGGGAGAGCATACGTAACTTTTATTCCTTTCTAGACTCAACCAAACAAAGTAAGAAATAAGGAACTTTTGATCACCCAAGTTCCCTAAGGGGGAAGGGGGAGAGCATACATGAAAAGTTTATTTTTATAAAAATGAAATTAATCTAAGAAAGGGAAACTAATTGCCTTTCTAAGAATGAACAAACAAAAATCAAAATCTCTTAGGAGTACTAATATAAGGTTGTTGTCATTTTTAGAGCACTAAACAAGATGTGAAGTGAAATTTGTTTCCTTAGCTTTTTTTTTTGTAATTTTAACTTTAAAAATCAAAAACTAAATTTGTAAATTAAATTTTAAGCACCAAAAAGAAGTGTGAATGAATTTTTAAAGTATTTGAAATATTCTCCCTTTGACTTAGTTTCATGCAAGTAATTGCCAAATGACAATAGTCAATCAATGGTAAGAGATCTTAGATGATAGAAGGAAGGAAAATGATGGTAAGATGGCGTCAGATTATAACAAGATGATGTCAGGTGATAACAAGATGATGTTAGTAAATGGTAGTGTGGTGTCAACTAATAGTAATATGTTTTTAATTGATGATATGGTAGTTAGCAATGGTATGGTAGTCGGTGATGGGAGGAGCTTATCAGTCGATGGTAGGATGGTTTTGAGTGAAATCAAGTTGTTGTCAATCGATGGTAAAGTATTTAACAATGATATGAACTTATCCATCAATGGTAAGATGGTATTGGGTAATATTAGGATGTTATTGGTTGATGGTAGGGGTGAAGATGGAGTCATGTATGGTGATGGTATTAGTTGATGGTGATGGATTCATCTATGGTGATGTTGTCATTCAATGGTGAAATTATCATCTATGGCCATGCTATTGGTATACTATGCTAGATTCATCTATGGTGATGTTGTTGGTTAATGGTGATGTTGTTTATAAATAGTAAAAGATTTTGGTCAATATAAAAACTATCGATTAATGAAAAAGTTATCAGTTGACATATAATCTACCAGTCAACATAAAGTTATTGGTCAATAGTGATGGTGGTGGGTGAAGGAAGAAATTGTTAGTTAATGAAAAAGCTATCAGTCAATAAAAAATCTATTAGGTTTTCTTTCAAACTAATGAATAGTTGAGTCGTACAGTGAAGTTGTCAAGAGGTGTAATTGAATATTTAAGTGGTGGTTATGTAGTAGAGTGGTCGAGTGGTGTATTCATTGTTTCCTAAAGAACATGTTAGACTGGTGAAGTTATCAAAACATAGGCAATAAAAAATGGAAAACATTAAATAAAAAACATAAAAACAAGGTCTTGATGAGTATTTTTATATTTTAAGAGTCTAAGTTCACTCTCTTAATGATTTTGGGGTCCATGGTCCCACTGAGCATGTCATTATGTAACATAAGAATCCAATAGGGGTTATTCAAATGTTAGTGTGATAAAACCAATAAAAACACATATATATTTAACACCTTAAGCTTAGCTACTCAAGGAGTAAGAGAATAATGCAATGCAAGTAATAAACAAAAGAAGAAAAAACAAGTATTCTTCACCTTTTTATAAACAAGAGTTGTAAGTTGGCCTTGGAAGAATGTGATTAGTCATGTTCTCAAAGATTCTTCAACAATGGTGATCCTTTCATCATTTCTCCTTGTCACTTTTGGCTTATGGCCTTGGTTTGGCTTGGCTTGTGAAGATATCTCTAATCAATTAGAAATTATAACTTTGGCTTGAGAGTTTGTACAAAGAGAGCGAGGGATCTCTTATTTATAGATTCCAAAACTAACCCTAAATCATGTGTAGTTAGTTTATACTTAACCATGGTTAAGTTTAGGAGGGGATAAGTAATTAATATTTAGGATAGAGATCTCATTTATTAAGCGTGACTCCATTTTTGAATTTAATACTTTAATGGAGATATTTTCAATTCCTTGACTTTGAGGATGATGACATCATCATGACCTCATTTTTATTGAAATTTAATTAAAAAAAATTATACTCACTAATTTCACATGGAAATTTTACCTAAGCATTTTAATTGGATTTTTTTAGTTAATTAATTATGGTTAGGGGTTTTGCATTTTAGGAATTGTTTAAGTGCCTCACTTAATGGGTCTAAGGGCCAATTTGTCAATTTTCTAGGTTTAAATTTTACTAGGGATGAATCCATGGGAGGTTATCATTATATATATGATAATAACCCAAATAAATAAGCCTCAACATGATTCAAGGCACTTTTATCTAATGTGCAGATGAATTTGGGCATTTTGGTGATTTTTAGGCTTAATTTGTGTAGTTTAGTATGAAGTCAAGTTAGGCTAGGAATGTAGCCAAAGTGGGGTTTTTATATCCACTTCTAATAATAAGTATCCCAATAATAAGAATCATGAAGTGTTGGAGGCTATTCCTAAGAGTTTTAAATGCATTAAGTATGAGGAAGACACCATTTTTTTGATACAA
Organism: Torreya grandis; assembly: GCA_037957365.1. Taxonomy (NCBI): domain Eukaryota; kingdom Viridiplantae; phylum Streptophyta; class Pinopsida; order Cupressales; family Taxaceae; genus Torreya; species Torreya grandis. The sequence goes on along the minus strand of JARHVA010001193.1, from coordinate 986,352 downwards.
TGATAGGCATAGATGGCCACTCCCCCACCTATGAAGTATTCCTTTCCCAATAAATCACCCATAGGATAATATCACTAAGTGTAAAATCCCCACCCAAGTATGTCAAAGCATCGCCACTAGATACATGAAAAAAGGATGGTGGTGATGCACAAGATTAATTGTATGACTAGGTGTGAGGTGTGGTACTAAGAGGTAGGAAATAGAGACACCATGAGTGCATAATACATACATGTGATTATTTAAAAAAGAGTCACAACTACATTGGAGTCCCTAGTAGAGATAAAATCACTCTTGATTAATCAAAGTGAGCCTGAAGCAACAGAAAGAAAGACCAGTGCTTATCAATATACCAAGACTAAAGAGGAACCCAATGCCCAAAGTGGCTCAAAATAAGAGAGGAAGGGTGAGCCTACCATGACAAGCAATAAAGGTAAATATATTTCTAGCCTCAATCTTAAGGTTCTTGAAATAAAAATATCAAAATATGTGAGACTAGACAAAGGAAAGGGAAAGGTCACCAAAGAGCTTGAACAAACCTCAAGTTTGAAAGAATTTGTGTCAATGAAATTAGCAAATATAAATGCAATGAATATCCAAGAGATAATATATATATACATATACATATATACATATACATATACATACATATATATATATATATATATATATATATATATATGTATGTATGTATGTATATATATGTATGTATGTATGTATGTATATATGTATATATATATGTATATAGATATGTATATATGTATATATATATATATATATGTATATATGTATATATGCATATATATGTATATATGTATATATATATGTATATGTATATGTATATATGTATATATATATATATATACATACATATATGTATATATATACATACATACATACATACATACATACATATATATATATATATATATATATATATATATATATATATATATATATATATATATATATATCAAGTATATGGACCTATACATGTGGCACACCATGGAGGTAGAGGATGTAATATCACAAACATAAAGGTAAATGTTTTTTTTCCTTTGATAGGTACATGGATGAGCCAATGTTTGAAGTGTATGTCATCACCTTTGATGATTAGGAACCTGACACCACATAATATGAGTGGGGGTTGAGGATTATAAATAATATGAGTGTGTATTTGGGTAAATAGGATATCTACCTATATTGACTCTTTATCCATATCCACATCCTACCTTATATTATATATCTTAGCTTCTCTCTTGATGACATTATATAGATAGTAAGAGAGGGTGGTGCTCACACTCAACCAATAGGAATAGGCCCATATATCCATTGGAAGGGAAGTTTATCTATGTTAACCCAATCTAATATAGTGAGGTCAAGGTTGGGATCACATTTATAAAATTAGAGACAGAGGTAAGTCACCATAACATTATGAACAACACCATAATCAATAGCTAGAAGGAACAGTTGGCCAAGTTGGATCTGCAGTGTACTCAAGTAGATTATTAGTTGATGACCTTGGATCTAAAGACATTAAATATATGTCAACACATCATAAATGGGCATCCTATCCTCTTAAATAGGTTAGACCTAGAAGGAATCTATTTTATGCACAAAGTGGGTATACTATTGGACCACCTACGATAAAAGATAAAGGGCATAAGGGATGAAAACTAAAGATCACAAGATCAAGACCATGTCAAATTTTTAGGGCAAATCGAAAGGTGTAAATACCTCATGAGTAAGCTCATTTAAAAGGATATTGTAGCTAAACAAATCTTCCTAAAATATAGCAAGGTTAGGTGATTTCAACACCTTTACATGAGGCTCGTAAGAAATAAGATGCTCTAGATGTATAAGTGTACCTAAAGAAGGATATATCTAAAAGAACCTATATTCTAACTTAACTATAATACATTGATAGGAATATTAGTGAAATCTAAAAAAATATCAAAGAAATATTCAAGAGCCTTCAATGCTAGATGATTGATGAGGAGAGTGTTCTATAGGATAACCTCAATATGGTGATAAAAAAGGTCAAGGTAATAAAAAATACGCTGAGGGGTCCCAAATGTATCCTCTTTAGTTTAAGGGCCTAACTATGTACATATCTAGCATCACAGAAGAAGGCCAATTTGTGCTTGTGCACTAGACCAATTTTGAAGATGAATTAACCAAGGAAGCACCAGAAATATTTATTTATATCCATTTTATTGGTGTGTTGACTAAGGATAGCCAACTAAGTAAGTGTGGGGTAATTTTGACCCTCAATTTTTATATATTTTTTCAAATGTGATAAAATATAGCCTTGTTCTAGTGCCTCATTTTCAAAGAGTATGGTGTACCTTAAAAAACTAATTCAACATGTGTACATTATAAAAAGTAGCTAGGTAGGTGGAAGGATTAAATTTTTGTTAGCATCAGACCCGTAGGAGTTAGTGTGATTAGCATGAGGTGAACGACAACATTAATTGCCTATGAATATTTTGAGTTAGTTGAGATATGACATGTAGGATATTCTAACTCAAATTAGTGTTCCCAATGAGATGATGCATTACTTTCTAGTTGGAGGTAGTCACATTAACTAATAACTAGTATTAGTTTAAAAATCTTGTGACACATAGGGACTTTATAAGGATATAAAAAGTAGGTGAGTAGTTTGTTGAAAGAATCCTAGTTGGCCATATGGAAAACATTGTTGATTTTTTGATAGAGAGATCTTGGTTAGAAGGAAAATGTTTTAAAAAGAGAGAGAAGGGTTGTAAAGTTAATTAGTGCCATGTTGCACCTTGTATCCATGAATAGTTAAGTAATTGTTATGGTTATTATTATTATGGCTATTGTTCTAATTGACCTTTACATTGGGGATTCTTTGTAATTAATAATATGATGTGATACTTTATATTTCAAAGCTTATGGTAAGAATAATTATTTAAATGTCTCAATAAGTGATAATATATTTCCAATTATTCCCACATGTGTGATTATGCATGCAAGATAAATGAACTTTGTCACCATTAAAAACAAACCCTTACCCATTTAGGTATATCTTTGTGCTTTGGGTGAGTGTATAAATATAAATTGCATGATATGCTAGTGTGATCAGATATTATTTTAAATGCATGTGTGGAGTAGGAATATTGTGCACATGACTAAATTCCACCCAACAACAACTTAAGCAGGCTTTTTTAACTTCCCCATTTGGAACAAAACTTTCATTGTGCATACTAATGCTTCAAATTCATCCCTAAGAATCACACTAATCTAAAAGGGATGAGGATGGGAATGATCATCTAATATTATTTAGGAGTAGGCAAATGAAGAGGGATAAGGTCAACTATAGTAAAACACAGAAAGAGGCTATAATAATTATTATCTTTGTAAATTTATTTCTATCTATTTTCTAGGGTAAAAAATTTTAGTTGTAATAGATCATCAAGATCTAATTTTGTAAACAATCCTAATCCATCAGGTAGTGTATCAATATGGATACTTAAAAATTGGGAGAATGAGTTTGAAATTAAGGATAGGAAAAAAAAGAAGCATGCCAATATAGATGAAACTTCATAATCCTATGATGGTATGAATTCATCATGTGATGATAATGAATTTCCAAATGTAGATTTAATATCTATTAGTACAGTTTCAAGTGAGAAATATGTGGGATTATTTGAATTTTTTCAAGTTTTTTGATGGTGATAATATAAATATTAAGAGGAATATCACCTAATTAGGTCATCTATATTCGATTACACATGGATTCTTGTATTAGGTAGGAGCTGATGAAAAATACATGAGAGCACTTAGTCAAGATATAGGAAGGGAGTTGATTGAAATTTTTATGATGGTACTATTATCTCCAAATATTTTACCCTAGAAGAGAGTCTTCAGTCATCTCCTATGTTTGGGCAATGTTGGAACATTTTCAGGCCTATGGGTATGCCTATGGAGGAAATGGACCTCTAGATGGAAAGGGCTAGCTCCCTATAAATGTCTCTGCAAGACAATCTCTTCTAAACCAACTTGTTTAAAAGGAAAAGAGTTAGAAATTTGCAAAAAAGGAAATCCTATTCTAAGAGTGGTGATACACCAAAACTATTTTTCACATGAACGTCAGGATCTGGTGCACAATACATCAAAATCATAGACCATTCCCAAGATATAAAAATTATAACAATAATATTTCAACATGGAGGTGAGATGTGTAAAAATGACACAAGGTAAATGAGCTAAAAGTCAAACTTTGAAAATTTAAGATAGTAATACACATGCAAAAAATTAATACACTTGGATACACACTATGTGACCAGTTAGACTAAGAACTCTTGTTTAGGTATGAAGGATGAAGTGGGCAGAAGGATGGAAAATCATCACATGCTACCACTATACATCTCTTTCACACTCAAACCAAAAACCCATGAAAATATAGAAGGAAATAGATTCATACTAAATGCTCAAAGGCAGAACTTGAATCATTTTAGCAGGGCTTCGCCATACACTATGTGGTCCCCTTTTTCACTAGCCAAGGGGATATATATATATATATATAGCAAGAAGGAAGAGAAAGAGGAAATTATTTGGTGCCAAGGAGAGGAATCAATTTGTTTTAAGTCACCATCTTCAGCTGTAATTGACTTTGCCAATGATGCTCATTAGGGCACTCTAATTGATCTATGTCACTCTCTTGAATGCCCTTGGTTTGGCCTCTTGAAGATGCCTCTCCAATGGATGCTCAATAAAATAGAGATATTTAGAGATGGAATTAAAATGGTTATTGTTAATGCAGCCACCTATTATAAATCCCTTTTGGTGCCCAACCGCTTATCCTTGGCTTGCCGATATGTGTAATGGCATGGAAAAGAGTCACTTTCATTCTACTTTGGGTTCTTGGAAAGTGATTACTTCAAGATTTTGGAACTCACCTGATTCATGTTTTTCCAACCTTAAGTCTTTAGGATTTTCAAACCTAATCACTTCCAATGGCTAGTTACTCACCATTGTATTTGATGTCCCTCATCCAATCATGGGAAATGAATCTCAACGACTAGTTCATGACGCTAATTTTGATGTCCCTTGGCCCATCACTTCATTGGAACAATTCCTTTGGGAATATTTATTTCATCCCTTTTGAAATCTCTTCCCTTCAATATTTTCTCCTTAAGAAATTCTTTTAGACAAATTATCTAAAAGAATTCCTTTGAGCTTTATGTCTACCTTTTCTTCTTGCTCGTGCATTTAGGTTTTTATCCTAGACAAATTCCCAATAGACATTTTATCTGAAGGGAATGATCCTTTGGCTTGGAAAGTGTCCCTTTGAATTTTTTTTAAAGGGTAATTTTGGAAGGAAGTGCCCTTCAAAATTTTTTTGAAGGTAACTTTTGGAAGGAAGTGACCCTTAAAAAAATTTCAAAGGGCACTTTTGGAAGGAAGTGACCCTTCAGAATTTTTTCGAAGGGCACTTTTGGAAGGAAGTGACCCTTCAAAATTTTTCTAAAGGGCACTTTTAGAAGGAAGTGAACCTTAAAAAAAAAATTAAAGGGCACTTTTGGAAGGAAGTGAACCTTTAGAATTTTTTTGAAGGGCACTTTCAAGGGAAAGTGCCCCTTTGGAAAATTTTGAAGGGCACTTTCAAGGAAAAGTACCCCTTCAAAATTTTTTGAATGAAACTTCAAATGGAAGTGGCCCTTCAGAAATTTTTCAAAGGTAAACTCAGAGGCAAAGTGGCCCCTTAAAAATTTTTAAAGGCACTTCAAGGCAAAGTGGCCCTTTGGAACTTTTTTGAAGGGCACTTGGAAGAAAAGTGGCCCTTCAAAATTTTTTGAAGGGCATTTGGAAGAAGAAAAGTGGCCCTTCAAAAAATTATGAAGGGCACTTCAAAGAAAATGAGTCCCGTCAAAAAAAATTGAAGGGCATGTTAGAGAGGAAAGAAATGACCAAGGAAGAATTATTTCAGACCTTTTGTTCGAGACAAAAATTCTGAGACAAAAGGCTGAAAGAATTCTGACTTGGGAAAAAGATCGAAGGAGCACCTTGAAAAGGCTGAACAAAAGGCTCCAAAGAAAAGAGAAGATAAGGAAATTGCTCTCTTACAAGTTGAGTTAAAATAGACAAGTGAAAGTTGTACTTATCCAAAGAAAGATGCAAAACTGGGTATGAAAATTGGCTAACATTATTGGTGATTTTTAGGGGAGGTATGCCTGCTATGCCTAAGGCTAGTCACCTAAACCCTTACATTGGGCATGGATTCATGTATAAGGAAATGAAAAAAAATTTAAACAAGCTTCTTGGCGAAAAACACACAAATTGGATTAATCACATGAAAAATAAACATGAGAAAGGAAAACACTTGTGCTATAAAGCACTTAGGGAACACAACAATGAATAAAAGGAAACACACACACACACACATCTAAACTAGTATTTACAAAAAGATGAGCAAGGTCTAATAGTAGGATTTCAAGTGTATCCCATTCACAAGGATAGGCAATTCTTATCCATTCATTTTGGATAGCTAAAAGGATTTTCATTACTTGCACTTGTTGATGATGTAAAGGCAACTCCATAAAGTGTCAAACTTTGTATGCCTATCTAGTTTTGTGTTATCTTCATCCCACTTCAAAACAAAGTCACCCTGCTTGAATGCTCTTACACTTTTCCTTTTGTCAAAGGATCTCTTCATGAGCACTTGATGATGTTCCATGGCCTTGTGGGCATCATTCCTTTCCTTTTGTAGCTACATTAGTTCTATCAACCTAACTTATATTGGAGTGTTTGCAAGTAATTCTAGCTACTATGTAAGTTCTAGGGTAGGGAGTTCTTAGGATATGGATAACCTAGCTTCTCTCCCATGAACAAGTATAAATGGAGAGTTACCAATTGATTTCTTAGGAGTAATCTTGTATGCCCATAAAGTTATTTTCAACTTGATGTGCCAAGATTTTTTATTGTTATCTTAATGATCTTGATGATGTTATTATTGGTAGACTCAGCCAATTAATTACCTTGAGGGTAATAATTGGATGAAGTACTCAAGTGAACTCCATTCCTACCTACCCAATCAAAAGTTTTGGAACTTAAGAAAGTAAGTGCATTATCAGAACTAATGATGTGAGGAACTCCAAACCTTGTTATAATGTTATCATATAACTCCAAGATAACATTTTCATTTACCTCTTTTAGTTCCATAGCTTTTACCCATATTTTGAATTAGTCAGTAGTAGTTAATATCCACTTGTGTCCAACACTTGATGGATGGTTGATCATACCAATGAAATCAAGGCCCCATTACATGAAAGGTTGGTCCACTTGGATAGGATTCAATGGAAGGGCTGAAAGTTTCTATTTGCCTACAAATAAGGCACATTGAGGACACACCTTAGCCTAATGATAATAGTCCTTAAAAAGACTAGGCTAATAGTAACCAGCCCTCATTATTTTTTTAGCTATAGTTCTAGGAGAGAAATGACCTCCATCTACACCATTGTGAAAACCTTCTAGTAGCATGTCAAACTAATAATTGTCATCACATATTAATGACACACCATTCATGTTCTTTATAAAGAGAACATTATGAATAAGGCACTAGGTAATGGATCATTGTCATCACATATTAACAACACACCATTCATGTCCTTTATAAAGAGAAAATTATGAATAAGGCACTAGGAAATGGTTTACAATCTAAATTATCTCCTTTGAGACTTACTCAAACCATTGGGACACTCACCATTTTGAAGAAAACTGATGATGTCTTATGTCCAACTCAAAACTAGAATGTGATCAGCTAGTTGGGGTTAAACTTGGTTGACTAATTCCTCTTCTTTTGGATCCTATAGATCTGAAGCTAAATGCCTACATAATCCTAGTCCTCTCACCAAGTTTATCACCTTAATGTCTATGTCATACTCCATCCCCTTTGTGATCCATCTAGGTCTTTTTTCATTGAGGTCTTTACTCAAGAGAAACTCTTTAGTGTTGGGATGAGAAACCATGGCATGTATATTATTGTTTGAGACCATGTGCCTAAATTTTTTTAATCCCCTAATCACTATCAAAGCCTATTTCTCAATAAATGTATATTTGACATCATAGTCTTCCAATCCTTGGCTAAAGAATGTAATTGGCTACTCAATCTCTTCATCATTCTTTTACATCAGCATGGTTGAGATTGTATCAAGGTTGGAAAAGGTATAGAGTATGAAATCCTTGGAAAATTTTGGGTTTAAGGGATTAGGATATTCTACAATTTCTTGCTTTATTGTCTCAAAACTACTCCTTCCCTCCTTTGTCCAAGTAAAAACTTGGTTCTTTTTTAGCATGGCTATGATAGGATTTACCACAGATGGAAAGTTTGGAATAAACCTTCTGATAAAGTTTATTTTCCCCAAGAATATTTTCAATCCCTTCTTGTGTTGAGGCAAGGACAAGCCTAGGATAGCCTCAATCCTTTTGAGGTCACTAGACAAGCCTTCTTCTGAAACAATGTGCCCCAAAAATTTTCTTTCATGAACAAGAAAGATACACTTTTTTAGATTAAGGGATATGCCATACTCCCTACATTTATCAAACACCTACCTTAGATGTTTCATATTATTAGCAACATATTTTTAAAAAATAATTACATCATCTAGGTATACAAGTAGGCACTTATTGATTAAACCTTTAAAAGTCATGTCCATTGCTCATTAAAAAGTGGCTCCAACATTGGACAAACAAAAGGCATCTTCTTATAGGAAAAGATTCCCCATTTTGTGGTGAAGGTTGTCTTGAACTGAGCTTCTTCATTTACCAATATTTGGTTGTATCCTAAATAACCATCGAGAAGAGAGAAACATTGGGAACCTGAAACAACTTGCAAAATTTGTTCCATTGAAGGTAGTGGATAATGATCCTAGAGAGACACTTTGTTAAGGTCTTAAAAATATACACATAGCTTGATTTATCCATTCCATTCTTATTTTAGATAGGTAGAAGATTAAATACCAAGTTGAGTGTTTGATAAGAAAGATAATCCTAGACTAATTATCTTGGTCAACTCTTTCTTCATGAGTTCTTCTATCTTGGGATTGATAGGCCTTTACTTTTACCTGACTAATTTAGATTCAAGTTATAACTCAATGGTATGATGAGCTAGACTTGGATCAAAACCTTTCAATTACTTATACTCCCAATAAAATATGTCATGAAACTCTTTGCATAATTCAATAAAAGCCTGCCTCTTAGGCTGAGAACATACCTTGCCAATTTTTAAAAGTTTGTCCTTGAAAATCAAGACTTTTTCATAGTTATTTTCCTTTGTTGACATGCTCAATATTTCTTTATTATTCTGATCATCCTCATTGAAAACACTCTCTAAGGTAATAAAACCCTTAGGTATCTTTTTTGTCTTCAGTTGAATGATTTGCTTTTCATATTGATCATATAGTCTCTGTTGGTTTTTTTAGGAGAAATCTACCTCATTTTGCAAGAAGTGTGCAATGTGTTCATAAATTTCAAACACCTACCATGACACTTCATTATCTATAATAGAGGGTCTCATAATGATCTTGATATGAGATTGATCTTTCTCTTATCCCACATCAATAGTTGTATCAAACTGTGCCCTTATGACAACCAATCTGTCAGCATGTTTATTGCAATCTCTTGGTATGGGTTGTATGTTAAAGGCATCAAAGTCTTCAAGTAAGTCCCATACCATATTATTGTAGGATTTAAGCAAGGGATTATTAGCTATAGCATAATTTATTACTTGGTGGATGACCAGCTCACTATCTCCACAAACCTTTAAATTTTTTATCCCTCTTTTCTTTGCCCATTGGAGATCATGGACTAGGCCTTCATATTCTACCACATCGAAAGTGTAGCTAAAGTGAAATATATATGATGAGTAGTATTGATTCTTTGATGGAGAAAATAACATAATGCCAGCTCCTATACCTACTCTGCTTCTTGAGCCATAAAAAATCATCTCCCATGTGCCATCAAGTTCATGATCTTCATTAGTGAGTAAAGGAACAGAAACAACTTCCTCATGTATATAATAAACTCCCAAATCAGTCTATTATATGAATGTATATGGATAAAATCCATGTGTTTTAGTTCTTTACTTATCAATAAAAAAATAAAAAACACCTTCAAGGGGAGAGGATGATTTTCTAGTCGTTACACCTTCTTCTTTATTGATTAGATAATTCTGACTTGAACTTGATTCCGTATATGGATCAATATGAAACCTTACTAGGGGCTAGATTTTTATAGTCACCTTAGTACCATATCTTATTTTATAATATATAAAATACCAATTAGTAGAAAGGTACCCTCTTATCTTAGCTTTGAAATCTCTTGACAAGCAGATAGTGAAATACGCTGGGAGGTCTACCACCACAACATCTTAAAAAATTGGAATACTTGGGCAATCATGTAGGAAGACCTTCAGACCTTTGACCAGTCCCATTGTCTTAGTTGGAATACCATCAAGCTAAAATACACCCTTGATATGTGGCTCATATTTTAATCTCAACTTATCAGCCACCACTTTAGGCATAATAGTGGTACTAGCTCTACTATCCACAATGCAATTATGGACTAGCTTGTCTCCCAAAATGAGGGTGAGATAGAAGGGTGGAGGATTTTCAGACTTGGTAGAGGGATAAAAGATATGATTTGTAGAATTGGTAAGAGCCACACCATTGTGTCTAGAAGCTTAAGGGGCTACATGAATGTTTGCAAGCTATTCTTGTAAGAGCTCTTTTTGACCATGCATATGCAAGACTTCCCATAGAGATATGCTTGTCTTGGCATTCTTCAACGAATCAATAATGTTTATAAGGGAAGATTTCACCCTCTCTTGCATTCTTGATGGTAGTGAGGGAGTTTGAGCTTGTTATGTTTTAGGCTTGATGACCCTACTTGCATTCTAATTTTGTTGAGGAGTATGACTGGTAGTAGGTGTTGTAATAGAATTCATAGCTTGTGGCCTTGAGAATCATCACTTAGAGTCACATGTACTCTTGGAACATCTCCCAAATCTCTCTTTTAAGATCTTGTGTTGGCTGTAAATGACATGCTTTAATTCAACACATAATCATCTTTAGCTTGAAAATTCATCATTCCTATACTTTGGTTGCTACCTTCTCCATGAATATCCCTTTGGCTAGGACCCACTTCTTCTAATGTCATGTAAGGAGTATCTTCTTCCTACATTTCCAAAGCTTTCTTGGATCCTCCATCATCATTCATAAACTGACCTTGAGGCTATCCCCATTGATCCAAATGATCTTCTCCTTAGACCAAGTTTGCATGTACTAGAATAATAGCCTTTATGGGAAGAGTGAATTAGGATTATAGGCATTGGGTTGCCTATTATAACCTTGCTAATTTTTTCCTCTCCCTTGTTAGTTGTATTAGGGTAGAGATCTATATCCCCATTGAGGATAATATTGATGATTAGGTGGAGCACTCATCTGGAACTAAGCTTATTTGAGCTGAGTGCACAATGATTAGATCTCTTCATCTTTGTCAACAACATTATCAATATTTTTGGGAAAGGTTATTGGCTTCACACTAACATTAGGAACTTGTGCTACACTTGGAGCTTTAACTAAATTGTGAGACAACAAAGGCATGAAAAATCTTATAGGGAGCTTTCCAACCTGTATTAAGCTATTTTTAGCTTTAATGGCTAGCTCATATGCACCTATCAGAGTGAAACCTTCCATTGACTATAACATAATAGCAACATCAGTACCAATATCTTTGAGATATGTGATGAACACAAACTTTGGAGGTCTCATGATAGGTGGTAGCCTATGCCATGTCCTCTAAAACCTTTCATTTAAATCCCCCATGGACTCATTAGGACCTCTCTTTATTACATTTAGATGATGGATAAGTGAAGAATGGTCACTTTTATTTTTGAATCTAGTTACTAGAAATTCCCCAAAGCTATCCCAGCTCATAATACAACCACCTTCCAACATTTTGTACTAGTCAAGTGCCTTGCCTTTCAGAGACAACCAACAATCTAATGGATATATTGGCTTGGGTGACATTATGGAAATTATAGAAGTTTGAAATGTCTCTAATATGCTCAGATGGTGTAATAGGACCTTCACCATTAAAACTAGGGAGACTCTTGGTAGCATTGGGAGGAAGAGGGTCATATGCAAGAAGGTTGATTAGATTTTGGGCGTTAAACATTGAGAAAGGTTGATGTCTATCCATTTCTCATCTTTCCTCTTGATCTCTTATCTCTTTAGATTCTTCCACTTCTTCTCCGAAACCTCCTTGCCAAGGATCTCTAAGTGTTAGGAATGGTTCAAGGTGTTGTTCTTCAGGAAGAGCTTCAGATAAAGGGGGCTTGATCAAAAATCCTAGATGACCTAGTGAGGACCATGAAGTATAATGTGGGGAACTTGATCTACAACGAGGGATTCTCACCCTTTTGGAGTCACCAAATGCTAGGTTAAGGATACTTATACAACCTTAGGCTTGTCAAGACCAACATTCACCTTGACATGTCAAAAAATTGGTCCCATCAGGTGTGCTATAATTGTTGTCTCTAAATCTTGCACCCTAGAAGAGACTGTTCAGTCATCTCCTAGATTTGGGCAATGTTGGAACATTTATAGACTTATGGGTATGGCTATGGAGTAAATGGACCTCTATATGGAAAGGGCTAACTCCCTGTAAATGTCTTTGTGAGATAATATCTACTAAAGTAGCATGTTTAAAAGGAAAAGAATTATAAATTTATAGAAAAGGAAATCCTATTCTAAGATTAGTGATACACTAAAATTATTTTTCACATGAACATCAAATTCTGGCGCACAATACAACAAAATCACAAACCGTTCATAAGCTCTAAAGATTATAATAACAATATTTCAACACAAAGGTGAGAGTGTAAAAATGACACAAGGTAAATGAGCTAAAAGGCAAAATTTTCACATTTAAGACTATAATACACGCAAAAATTTAATACACTTAGATACACACTGTGTGACCAATTAGACTAAGAACTCTTGTTCAGGTATGAAGGATAAAGTGGGTAGAAGGATGGAAAATCATCATATGTTACCACTATACATATCATTCACACTCAGGACAAAATCCTAGGAAAAGCTTTAAGGAAATAGATTTATGCTAAATGCTCAAAGGTAGAACTTTAATCATTCTAGTAGGGCTTCACCATACACTATGTGGTCCCCTTTTTCACTAGCCAAGGGGTTGTATATATAGCAAGAAGGAAGAGAGAAAGGAAATTCTTTGGCTCCAAGGAGAGGAATCAATTTGTTTCAAGTCACCATCTTTAACTGCAACTAACTTTGACAATGATGCTCATTATGGTACTATAATTGATCCATGTCACTCTCTTGAATGCCCTTGGCTTTCCCTCTTGAAGATGCCTCTCCAATGGCTGCTCAATAGAATTGAGATATTTAGAGATGGTGTTAAAATGGTTATTATCAATGGATCCACCTATTAGAAATCCCTTTCGATGCCTAACCACTTCTCTTTGGCTTGTCGATATGTGTAATGGTATGGAAAAGAGTCACTTTCATTCTACTTCAGGCTCTTGGAAAGTGATTACTTTGGGCTTTTCAAACTCACTTGCTTTGGGTTTTTATAGCCTTAAGTATTCAAGATTTTCAAACTTGATCACTTCAAATAGCTAGTTACTCAGCATTTGACATCCCTCAACCCGTCATGGGATATGAATCTCAACGACTAATTCATGATGCTAATTTTGATGTCCCTCAGCCCATCACTTTGTCAGCATAATTCCTTTGAGAATATTTCTTTTGGCCCTTTTGTAATATGTTTCCTTTGGGCTTTCTATTTTATTTTTCTTTTTGCTCATGCCTTCAATTTTTTTTCCTAAACAATTTCCCCATAGACATTTTCTCTGAAGGGAATGATCCTTTGGCTTGGAAAGTGTCCCTTCAAAATTTTTCTGAAGGGCACTTTTGGAAGGAAGTGATCCTTTAAATTTTTTTCAAAGGGCACTTTTAGAAGGAAGTGACCCTTCAAAATTTTTCCAATGGTCACTTTTAAGGGAAAGTGCCCCTTCATAAAATTTTGAAGGGTACTTCGAATGGAAGTGGCCCTTCAAAACTTTTCTAAAGGGAAACTTGGAGGCAAAGTGGCTCCTCAAATTTTTTTGAAGGGCACTTCAAGGCAAAGTGGCCCTTCAGAACTTTTCTGAAGGGCACTTGGAAGAAAAGTGGCCCTTTATAAAATTCCAAAGGGCACTTAAAACAAGAAAAGTGTCCCTTCAAAAAATTTCAAAGGGAACTTCGAAGAAAGGATTCCCTTCAAAAAATTATAAAAAGCACATCAGAGAGGAAATAAATGACCAAGGAAGAATTATTTTAGACCTTTTATCTGAGATAAAAGGCCAAAATAATTTTGACTTGGGTAAAAGACTGAAGGATCAACTTGAATAGGCAAAATAAAAGGATCTGAAGAAAAGAGAAGATAAGGCAATTGGTCTCTTACAAGTTGAGTTAAAATAGACAAGTGAAAGTTGTACTTAGCCAAAGAAAGATGCAAAATTGGGTATGAAAATTGGCTAATAAGTACTAATTTTTAGGGAATCTAACAACATAGATAATCCTTAATGCAGGATATCACTATACAACATTTTTCAAATATTATTTCAATTATTTTTAAGGTGTTGTAACTATCAATAACATGGGATCATAGTACTTATTCAACACCACTATGTCATATTTTTCCACTTGGTCCATTTGTAAAGTGGGGAATAGATATTGTGGGCACAATTCGACTATGAGACCCTTATTTTCACAATGATCACCTTTATACTTGTGGTGTTTTCACACATCCTATTCATATGTGGCTTATGTATTATTGAGACATGAGATGTTATTAAGTCTTTGAGACTGAGATTAAGATTTTATATGTTATAACATGATTATGTATTGATTAACAAGAATAGTTATATGCATAGATTAGATTATTATTCCATGCATTTATATAATTTTACTTGTGTTATTTGGTTGTTCATTATAATGCATATTGATTCACTATCACTAGAGTTATTATACTCGATCATGTATTGAGTATACACAAGTTTATATTTTGGTATTAGTTATCACCTTTGATATGCAATGCCTTGGATATGTCTTGTGTTTATTATTTGGATTGAGATCACTTGTATTGATTATATTTTGCAACTTCAGCTTCTAGGGTAGGAAATTTTATGTGTGTAATGGTGTGCAAGTGACAAGGGAGGCAAATAATGGTACTAGGACTACATTAGGCATGATCACATCATGGGTAGAATGGTGACACATCTACTTGACCTTATCATGATCCAAACCACCCCTTTTACCTTATTTTGGACTTAGTCAAAAGCATATATGTCCTTAACCCATAATTCACTCTTCATCCCCATTGGATACTATTCAAACCTTTATTATTAACCTTAGGAGTTATATTTTAAAAAAATATTTCATTTATCAAATGTTTTAAAGCCATATAGGTGGACCCACTTTACTCAAAACTAAGATGGGTTGAGAGATACAAATTTTTAATGTGTCATAAAGTAGGTTTTAGATATTTATTGTTGATATTTATGTCCTTGGACCAATAGGAAGTTAGAGTCTTTCAATGAGAATTAGAGGAATTTTGAGGCACCTCATGTGCCATTTATGTATTGGGATAGTGATTTAATATATGAGGCATGAACTTACTTTATTTCCCACATTGGCTTGTAAGTGGAGTTATGGAGGTGGGATATATTTTCACCATAAGCCAAGGGATGGGAAGTGACACATGTCACATTCCCATTAGCTTATAGAGAATGAAATTGAGCCTATATGAGGAAGGAAATCCTACCTTGAAATAATTTTTTCTCATTTTGAGAAAATTGGAAAAATGGAGTGGAGAAGAGAAGGAGAAAGAGGAAGAGGATCTAGAAGGAAAACTTAGGGAAAGAGGTGTTTGGCCATTGCCAAAGCTTGTTAAAAGGTGTTATTGAGAAGATTCGAGAAGGAAATAAGGTATGATTCCATTCCCATTGAAATAATTTTTTTTTTATCAAGTTATGTTTCTTATTTCCTTTTGATTGTAAATTTTTCAAGAGGAGTAAGGCCATTTGGCTTATCGCCTCTCTCTATTTTGTATACAATGGTTGGGCCTATGGCCACCATGCAGTTTTAATGCCCATTTTAGGATTTGGAGATATAATATCCCTCCTAGTTCTTGGATATTTTTTATGTTATTTTATTATTTTAAAATGGTGGAGTTATGATATATAAATTTATGTGGTTTTACATGCTTGTTTTTACACCCATTCTTAGTGTAAGTGGTTGTGGAAATAGGATCTAAATGCCCTCTTACATGGATCTATTGGTATGTAGTGTTACTATAAATTTGGATCACAACCCCAATGCCACCCTATGTGTTATTGATATGGTGGAAGGTGTGTGTGCCCTACAATGGGCAAGATATGGTAATGCAAGGGTGAGGAATCTCTTGTGTTCTTATTCTTAATAGGTAGGCCTATTTATGTTGTAAATGTGTATGGTTGCCTTGTGTTATTTTATTAATTTACATGTTATTTTAATTTTCTTATGTGTTGGTTTTCAAAAATTTAAGCCCACATTTTTTTTGTGATCTTATAGACTCCTAGATGTATTTTCCTAGGGAGCATCCATTTCCTAGTCTTATAACATCTACACCTTCTTGTATCAAATTATATAACAAAAACCATGATATGGTGATGTCTGGAGCTAGAATTATGAGGCTTGAGGGTGCCCATGGTAGCCACTTGATGATGGAAAAAGGATGGTAGGTGATCCCTCCTTCAGTTGGCCTTGTAGTTCATGTGAATCCCATGTGAAGACAACTTGATCAACACTTTTTTTTATGCTTGTAAAGAAATATATTGGGCATTTGAGAACTATGATTATTGTATTTATTTCATTTGAAAATATGGATATACTAGTATGAAAATTTTTAATAAATTTTTGGAATTAGCAGGATGTTCCCTTAGTACTTGCATATTCCTTATAAAGAATGTTTCAGATGATAAAATCAATAGAAATTATTATTATGTGTTCAAATTCCAATTCTGAATTATGCATTTTACATGTACATCTATGTATTTTCACATTAGGCTAAAAATAATTACTTTCCCTTTTATAAAAATGTTAAATGCATTGATTAGAATGAATCCAAGAAAGGTTTCTTGCATTTGATTAATTTTTAAGCATTTAAAACATTTATAATTTCTCTCAATTTCTAGTTGTATTGAAAAATAATGAAAAAATAGGGATTTAATGCACTAATTGCATAGTTTTTGGAGTTACAAGTGAATTGTTATTAATTTTTAAATTTTATGGAATTAAAACCTATATATCTCCTTTATAAATTATATTCACTTTGCCTAATTACTTGGCACACAAAATAGTACATAATATGGTTTAAAATAATTTTGACATAAAACTATGGATTTTTTAGTCCAAACACCATTGGTTTCATAAATTTTTTCTTTGTAGTTTGTTAGATATGAATTTTTGAAATTATTCTTTGTGTAGGAAAATGAAGAGGGCTAAGGTAAACTATAGTAAAATAAAGAAAGAGGTTGTAATGATTATTATTTTTGTAAATTTATTTTCTAAGATAAAAGGTTTTAGTTGTAACATATCATCAAGATCTAGTATTCTAAACAAGCCTAATCCATTAGGTAAGATATCAATATGGATACTTACAAATTGGGATGATTAAGTTGAAATTTAGGATAAGCCAAAAAATAAAAATTTCAATATAGATGCACCTTCATAAACTTAACATGGTATGAGTTAGTCATGTGAAGATAATGAATTTCCAAATGTAGATTTACTATCTATTGGTACAGATCCAAGTGAGAAATATGTGAAATTATTTGAATTATTTCAAGTTTATTGATGGTGATACTATAAATATTAAGAATAAGATCATTAAGAAAGTCATCCATATTCCATTACACATGGAGTCTTGTATTGGGTAGGAGCTGATGGAAAATATATGAGAGTACTTAGTCAAGATATAGGAAAGGAGTTGATTAAAGAGTTTCATGATGGTACCACTTTTTAGGGAATTTAACAACATATATGATTCTTGATGTAGGTTTTCATTGGCCAACATTTTTCAAATATAATTTCAATTATTTTTAAGATGTGAT
This sequence comes from Torreya grandis, assembly GCA_037957365.1. Taxonomy (NCBI): domain Eukaryota; kingdom Viridiplantae; phylum Streptophyta; class Pinopsida; order Cupressales; family Taxaceae; genus Torreya; species Torreya grandis. The sequence goes on along the minus strand of JARHVA010001193.1, from coordinate 968,162 downwards.
AACTATCAATCACATGGGATGTTAGTACTTATTCATCACCCTTGTGTCATATTTTTCCATTTGGTCCATTTGAAAAGTGGGTAATAGATATTGTGGGCCCAATTCCACTATGATACCCCTATTTCCATAATGATCACCTTTATGCTTGTGGTTTTTTTGACACATTCTGTTAGGATATGGCTTATGTATTATTGAGATATGAGGTGTTATTGAGTCTTTAAGACTGAGACTAAGATTCTATATGTTATAATATGTTTATGTATTGCTTACACAACAACAATTATATGATTAGATTAGATGATTAGTCTATGCATTTATATCAATTTAGTTGTGCTATTTGGTTGTTCATTATGATGCATATTGATTCACTATCACTAGAGCTATTATCCTTGATCATATATTGATTATATACAAGTTTATATTTTGGCATTAGCTATCACCTTTGATATGTGATACCTTGGATATGTTTTTTTCTTATTATTTGGATTGAGATCACTTGTATTTCTTATATTTTGTAGCTTTAGCTTCTAGGGTAGTACATTTATGTCTGTAATGGTGGGTAGGTGATAGGGGAGGATATTGATGGTACTAGGACTACATTAGAAATGATAACATCATGGGTATAATGGTGACACATATACTTGACCTTATGGTGATCCAAACCACTCTTTTTACCTTGTTGTGGACCTAGTCAGAAGCATAGATGTCCTTAACCCATAATTCACTCTTCACTCCCATTGGATACTATTCACACCTTCATTATTAACCTTAGGAGTTATATTTAAAAATATTATTTCATTTATCAAATTTTTTTAATCTATTTAAGTGGCCCCACTTTAAATATAACTAAGATGGGTTGAGAGATCAAAATTTTTAAAGTGTCACAAAGCAGGTTTTCGATATTTATTGTTGATATTTATACCCTTGGAAAAATAGGAAGGTAGAGTATTTCAATGAGCCTTAGAGGAATTTTGAGACAACTTTTGTGCTATTTATGTCTTGGTATAGTGATTTAATTTATGAGGCATGGAGGTGTTTGATTTCCCACATTGGCTTGTAAGTGGAGTTATGGAGGGGGGATACATTTTCACCATAAACCAAGGAATGGGAAGTGACACATGTCACCTTCCCATTATTTTGTATAGAATGGAGTTGAGCCTATATGATGAAGTAAAGACTACCTAGAAATTATTTTTTCTCCTTTTGATAAAAATAGAAAAATGGAGTGGAGAAGAGAAGGAGAAAGAGGAGGATCTAGAAGGAAAACTTAGGGAAGGAGGAGTTTAACCATTGCCAAAGCTTGTTAAAAGGTGTTATTGAAAGGATTCAAGAAGGAAATAAGGTATAATTCCATGCCCATTTAATTAGTTTTTTTTATCAAGTTATCTTTCTGATTGTAAATTTTTCAAGAGGAGTAAAGCCATTTGGCTTACCCTCTTTATCTATTTTGTATATGATGGTTGGGCTTATGGCCACCATGCAGTTCTAATGCCCATTTTGGGCTTTGGAGATATAATATCCCTCCTAGTTATTGGATATTTTTTATGCTATTTTACTATTTTAAAATGGTGGAGTTATGCTATCTAAATTTATGTGGTTTTACATGCTTATTTGTGCACCCATTCATAGTGGAACCAGGTTCCAAATGCCCTCCTGCATGGATTTATTGGTACATAGTGTTATTATAAATTGGGATCACAACCCAATTTCCATATTATGTATTATTTATATGGTGGAAGTTGTGTATGCCCTCTAATGGCCAAGATATGGTAATGTAAGGGTGAAGAATTCCTTGTGTTCTTATTATTAATTGAAAGACCTATTTATGTTGGAAACTCATATGGTTACCTTATTTTATTTCATTACTTTACTTGCTATTAGTTATCACTTTTGATATGTGATGCCTTGGATATGTCTTATGCTTGTTGTTTGGATTGAGATTGCTTGTATTTATTATATTTTATAGCTTCAGCTTCTAGGGTAGGGAATTTTATGTGTCAAATGGTGTGTAGGTGACAAGGGAGGCCAATGATGGTACTAGGACTACATTAGGCATGAAAAAATCATGGGTAGAATGGTGACATATATACTTGACCTTATCATGATCCAAACCACTCTTTTTACCTTTTTGTGGACCTAGTCAAAATAATAGATGTCCTTAACCCATAATTCACTCTTCAACCCCATTATATACTATTCAGACCTTCATTATTAACCTTAGGATTTCTATTTAAAAATATTATTTAATTTATCAAATGTTTTTAAGACATTTAAATGTCCCACCTTTACTCAAAACTAAGATGGGTTGAGAGATCCAAAATTTTAAAGTGTCATAAAGTATGTTTTAGATATTTATTATTGATATTTCTACCCTTGGACCAATAGGAAGGTATAGTCTTTCAAGGAGCCTTAGAGGAATTTTTAGGCACCTCATGTGCCATTTGTGGCTTGGGATAGTGATTCAATTTATTAGGAGGCATGGACTTGATTGCTTTCCCACATTGGCTTGTAGGTGGAATTATGGAGGGGGGATACATTTTCACCATAAGCTAAGGGATGGGAAGTGACACATGTCACCTTCCCATTAGTTTTTAGAGAATGGAGTTGAGACTATATGAGTAAGGAAAACCTACCTTGAAATATTTTTTTCTCATTTTGATAAAATTGGAAAAATGGAGTAGAGAAGATAAGGAGAAAGAGGAGGAAGATCTAGAAGGAAAACTTAGGGAAGGAGTTTAGCCATTTCCAAAGCTTTTCAAAAGGTGTTATTAAAAGGATTGAAGAAGTAAATAAGGTATAATTCCATGCCCATTTAATTAATTTTGTTTTTATCAAGTTATCTTTCTTATTTCCTTTTGGTTATAAATTTTTCAAGAGGAGTAAGGTCATTTGGCTTACACTCTTTCCTTATTTTGTATATGATGGTTGGGCCTATGGCCACATGTAGTTCTAATGCCCATTTTGAGATTTGGAGATATATATACCTCTTAGTTATTGTATATTTATTATGATATTTTATTATTTTAAAATCATGGATTTATGTTGTGTAAATTTATGTGGTTTTTCATGCTTGTTTGTGCACCCATTCATAGTGGAAGTGGTAGTGGAACCAGGTTCCAAATGCCCTCCTACATGGATCTATTGGTACTTAGTATTCATGGAAATTTGGATCGTAAACCCAATTCCATCTTATTTATTATTGATATGGTGTAAGGTGTGTATGCCCTCCAATAGCCAAGATATGGTAATGCAAGGGTGAGGAATTCCTTGTGTTCTTATTCTCAATCGACATGCCTATTTATATTGGAAAATTGTATGGTTACCTTGTGTTATTTTATTAATTTACATGGTGTTTTAATATAATTATATGTTGGTTTTTTGAAATGGAATCCCACCTTTGTTTAGTGATATTATAGACTCCTAGATGTATTTTCCTAGTGAGCATCCATTGCCTAGTCTTGTAACATATACACCTTCTTGTATCAAATTATATACCAAAAACCATGATATGGTGATGTTTGGAGCTAGAATTATGAGGCTTGAGGGTGCCTAGGGTAACCACTTCATGATGTAAAGATTATGTTAGGTGAGCCCTCCTTTAGTTGTCCTTGTAGTTCATGTGAATCCCATGTGAAGATAACTTGATCAACACTTTTGTTCATGGTTGTAAAGAAATATATTGGCCATTTGAGAGCCATGATTATTATATTTTTTTATTTGAAAATATGGATATATTGGAATGAAAATTTTTAATAAATTTTTGGAATTAGCAGGATGTTACCTTAGTACTTGTGTACTACTTATAGATAATGTTTCAGATGGTAAAATCAATAGAAATGATTATTGTGTGTTCAAATTCTAATTGTGAATTATGTATTTTACATGTACATCTATGCATTTTCATAGTATGCTAAAAATAATTATTTTCCCTTTTATAAAAATGTTAAATGCATTGATTAACATGAAGACATGGAAGGTTAATTACATTTAATTAATTTTTAAGCATTTAAAACATTTCTAATTTCTCTTAATTTTTAGTTGTATTGAAAATTATGATTGATTAGGGATTTAATGAACTAACTACATAATTTTTGGAGTTACAAGTGAATTGTTATTAATTTTTAAATTTTATGGACTTAAACCCCTTATATCTCCTTTATAAATTATATTCAATTTGCTTAATTATTTGACACATAAAATAGTGCATAATATGGTTTAAAATAATTTTGACATAAAACTATGGATTTTTTGGTCCCAATGCCATTGGTTTCATAATTTTTCACTTTGTAGTTATGAATTTTTGAAGTTATTCTCTATGTAGGAAAACTAAGAGGGCTAATATCAACTATAGTAAAACATAGAAAAAGGCTCTAACAATTATTAATTTTGTAAATTTATTTTATATATAGTATCTAGGATAAATTTTTTTAGTTGTAACATATCATCAAGATGTAATATTGTAAACAAGCGTAATCCATCAGGTATGATATCAATATGTCTACTTAAAATTTGGGAGAATGAATTTGAAATTGAGGATAGGGAAAAAAATAAGCATGTCAATATATATTCACCTTCATAATCCTATGATGGTATGCGTTCATCATGTGATGATAATGAATTTGTAAATATAGATTTGCTATCTATTGGTATAGTTCCAAGTGAGAAATATGTGGAATTATTTGAATTATTTCAAGTTTCTTGATGGTAATACTATAAACATTAAGAGAAAGATCACCTAAGCATGTCATCCATATTCCATTACACATGAAGTCCTGTATTTGGTAGAAGATGATGTAAAATACATGAGTACTTAGTTGAAAAATAGGAAAGGAGTTGATTGAAGAATTTCATGATGGTACCAATTTTAGGGAATCTAACAACATGGATAATTTTTGATGTAGGTTATCACTGGCTAACATTTTTCAAATATTATTTCAATTATTTTTAAGGTTGATAACTATCAATCACATGGAATCGTAGTACTTATTCACCACCACTATGTCATATTTTTCCACTTGGTCCATTTGAAAAGTGGAGAATAGATATTATGGGACCAATTACACTATGAGACCCCTATGTTTGCAATGATCACCTTTATGCTTGTGGTGTTTTTCACATATCTTGTTGAGATGTGGCTTATGTATTATTAAGACATGAGGTGTTATCAAATCTTTGAGACTGAGACTAAGATTATATATTTTATAATATATTTATGTATTTCTTACACAAGTACAGTTATATGCTTAGATTATATGATTACTCTATGATTTTATATCAATTTACTTATGCTATTTGGATATTCATTATGATGTATATTGATTCACTATCACTAGAGATAATATCCTTGATCATGTATTGAGTATACACAAGTTTATATTTTGGTATTGGTGAGCCTATATGAGGAAGGAAAACCTACCTTGAAATATTTTTTCTCATTTTGAGAAAAATGGAAAAATGAAGTGAGAAGAGAAGGATAAAGAGGAGGAGGATATAGAATGAAAACTTAGGGAAGGATGAGTTTATATATTGCCAAAGCTTGTTAAAAGGTGTTATTGAAAGGATTAAAGAAGGAAATAAGGTATAAGTCCATGCCCATTGAATTATTATTTTTTATCAAGTTATCTTTCTTATTTCCTTTTGATTGTGAGTTTTTCAAGACGAGTAAGGCCATTTGGCTTACTCTCTTTCTCTATTTTGTATATGATGGTTAGGCCTATTATCACTATGTAGCTATAATGCCCATTTTGGGATTTGAATATACAATATACCTCCTTTTTATTGGTTATTTTATTTTTTGAAATGGTGGATTCATGTTGTCTAAACTTATGTGGTTTTGCATGTTTGTTTGTGTACGCATTCATAGTGGAAGTGGTAGTAGAACTAGGTTCCAAATTCTCTCCTACATGGATCTATTGGTACGTAGTGTTAGTGTAAATTAGGATAAAACCCACAAAGCCATCCTATGTGTTATTGATATGGTAGAAGATTTGTATGCCCTCCAATGGCTAAGATATGGTAGCACAAGCGTGAGGAATTCCTTGTGTTCTTATTCTCAACTGATGGGACTATTTATGTTAGAAACTTATATGGTTGCCTTGTGTTATTTTATTACTTTACATGGTGTTTTTGTTTAATTATATGTTTGTTTTTGTAAATGGAATCCCACCTTTTTTTAGTGAGCTTATATACTCCTAGATGTATTTTCCTACTGAGCATCCATTACCTAGTCATGTAATATATACACCTTCTTGTATCAAATTATATACCTAAAACCATGATGTGGTTATGTTTAGATATATAATTATGAGGCTTAAGAGTGCCTAGGGAAGTCACTTGATGATGGAAAAAGGATGGTAGGTGATCCCTCCTTCGATTGTCCTTGTAGTTCATGTGAATCCCATGTGAAGACAACTTGATCAACACTTTTGTTCATGCTTTTAAATAAATATATTAGCCATTTGAGAGCCATGATTATTGTATTTATTTCAATTGAAAATATGGATATAATGGAATGAAAAATTTTAATAAATTTTTGGAATTAGCAAGATGTTCCCTTAGTACTTATATACTCCTTATAAAGAATGTATCAGATGGTATAATTAATGAAAATGATTATTGTGTGTTCAAATTCCTATTGTAAATTTTGCATTTTACATGTGCATCTATGATTTTTCATATTAGGATAAAAATAATCATTTTCCCTTTTATAATTTTGTTAAATACATTGATTATCATGAATCCATGGAAGGTTAGTTGCATTTGATTAATTTTTATGCATTTAAAACATTTATAATTTCTTTCAATTTCTAGTTGTATTAAAATGATGATTAATTAGGGATTTAATGCATTAACTACATAATTTTTGGAGTTATAAGTGATTGTTATTAATTTTTAACGTTTATGGACTTAAAACCCTTATATCTCCTTTATAAATTATATTCACTTTGCCTAATTATTTGGCACACAAAACAAGGCATAATATGGTTTTAAATAATTTTTACATAAAACTATGGATTTTTTGGTCCCAACACCAATGGTTTCATAATTTTTCATTTTGTAGTTTATTAGATATGAATTTTTGAAATTATTCTCTATGTAGGGTAGTTTTAATTTTACATAGGACCTATGGGAGGGTACTAGCCATTTCCCATAATGAAATTGTCTATTACAAGTATTGGTACCTCATGTGACCGCATGCTATGTAGGTTAAGGCTTATGAGCTAAGAAGCAAGGTCTAACAGTTAGAAAACCATAGGTTCTAATTTTTATCATGTGATAGGGTTGGCAAATTTCATAGATACAACTTTTTAGTCTTGAGGCTACTCTAGATATCAACCTCTATAATATCCATGGTGGTTAATATGAATAACCATTAGAAATTCTAAAAGAAATTTAAATATTATTTAAATCCAACTCAAAGTCTATAAATATTTTGACCTACAACTAAGAAATTTAGAAATAAGAACTATTATCAATCTAGAGACCCAGGTTTCATCCTTCAATTACAATGGCCTAGTGACCCAGAATTGGGGTGACCCTAAAAAGGCCCCCCTCCATTTTTATTTCTCTTCTATATGGTATAATCTCCAAGACCTAACTACTTAGTTTTTTTTATGACCTTTTTTACTCAAGAGTGTGTTTAGACCTCTAAATTTTTACCAATTGCACAATTATAGAGACATTATGGTTTGAAGGTGGGGAAACCCAAAATGGAACCCTATTAACTTCTCTTTCCCTTATAATAGGAAGTTTTTTCAAAACATTAAACTTCATAGTTTCCCCTTTGTGCTTTTTTTGTCCTAGGGAGTCCTATTTTGACCTTATTGGTGATCACAGGGTCTGGGGAGCCCCAAAATAGTTTAAATAAGAATGGGACCCCTATTATTTTTTATTCCCCTTTATTTTGAGACAAAAATATAAATTTAAAAGTAAAAAAATTATGAATTTTCACCTTGTGTTTTTTATTAATGGTTATAAAGGAGTTTGAATCTCATGGGACCTACTTGAAAACCATATGAGACTAAGACTACATATGAGCTTTCTATCGAACAAACCACCTAAAAAACTCACACATGCATCTTCCTATCATGTTATAAAATAAAATTGAAAAATATTGGTTTTGGATAAAAGCTTAGAGACTCCATTAATGGCAGTCTCTAGGGCCGAGAAAGGAGAGAAGGGATGACCATGGAAATTCATCTTCCAACACCTCATCCCTCAAATTTTCTTTTTTTCTTCTTGAAGACTTAATTGGAGACCATATGTCGTACATAAGGTTATTTAGGTCACCTTTTGTTTTGACAACATCTAAAAATTGAGATCAATTTGATTTGATGGTGGAGATGGGGTGCACCAATCTTAAAATTATTAATTAGGATATTTTAGTCACCTTTTGAGGTCATATAAGGTCTATTTTATATTTATTTTAGCACTTCTCCCAAATTCAAGTTAACATAATGTTATAATTTATTTGTGAGTTAAGTGAGAATTGAGCCACATTATTGGCTAGAATCACTCACAACCCCCCTTGAACTCCATTAGGAGTTACGACATCTTATTTAAAAAGGTGGTTTATTGAACCCACCTCAATTTAGTTGTGTGTTCTATTTTTTCCTTAGGGTCTTTGGGCCCACTAAGACCACCTATAAATATGTAAGCTTGTGTGAGATCCTATAGACATATTAAACCAAGTGATACCTACACTGTTATGTGTCAACCATGAATCCACTTGTGCATTACCTCCTTGTCATGTGGTAAATGTAGTTGTGTAGAGTGTTCATTTTACATTCTCAAAAAAAATGGATTATTTGTGTGTGTTTTCATTATGTCATTTTTTGGGCATGACTTATCGGTATCAGATTATATTTTCAACACCAGGAGCTCTAGGTTTTTTTTTTGGTTTGATACTTCCTCTAAGATATAATATTTGTCCATTCATTATGAAGTATGGCATGGGGATAATAACTAGCTCAAGATGATGACAACATCAAGAAGTATAGGGAACCACCACTAGTTCCATAACCACCACTCATTAAGTAAAGGCCTACATATTTAGGACCACATATTCTCTAGACCATGTATAATATGTTTGGTGTCTTATAAGAGATATTGTATATAGTTTAAGATGAGACACTCTACACAGAGTGTCATAAGGTGAACAAATATCCATAGAGAGTGATAGATATAGGCACCCTAGTCTAGTTTAATAGAGGGTAGAAATAAATGGAAAGAGGACCAGGTCTTTTATTCCCTCTCACTAGTGTGAATAAGGTGACATAGATGTGTTGCACCATATAGGAGAGTATTGAGAGAGGTGAGACTATACTCACCCTCTAAAGTCATCACCTAGTGACTTGGTTAAGTATTTCATTAGACTTCACCCACTAACATATGATGGTACCTAGGAGGGTTTTATAGCATAGTCTTACTTATCTAGCATGTGAGGGTGCTTCACCCTATATGACTATGACTCTAATAAGAAGTCTTGTTATGGTACTCACTTATTGATATATATAGTGAAGATGCGATGGGAAGGAGAGAAGCAAAAGCTTAATTTTACACTAATTTACCTCACTTTGGAAAAAAATTGTGAATGTTTCAAAGCTCATTATTTATCTCCCTATTATTTTCATAAAAATTTGGATGAGTATCATGATCTAAAATAGGGAACAACATAGTGGCACAATATGAGTGTCATTTTCTAAACCTGACAGGTATGTATAAGTCTATATAAATGAGACTATTTAGGTTAATAGGTTTATCAGAGGTGTGAACATAGTTCTAATTGGTGTAATACACATTTTATCTCTACTGACCTTAGTAATCACAGTGGATAAGACTTATCTAGAAAATGAGTCTTAGGGAAAGACTCATGATGCTTGAGAGAATTTTTAAGGTAATATTTAGTCCATACATGACATAATATCATAAAATGCATATCCTTCACCTAAGTCGGGATGAACACCTAACCAATCTACTCTGATACCCTCTTAGTAGTATAAACAATAGTGGGAAAAAATATTTTTATATGCTCTCAATTTAGGATAAAAATGAACATTCAATGATAGAACAATATCAAGTAATAGGATAAACAATATACTAGACTTGTGTAGACTCAATAGTCTATGAAGGTAGGGTGTTTAGGGCCTATGTCTACAATTAGTCAGAGGAGAGTTGGAACCCCATAGAGGTGAGATCAACTAAAAGAATTTTGTTATACTTGTGGATCTCTTGATCATTATGCATGTGATTTCCCTATAAGACCATAAGATAACACTAGGAAGAAGGATTTTATGTGAAAATAAATAGTAGGTGATGTGATTTTAGGCTATAAGATGTATGCAGTAGAGGATAACCACAAAGTTGAGTACTAGGTAATGATCATTAAAACCATAAGTTTGATTAACACTATTCCATTATATTGTTGTTTTATTTTGGATCTTCAGACTCCTTTATATCCTCTTCACTTTTGGACATTTGTAGGTTTGTGGCTTTTAGTTTGATAGAGATTTGATAGGTAGAGTTTACCATTATGGACAATATGTATGTTACCTCTTTAGTGAGTTATTGTATACTAGATCTAGGAATTTTCCTTACTATCAAGGATTTGTGCATCACACACTTAGTTACTTAGGGAGTTTTCTTAGGTGTGGGTTATCCCATAGATCATAAATCCAAGATAGACTACCACAACAAGGTTATAAATTATGTTGATGAACTTGGTACTAGCATGGTTATCTCAAGGGTTAAGAGACTCATTTCCCTTTGCATGATTTTCATGATGTAGCTTAAGTGGATCTTATAAAAGGGTCATTATATGTTTGTTATCATATTGAGTGATATATAGAGGATAATTTAGAGAAGATTTATTAGATAATCATCCCACTCTATGGGATTTTGTTGATGTGTTTCTAAATTAGTTTTTAGGCATGCCCTCACTAAGAGAGATTGATTTTTAGATAGACCTAGTACCTAGGGTTGAGCTGATTTTGAGATCACATTGTCAGATGACCATACTAGAGATATGTGAGCTCAAGTTACATCTTGAGGAAATTTTAGATAAGGATATTATTCATATTAGTATTTATCCTTTTAGATCAAATATTATCTTCATGAATAATAAGGATGGATCCCTTAATTTTTATGTTGATTATTGCCAGCTACTAAAATTAATGATGAGAAATAGTTACCCATTTCCTAGGATCAATTATTTATTTGATTGGATATGAGGAGATAAATTTTTATCCAAGATAGATCTAAAGCATGAGTATCATCAACTATTAATTTTATAGGTTGACATTCACAATATTGTGTTTTGAATGTGTTATGAGCATTACAAGTTTATAATTATACCTTTTGGCTTGACTAATGCCCTAATAATTTTTATGATCCTCATGAATGTATTTTTTGTACCTACCTAGAAAATTTTGTGTTGATAGAATATTTTATGATATCTTGATCTATTCATAAAATAGGGAGGAACATGAGGACCACTTGTGGTAAGTTCTATAAGTTTTGAGGGATAACCAATTATATGAGAACTTTGGGAATTATGTTTTTGCATAGTCAGAGGTGCAGTACCTTGGGAACATCATTTATAGGGAGGGGATATTAGTATAGCCCTATAATATTTAGTTGATCATGGATTTTTTATCACCTAAAAATATCACATATGTTCATAGCTTCATGGGTTTGGTAGGCTACTATCATTACTTTATTGAGAACTTTTCTCACATTAAAAACCCCAACACTTCACTTTAGAGTAAAGGGAAGAAGATCATCTAGATAGAGAAGTGTGAGGAGGCCTTTTAGTTTCTTGTAATAACATATCACTAGTGTTATAATCTTAAGAATACCTGATCTTATGAAGTTCTTTATTTATGTTAATTCATCCCATGCTAGGTTAGGATCCATCCTCATGCAGAATGTTAGAGTGATTTTCAATGAATCTAGGAAATTCAAGGATTATGATTTTAAATACCCAAATCATGACCTTTAATTTTCATCCATTGTTCATGTTTTTTTATATGGTGACACTTTTTTCTTGGTCATTAATTTATTCTAAAAAAAGGCCATTTGAGCTTGCAACATATTTTAAAATTAGCCTAACCTTAATTCCCATTAGAGACATTGGATGGAACTTTTATTTGAGTATTATTATGATATTTTGTACATCAATATAAATGACAATGTGGTTGTTGATGCCTTGAGTAGGATATTTTATGATTTTGTAGCTATGCAGTTATGCACTGATTTGTGGCACCATATTCTTGAGTGGCTTCTTGACGAAAGTATATACCAAGAGGTACAATAGATGCTAGGTTCATGTATGGCCCTAAAGGAAAGTTTGAATAATATTAACTTGGTTCATATGGTATTTTATGACATTGAGGATGTATCTATTTATGTACATAGGTGGATTTCATGATTTTATTTTTCCAATCTCATCAAGCCCCTTATCAATCACACCCTAGAGTGAAGAAGATGCATGAAAAGTTGAGGTAGTTGTATCATTACACCAATTTTTAGTGTGACACTAAATATTTTTTAGCTAGATGACTTAAGTGCCAAATGTTCAAGGCCAAGCATTGATATCTAGTAGGGTTGTTATAACCCCATGAAATTATGGAATGGAAATGGGACACCATCTCCATAGACTTAATAGTTGGACTTCCTACCTCATCGTATCATCATGACATGATCATGGTGGATATGGATAACTTGACAAAATTAGATCACTTTTATCATATTAAGACTATTTAAAATGTCACATCAATAGAAAGGGTCTTATTGGATGATATTATTTGATTACATAGGATTAACCATAAGATTATCTCAGATTGAGATCTTATCTACACTTCCCACTTTTGGATTACTTTTCAAAATTCATTGAGCACTTAGCTCAATTTTAGTAACTCTTACCATCATGAGATATATGGATAGACTAAGAGATTCAACTAGGTTTTAGATGAAATGCTTCCCATGTATGTTATGGATCACCATTCTGATTGGGATGATTTTATGTATCTTTTAGATTTTTCTTACAACAACAACTATCATAGTTTGATCAATATTGCACCATTTAGGGTACTATATGGTAGAGTATGTAACACCCCATTGAGTTGGGATCGCATTGAGGATTAGGTCATATTTGATCATGTCATGTCGTATTAAATGGAGTGATAGGTTATTTGTATTATAAAACACCTTGAGTTTATGAGTTATTGATATAATAAGTATGAGAATAAAAAGATGATTGATCAACACTTAAACATTAACAACAAGGTTTTTTTGAAAGTGAGACCCAAAAATAGCCCTATCCATTATGGAATAGGTTATAAGTTGGCACCTCATTTTTTTGGGTTGTTTGAGATCTTGAATGCCATTAGTATTTTAGTTTATCATCTAGCCTTGCCACTTATCTTATCATGCATTCACAATGTATTTCATATTTTTAGTTTTACATCAGTATGTACCTAATACTACCCATGTTCTAGATTGGATGAACTTGTAGGTCAATATGGATAAAGCTTCAGCTTTAGAGCCCATACATATTATAGAATGTAAGACATTATCCCTTTGATTCAGAATGTTGGACTAGGTTTAGGGTCTAGTGGGACAAATATGATGATACTATGACCACTTGGGAGGATGCAAAAACTTTGAGGGTCTATTATCCACACCTCATTCAGTGACTTCCAGGAGGAAGTTTTCATAAGGAGATGGGGATGTCATACCCCTATTTTCATAGTTCTCACCTTTAAACTTGGTGTTTTTCACACATCCTATTGAGATTTGGCTTATGTATTATTGAGACATGAGGTGTTATTGATTATTTGAGATTGAGACTAGTATTATATATATATATATATATATATATATGTATATATATATGTATATATATATGTATATATATGTATATATGTATATATATATATATGTATATATATATATATATATGTATATATATATATATGTATATATATATATATATGTATATATATATATATGTATATATATATATATATATATATATATATATATATATATATATATATATATATATATATATATATAATAAGACATTTATGTATTTCTTACATTCATATGCTTCGATTATATGATTGTTATATGCATTGATATCAATTTACTTGTGATGTTTGGTTATTCATTATGATGTGTATTGATTCATTATCATTAGAGTTATTGTCCTTGAGCATGTATTTGAGTATACATATATTTATATGTTTGGTATTATTTGTCACCATTGATATGTGATTCTTTGGATATGTTGTGTGTTTGTTGTTTAGATTGAGATCACTTTTATTGTTTATACTATGCAACATTAGCTTATAGGGTAGGAAATGTTATTTGTGAAATGTTGTGTAGGTGATAGGGAAGGCCAATGAGGTAAATAGGACTACATGAGTCATAATCACATCATGGGTAGAGTGGTGACATGTCTACTTAACCTTATCATGATCCAAACCACCCCTTGTACCTTGTTGTGGACCTAGTCAAAAGCATAAACATCCTTAACTCATTTTTCACTATTCATCCTCCTTGGATATTATTTGCACCTCCATTAATAACCTTAAGATTTATATTAAAATATTTATTTCATGTATAATTTTTTTTAAAACCACTTAAGTGGCCCCCTTTGAATCAAAACTCGTATGGTTGAGAGATCCATATTTTTAGCATGTCATGAAGTAGGTTTTAGATATTTTGTGTTAATATTTTTTCCCTTAAACCAATAGGAAGGTATGTGAATTTTTAAAATATACTTAGATGAATTTTTAGGTATCCCATGTGCCATTTATGGCTTAGGATAGTGAGTCTATTTATGAGGCATAGACTTGATTTTTTACCCACATGATCTTGTAAGTGGATTTATGGAAGGGGAAGTCTTTTTCACCATAAGCCAATGGATGGGAAGGGACACATGTCACCTTATCATTAGATTTTATATAATGTATTCTACCTTATATGTGGAAGGAAATCCTTCATTGACATAAATTTTGCTCATTTTGAGAAAAATGGAAAATTGGAGTGGAGAAGATAAGGTGAAAGAGAAGGAGGAGCTACAAGGATAACTTAGGGAAGGAGGAGCTTAGCCATTTCCAAAGCCTTTTAAAAGGTGTTATTGAGAGGATTAAATAATTAAATAAAGTAGGATTACATCCCCATTTAATTAAAAAAAATTATCAAGTTATCTTTCTAATTTCCCTTTGATTGCAAAATTTTTAAGAGGATTAAGGCCATTTGGCTTACCCTCTTTATCTATTTTGTATTCCATGGTTGTGAATATGTACACCATATAATTTTAATTCCAAATTTGGGATTTAGAAATTCATTATCCCTCATAATTTTTTTTTCTTTCATTCGATTTTATTGTCTTATAATGGTAGAGTTATGTTGCCAAAATTTATGTGGTTTTCCATGTTTGTTTATGCATCCATTTGTAGTGGAAGTGGAGGTGGAACAAAGTTACCAACACCCTCTTACATGGGATTTTTGGTAATTAATTATAATGTAAAGTGGTATCATAACCATAATTCCATACTATGTGTTATTGGTATGGTGGAAGGTGTGCATGCCCTCTCATGGCCAAGAGATGGTAGAGCAAGAGAGTACTTTCCCATGTTCTTCTTCTTAATCAATAGATATATTTGTGTTGGAAACTTGTATGTATGCCTTGTGTTATTTTATTACTTTACATGGTGTTTTAATTTAATTGTATTCTAGTTTTGGGAAATGTAATCCCTCTTTTTTTAACTGATCTTATAGCTTTCTAGATATATTTTTCTAATGAGAATCCATCGCCTAGTCTTGTAACATGTAAACCTCCTTATATTGAATGATCTAACTAAAACCATGATGTGGTGATTCCCAAATTTAATCCATGGGTGGTTAAGTAATCTACCTAGTGATGTAATAATTATGGGAGGTGAGCCCTCCTTTAGTTGGCCTTATAGTGCGTGTGGAGCCCATGTGAAGAAAACTTGATCAACACTTGTATTTATGCATGTAAATAACCTTATTGCCCATTTTAGAGCCATGATTATTTTATTTATTTCCACTTAAAATATGGATATATTGGAATGAAACTTTTAATGGGTGTTTGGAATTAGGACGTTGTTCCCTTAGTAATTTTATACTCCTTATAATAATGTCTCAAGTTGTAAACTCAATGGAAATGATTATTTTGCATTCAAATTATAATTATAAGTTTTAAATTTTACATTTATATCTATGTGTTTTCATACTATTTTGAAAATAATTATTTTTCCTTTTATATAATTATTAAATTCATTTATTAACATGAAGCCATGGAAGGATAGTAGCATTCAATCAATTTTCAATAATTTAAAACATTTCCAATTTCTCCCAATTTAAATTATACTAAAATTAAGATTAATTAAAATTTAATACACCTAATGACATAATTTTTGGAGTTACAAGTGAATTGTTATTATTTTTTAAAGTTTTTGATCTTAAAACACTTATATCACCTTTATAAATTACTTCACTTCACTTAATTATTTGACATGCAAAATGGTGCATAAAATGGTTTTTTTTTAAATGGGTAAAGTCATTAGTTTTACATGGTTCTTATAACCAAACAGAGTCTAAAATATAGACAGTATACAATAGAAAATTTCATAACTAGATAAACCATCCCCCTAGGTTGAACTAATAAATAGAGAAACTTCAACCAAACTACTGCTAATACATTGCTAGTCCAATGTTAAACTTAAACCAAATTCAAAGAGGAAAACAAATAGACAGGACACCCAAGGATTAAATAGTTGACTCCTCAAATACATAGTAGTCCATGAGAGAAGAAAATCTATTACTATCATTATCCTCCTTGGTATTGTCTTTTTTTAATCATCCTCTGGTGCATTTACTCACGTCTTCAACTAAGTTTACCTCACCCCTATTCTTATCTATAAATTTAGAAGATGTTTCAGCTACCTTATCTTATATAGCTAGCTTACTTTTTTAACATTTTTATTTCCTTTACCACTATTGGTTTTCTTATTGCTCTTGGAGAGGGTTTTAGCTGAGATGTTTTTTTCACCCCTACATCTTTTTATGTCATGGGTGGTCTAATTTTCATCACTCTAACTTGTTTTTTGAATCCCTCAAATCTATAGCTGTTCAAACCCTTTTTTAGGCTCTTAGTTTTGATCTTTAGAGCATTCCAATCTTCCATTTATTTTATAATTAACCATCTCATATTTTATAGCTTGGTCTCACAATCTAAAAATTTCATGCTACAAGCCATGGAAGGGTCCAGAATTTCCCTCCTATGATCCTTTTCATTTTCTTCTACCACTTCCTTGGCCTCTTTTGATGAAGAATGGAAAATATTCCTCTGAAATTACTATTATATCCCAAATCTTCACCCTAGATAAGTCAATTAGACCTTCTCAAATAGGGGATAACATGGAACTATCTCTGAGTATAGGCAGATTGCTACAATAGATAGATATCTAGATTATGGGCTAGCTCCCTTGATCTATCTATTTAGGATCACACACTACACTAGAAAAATCACTTATTGGGGGTGAAAAGGGAAGAATGAAACATGAAATTAACCTATACTTATGGAGGTGATAAACCAAGGATATCTCCACAAACATACTTAAAACTTGCACTATGAAGGTAGATTACTAAAATTGATCTCAACTCAAGGTTATTCTAGCATAAGTGTTTCTAAATGGAGTTAGATTTCTATGAATTTATAAAGGTGATTGAATAGGAGGTAAAATATTAGACACTACTAATCTTATTCACACTTAAAATATACCTAACAAAAATTTACACTTCATGAGACCTATTAGAAGAAATGTTACTCATACAATGCATATAAGAGTAGAGTGGAAGAAAGGCGAAAGAATCATCACTTGTCATCTAAACGGATTACTTGACATACTTAGGAAATAGATTTTAGAGACTAAACCAACTTGAAAAATTTATTCAAAGGCAAAACAAGATGTCAAACTAGCAAAGCTTCACCATAATAATTATGGATCATTTATAATGCTACAATGGCTTCAATATATAGAGCAATATGATAAGAGAGAGAAAGAGTGATGTTGAAGAGTCACAATGCCAATTTTAAAGTATTAAATACTAGTTATAATGAAAAATAAGGATTTATATAATAGATTATGAAGTTCTCTTGAACAAGTGTCAATCTAAAATATGACATCCTCCTGAAGTTGGTGTAGTGTCACTTTATTATCCTTCTTGAACTACCCTTGTTTATGAGGAGTCCTCTTAATTGTCTATAAATGCATTGGAATTAATTGACACCTATTTAATAACTTGATAATGTTGAAACATGATTGGTGTAGATCATTATGCACCCTTCTAGCTAATTATCTTCTCTTTGTCACTTGTTCACTTCCTTACAGTAACTCACTAGCCCTCCAGGCCTAAACTCTCACACTT
Organism: Torreya grandis; assembly: GCA_037957365.1. Taxonomy (NCBI): domain Eukaryota; kingdom Viridiplantae; phylum Streptophyta; class Pinopsida; order Cupressales; family Taxaceae; genus Torreya; species Torreya grandis. The sequence continues at coordinate 949,697 of JARHVA010001193.1, read as the reverse complement.
GTCACTGGGGTGACCTGTATATGATCAAGAGAGTTCATTATGGATATTTGAGACACATCATCATAACCTCTTTATCTTCCATTATATCATATAATACTCAATAAAAATCAATATCACACTTCTCATCTCCAATTTGGTAGTCACCTTGCTTCTCACTATTTTGTCCATGATTGCCTACAACAATCAATTTAGTATAGGAGTCTCCATGAATGAATAAGGTGATAATTGGGTTTTAGGAATTTTAAGACATATCCACACACCTTCCATCATGTATTTTACTCATCTATTCCATTCAACATCTTCAAATCACCTCAAAACTTATAGGAAACACATAATTTTATCCATCCATACAAGTGATGGTATAAAAAAATTGAATGGTAGGGATACTTAGAGAGTTTAAAGTAGGTAAAAATCATATTCTAGTCTAATTTACCCCTTTTTTATGCATTTGTATTCATATTTTACTCATCAAGCTCTTATGAGGGTTTTAGGTCATTTAGGTTCTTAGCAATGGTTCATAAAGGTTAGGCCCCTAAACTTAAAAATAATGCCATTTTTTTAAATTAAATTACCTCTATCAACTCTCCCTAAGTTATTGAGACCCCATGCATCTCATTTGTACGGATGTGAGTGAAACAAATTATCTCTCAGGTAGCTAGCTTACATTCTGGATACCCCTGAGACAAAATGAGTCTAAAATGGCCAATATAATTTTTTATATGAAAAATAATGAATCTCATCAAACCTATATTATCCCATGAAGTCTCTCTCATTACTTGGTAATCTTACATGATCATAAGAATGAAATTAGAAGCCTGAGGTTCATGTCAAGTTCTAGGCCTCATAGGCATATACTGGGTTTTTTGATTGTATTACCACTTATGAGTGGTCACAGTGGTTTGAAGACCTCATAAACAATTATTAACCTTAAATTAAATCATACACATCATCCCAAATTTCCTTAAGACTCTTCCATTCATCATTTTCTCATCAATACACTAAGTCTGTAAGTTGTATTACTTGTGGAGTGTCTCAAGTTTAAGATAAAATAGCGAACACTTACCCTATTATTTTGACATAAATAATACCATGGAGGTCTTATTTAAGTAATATTTAACCCTTGTAACAAATTTCAATTCCTGATAATTTTTTAAGATCCCTCAACATATCAAATTCTCAAGACTAGCTTAGAGGCCTGTGACTATGTACATGGTTTTGATTGATTGAGTATGAGGTTTTGAAACCCATATTGGATTAATATTTAAACTATTAATATTTACCTATAAGAATAAAATATAAGTGTGATATTATCACTATGAGAGTGATTAATACATGGTCATCTCCATCTTACACCTTTGCCTATCTTCCAAACCTACATCTTTCATTAGCATAAGGCTAGTTTGTCTCATAGGTCAGATTATAGGTGCTTATTAGGTAAATAAATGGATTCCTTTAGGTGATGATACATGTTTGATCACTATAATTCACACTTTTTTTTTCTCCTCAGATCACTAGGACCATTTCACACCTAAATGGCCTCATATCTTCCTTGAAACCATGTCCTTATCCCTTTACTATTAATGCACTATAGGTGTATAAGTTGCATTTCTATAGGTTCATTTTGGCTTGATGAAAATATAGTTCTATAATTATTTCCATTAAAAACTTGACTTAATTAAAAACACACTCAACCATCATTATCTCTTGACTTGACAACCTCCTCTTATGTTAAGATGTTACCTCTAGGTCTAGGCTACAAGAATGAAGTTATTAGGTTTACACATACCTTATATACCTTCAACATGAGATGACACTTTATGAATTATAATAATTTTTAGGAAACTAAGTTAAATATTCCCATCATTCAACTTTATTCAATCCTAAGAAAATAGAAGTGTCTATAGTGTTTGATACTTAGCCCCATTGTTGACCGTTACCCTTGAGATCTCTTCAATGCAACATTTAATGGAAAATATGACCAACCATGCTTTGAGGGTAAAAAACAAGTGTATCATCATTGACCTAATTCCACTCACACAAGGCTAAATTTTGCAACTATAAAATACTATTTTGTAGACCATTGGTATTCACTTCTATCAAAAAGAGATGGTTTTACCTAACTTCCATGGTTAGACATGACAAACCATGTTTAATCTAACATTAAATGGGTGGATATGCTCTACAAGTATATGTGCATCACTTGGTTCACACAGAATAATTTCTAAAATGCAACCATATGATAAAAACTAAGCCATTAGGGTTGTATAGGTAGTTTGAAGGTGCTAACAATCTTAATGATTGTTCATATAGCATATGCCACCAATCCTAAAACTATGACCATAAAATGTAATCTTATAAGTACCCCTAACATACACCAATTACACTCACTTAAAATCTTTTCTAGTTCATATGAAATGAAAATTGTTGACCCTTTTTGAGCTGTCCAAGAGAGAGATAGGAGAATGAAACCAATTTTCATCAATTTTAGATCTATTGAAACTACCTGAGCCTATAAATGACCTATAAGGATGCCATGACACCTTCCTAAATCTTTCACACCTATAGATGAATCACCTCAGTCTATACAAGTATTTTAAATTAACCTTTTGTAAGTGCCCAAAAAGGTCACATAAAAGGACATTAAGACAAATGGACAAATATGACAAAGACTAAACATGTTGTATGACCCCAAAAGGTGTGAATTGACCTCATTTAGGACCATGGTGACCATTTTTAAACCTAGAGGGCCTTATGGAAAGTTTGAACATGTAGGGGGTTGACCCAATTTGATCTAGGGTGAAATTTGGGTTAACATTGTATTGATTTCCAATGGAGGCATGCTTGTTATACTAAGGACTAGTTGCCTTCTCCTTCCATTAGGAAATGAAGTTTCCCATATGCTACAATTGACACTGATATTCCTTTGAAAAGATCTCAAACTCACACTAAATGCAATAATAAATAAAAACACAAAATAAGATAATAAGACACACACATATGCTCTCCAAGCACTTAGGGAAATCATATAAACAACTCACATCAAACAATGTGCCCAATACTTATGGAAAACACACACCTATCCTAATATATACAAGACCTCAAAACACTTGAGGTGAAGGAAAACTTCTTCATTGCTTCAACTAGGTTCAAATATAATGCTTCTAGAATTGCTATTTCTCCATGAAAACAAACCATCATAGAATGAATGTTTGTCAATGAAAACTTTCTTATGGAGGTAATAAAATGACTTACTATTTTTGGGGCTTCTGCTAACTACAAGTGTACCACTTAGAGATCTCATGAACACTTCATCTATCTCTCTCAGAGGTTTTTTTGACTTTGCATCTTGCTTGACCTTTATCATATCCACTTGGCATTCTTCAATCTGATCATTGGGAATCATGAAACCCTTCCCAACTTCAAAGGTTGTATTATGGTTTACCAAACACTTCATGGTCTACCAAAGTTTTTTTATGCTTGATATAGACCCCACACTCTTCCTTGTGTTCATTATATACATGATTGACCTCAACATCGAGTTTTTATTCCTTTTAAAGAGTTGTAGACTTGCTTACCTCCTCAAACTTTTTCACTATGTCATTGAATTGTTGCCACATATCATCCACATTTTCTTGAGTTTCATGATCATAAATATTCTCCTTTTTGGCAAACATAAATAAATTTTCAACAGGACTATTATGATTTGTTATAGCTAGGATATGAATAAGATCATCCTTGTGCAAAAGGTAGTTTCCCCATGCATCCTCTTCTAGAGTGTCATCTTTTTTGCCTCAATAAACCCATCACATTCTTCATGGAGGATGTATGTGCCAAGACTAATTTCTTCAATATGCTCATACAGATCAAATCCATATTGTTCAACTCCCCATTCATCAAGGTACAAGTCAGCTATGCCATTAAGAAGTGTTATACGTTATTGATCACTAGGATGATCTTCAGCATTGATATTATAATTCATGTTTGAATTATAAGAACATATGGATCTACATGGACTTGAGATAGAGGTTTATATTTGATTGACACTTTATCACCATACGTAGTCCTAAATACCATATAGGACCAATCTGAATTCAATTATCCTCCAATCTTAGTAGTAAAATCTCTTGAAAAACAAAGGGCAAAGTGAGGTGGCACATCCACAACCACAACATCTTGAGGAATATTGAAAGTAGGACAATCATTAAAAATAAGTTTCAAACCTTTTATTATGCTAATTGTCTTAGTAGCTAACCCATTTAGTTATAACACCCTTTGGAATGAGGCTCATACTTTAAATTCAACTTATCATCTACTTGTTTGGGCATAACTATAGTACTTTTTCCACTATCAATAAAACAATTATGGACCAAAGCATCCCTAATGATGATAAAGATATACAATGGAGGGGGTTTGTCTACTTTCTCAATTTTATTTGGTTGTACCTTACTATGATTCAATGTGTTTGTCAAGGATGCCTCTTTCCCACTAGGTTTCTTGGTTGCCATGCTGAGTTTGGACAACTCTTTTTAGAGCAGGTCTACTTGTCCAAGTATTGTTAATGTATCCCACATTGATACATTCACATGAGCCTTCTTCATTTACTCTATAATGTTAGTGAAAGAGCCACTAACCATAGCTTGTCCACTAATAAGAATAGTGTTGCCTATAGCTTGAGAATTTTAAGGTGTGCGATAAACGTTAACATTCTAAATTCTTTGATCTATTTGAGTATTTAGGACTGAATTAGACATACCTACCCTTTGGGGTGTTTTAAAACTCATTGATGGACCATTACCAGTCCCTTGAACCTTTTCAATTACCTTTCTTTGACCTTGTGTTTGTAACTATAAGAATTGAATCTTTACTTGATTGCCCTAGATAATTCATAGCACATGAGTCATATAATTTCCAATTGACTAAAGTATACCCCACTTGAGCACTCTTTCCATTATTCTTTCCATCATTAGGTACCTCAACTTGAGTCATGGCTGGCATTATTCCCAAATTTGCCATGAAATCTTGATTGAAGGACTCATTGGCATAGGTAAATCAATCATAAAATTGATCCCATGGAGGCTGACCCTCATGATCTTGACCAAGGTTTTTTTTAGTAGACACTAATTATCTTTAGGTAGAGGGAACATTAGGATTATAACCATTATATGAATTTGCTTGAACTAGTTACCCTTGGCGTTGAAGATGACTTTGCAAGGGTGGTCGAGTGCCTTGATAGTTTGGATAGGACCGACTATAATGATAGTGGCTTTGGAAAGGTTCTACTTGTTGATGTTGTATGATACTCTTGAGACCTAAAATCTCTTACTCAAGATCCTTCACTCTTTCTACCTCATTATATTTATTTGACTGATTAGGGGTAGTTGGCTTAAGTTTTAGTGTAGGTATGGGAGAAACAATAGGTATAAGGGTTTGTAAATTAGGTAATAGAGGCATAAGGGGTCTTGGATAAATATTCATATCCTAAATTAAAAAAATGTCAACACTAATGTCCACTTCATATGCATTATAAAATGTGTTCCCTCTCATAGATTATATCATCATATAAATATCACTATCAAAATCCTTAAGATAATAAAGGAAAGCATGATGTGTATTAGGTCTTACCAAGATTTGGATCCTATCCCATGTATTCCAAAACCTTGTGTTGAAGTCTTGAATAGATTCTTGAGGTGCTCTCCTTATGTTTGTTAGCTATTCAATCAATGACAAGTTGTCACTCTTGTCTTCAAGCATTCTCCTCAAATCATCTCCCAATTCATCCCATATGGTGATAGATTTATGAGCCAAAGTACCATACTAATAAAGATATTTCCCCTTAAAGGAGACATCCAACAACCTATGGCTATATTATCCTCAATGATATGATTTATATTGTAGAAGTTGGCAATGTTTATAATGTTCTCATAGGGGCAATGGTAGTCTCACATGTATATAAAGGGATAATTTTGAGGGTTGATATGGGAATGTAATCATAATGGGAAAGTCTTAGATGACTATAACCATTGAAATAAATAAAATTTAGGTTCCTTTCCATGATATATTTAGGATTTTTCAAGATTGGGCCAGTCAAAAACATTTTTATAGGTTTACTAACAAGGGATGATCTCTTTAGGTAAGGATGGGTGTTAACAAATCTTTATGCTTTGATTGAATAATAAATAAGCTCTTGGAAATAAAAAAGAATGAATTTAATATGAGATATTTTTCTTACCTTAGGCATGAAATAATGCACTATTCTTGAACCGAGATTCAAATGTTAGAGTTATCAGATACTCTAGGAAGTGTACTATTACAACCTCTTTGCTGTTAAGACCAACATCCATCTTGAACAACCTTCTTAGACCACAGGGCCCACCAAACATGCTAGAACTATTATAGACCAAATTTTTACCCTAGATAAGTCAATTAGACCTTCTCAAATTTGGATAACATGGAACCATCTCTGGGTATAGGCATATTACTACAAGAGATAGATCTCTAAATTATGGGTTATTTCCCTTGATTTATCTATTTAGTCTCACAGACTACACTAGAATAATCACTTATTGGGGGTGAAAAGGGAATGAGGAAACATGAAAGTAACCTATACTAATGGAGGTGATACACCAAGGATATCTCCACAACCATACTTAAAATTTTCACTATGAAGGCAAATTATAGAAATTGATCTCAGCTCAAGGTTCTTCTAGCATAAGTATTTATACATGCATTTCTAAAGGTGATTGAATAGGAGGTATGATATTAGACACTACTAATATTATTCACACTTAAAATATACCTAAAAAATATTTCCACTTCATGATACCTATTAGAATAAATGTTACTCACACAATGTATACAAGAGCATAATGGATGCAAGGAGAAATAATCATTACTTGTCATCCAAATGGATTACTTGACATACTTAGGCAATAAATTTTAAATAATAAACCTAATTGAGAACTTTATTTAAAGTCAAAAAAATATGTCAAACTAGTATGGCTTCACCATACCAATTATGATTATTTACAATGCCAAAATGGCTTTAATATATAGAACAATAGGAGAAGATAGAGAAAGAGTGATGTTGAAGAGTCACAATTCCAATTGTCAAGTCTTGAAGACCAGTTACAATGAAATATAAGGATTTAGAGAACATATCATGAACTTATCTTGAACAAGTGTCAATATGAAATATAACATCCTCCTGAAGTTGGTGTAGGGATACTTCATTGTGCTTCTTTAAAATGCCATTCTTGATGAGGATTTCACTTAATTGTTTATAACTACCTTGAAATCCATTAACATATATGTACTAAATTTATAAGGTGTAAAAATGATTATTTCAATTCATGATGTACCCCTCCAACTAATGATCTTATCTTTACCACTTGTTGTGCACTTCCTTGCAGTAACTCACTAGTCCTATAGGCTTGAATTCTCACAATTATCATTGGGGTGACCTACATATACTCAAGAGAGTTCATTTCACATATGTGAGACACATCATTATAACCTCTTTGTCTTCCATTTTATCATGTAAGCCTCAAGAAAACTCAATATCACACTTCTCATTTCTAATTGGGTAGTCACCTTGCTTCTCATTGTTATATCCAATACTACCTATAACAATAAACTTAATAGAGGGGTATCCATGCATGACTAAGGTGATAATGGGGTTGATGAGTCATAATACATCTAGAAACACCTTACACCATGTATTTTACTCATCTATTCCCTTTTACATCTTCAAATCACCTTAAAACTTGTAAGAAACATATAATTTGATCAATCTGTACAAGTGATGGTATACAAAAATTGAGTGGTAGGGATCCTGAGAGAGTGCCAAGTAGGTTCAAATCATCTTCCTATATAATTCACCCATTTTTTATGCATTTATATTCATGTTTTCCTCATCAGTCTCTTATGAGGGTTTTAGGTCATTTAGGTTCTTAGCAATGGTTCATAAAGTTTAGGCCCCTAAGCTTCAAAACAATTCCACTAGTTTTAATTATATGACCTCCCTAAAATCTCCCTAAGTGAGTGATATCCCATGCATCTGATCTATATATATGGGAATGAAAGAAATTTTAGACACCCCTGAGATAAAATGAGTTCAAAATGGCTAATCTAATTTGTTTTCTACAAAATAATTAATCTCATCAACCCTTTATTCTCCCATGAAGACTCTCAAATTTATTTTTAAGATTACATGATCATAGGAATGAAATTATAATCCTAAGATTCATGTCTATTTATAGGCCTCATAGGCATAAACTAGATTTTATGAGTGTATGACCACCAATGAGTGTTTAAAGTCACTATATGACCTCCTAAACACTTATTCACCTTAAATTATATCCTACACATCATACCATAGTTCCTTAATAATATTTCATTCATCCTTTTCTCATCAATTCACTAGGTCTACAAATTATATTATTTGTGGAGTATCTCAGGTCTCAAACAAAATAATGGGCACTTCCCTTATTATTTTGACCTAAATAATAAAATTAATGCCTTATTAAATTCATAATTACCATTTTTACCAAATTTCAAATCTTTCCCATGCTTCAAGAACCCTCAACATCTCAAATTCTCAAGACTAACTTATAGGTTTGTGACTGTGTGTAGGGTTTTGATTGACTGAGTATGAGGTTTTGAAACCCATCTTGGTTAAATCTTTACATTTTTCATATTTACCTTTGACAATCACATGGAAGTGTGATATTGTCACTATGATATTTATTTTTACATGTTCATCTCCATCTTACACCTTTGCCTATCTTCTAAACATGTATCTTTCATTAGCATAAGGCTAATCTATCTCCTAAGTCAGATTTTAGGTGATTATTAGGTAAATCAAAAGATTATTTTAGGTGATGATACATTTTTGAGAAATTTAATTCGAAATTTTGGTTTCTCATTAGGTCACTAGGACCATCTCACACTTGAATGTGCTCATTTCTACTTTGAGACCATGCTCTTATCCCTTTACTATCAATGCACTATAGGTGTGCAAGTTGTGTTGCTATAAGTTCATTTTGGCTTAATTTCACTATATTTATCTAGGTATTTCCATTAGAAACTTGAGTGAGTTGAAACCATACTCAACCATCATTATTTCTTGACCTAATAACCTCCTCTTTTATTAATATGCTACCTTTAGGTCTAGGCTACAAGAATGAATTTATTAGGTTTGCATAGACCTCATAGACCTTCACCATAAGATGAAACTTTGTGAAGAATAATACTTTTTCTGAGAAACTAAGGTAAATCTTCCTATCCTTCTATTTTCTTCAATCTTGAAAAAATAAAGGTGGTTATAGTGTTTGATACTTACCCCCATATTGGACCATCACCCTTGGGATCTCTTCAATGCAAACTTTAATGTAAAATCTGACCAACCATGCTCTAAGCATTTGAAAACAAGTGTATCATCCTTGACCTAAATCCACTCATAGAAGGATGAATTATACAACTATAAAACACTAGTCTGTAGACTATTAGTATTCACTTCTCGTACAAGGAGATGGTTATGCCTACCTTTCATTGTCACATGTGCCAAACTAGGTTGAAGCCAACATGAAATGGGTGTATATGCTCTTTAAGTATATGTGCATCACTTGGTTCACATAGACCAATTTCTAAAATGTAACCAGATGAGAAAAATTGAGTTATTAAAATTGTATAAGTAGTTTAAAGGTACTAGAAATATTAATGATTACTCATACATCACAAGCCACCAATCTTAAAACTATGACCATGAAATGGAAGCTTATAAGGACCCCTAACATCCACCAAGTGCACTCACTCCAACTCCTCTTCTCCAGTCTGTACTAAATGAAAACTATTGACCCTTTATGAGTTATACAAGAGAGTGATAGGAGAGAGAAATCAATTTTGGATCTATTGAAAATACATGAGCCTAAAAATGACCTATAGGGATGCCATGACACTTTACTAAATCCTTCACACCTATATATGAATCACATTAATCTATACAAGTATTTAAACTAACCTTTTATAGGTGATCTCCTTCTTCTTACATTGAACTTGTAATGTTTTAGTTTTGAAGCCTTTCTTTGACATTATCTAACATGTGGTACATTAGCTTACTTCGTGAAACATTTGTATTTTTGTAAAAAATCATAAAATTCTTTAGAATGACCAAAAATGTGGCATAATATGACATTAAGACAATTGGACAAATATGACAAAGACTAAAGATGTTGTATGACCCTAAAAGGTGTGACTTTGCCTCATTTAGGACCATGGTGACCATTTTTAAACCTAAAGGAACTTATGGAAAGACTAAACATGTAGGTGGTTGACCAAATTTGACCTAGGGTGAAATTTTGGTCAACACTTCCTTCTCAGGTTTTTCTTTCTTCCTCTTGAGAATATGAGGGTCATCAACTTTATGTTTGACTTTTTTACCCTCAGCCTATAATTGCACTAAATGATAGCTATCAAAATGGGTTTCAACCAATGGGTGGGGGCCCTAGCCTGGTTGGCTAAGTATTTCCACTGCGGCTTTGCTGGTCTCAAGTTCTAGTCTCCCCCCACCTCATGGTACCGGTATTAGGCATGTCTAGCCAGCGCCACCGATCATGTTAAAAAGTTTACTAGGCTTTTTTTTAAAAAAAAAAAATGGGTTTCAACCAAGGTTTTTTCATAAGATATCAAAATATCTAATTTATCATTTTTTGACTTCTCTAAATCATCCCTATAGTTCTCTTTAGTCTCTTCCACAATCATTTGCACATCCTTCTCCCTCATGGATTCCTTCCTCTTGATGATAATAAAAATTAGAACCTAGTAAGTGAGGTCCCTAGATAGATTTTTTATAAATCATTAAGAGTGATATCAAGGTGTTTGTTTAATAAATAAGGCAAAATTATTCTATATCCCTTAAATGGTTCAAAATAAGGAAGAGATGGGAAAAGAGGACATGAAAATTATCTTCCAGTGTGAGGTATTTCATAATTTGTAGATAGATAACAGGCTAATTCTTTGGTAGGTCCACCTTCATAAATCCTTTATTCTCAAATTTTATATCCTCATCCATTTTGAAAAACTCCTTCATGAGTTCTTATTTTCTACACTTGTCCTTATAGACCTTAGTGCCTTGGCATTTCATTTTGGTCACCTCCCCAATTGGTTCTTTGGATATGTTAATCTCATTTCATCTCATGCACACATTACAATTATTCTAGACTAGGGTAAATTTATTATAAACCTTATCATGATATGTAACTATCCTCATCATATACTGCTCTAGACCTCCCTTATGTAGTTTTTGCCACACCCTAGAGTTATCCTTGGACTTTGCATATGAAATAGGTTTGATTTTTTCCCTATCACCTCCCATGGATTCTTACACTTTATTCATAAAAAATTGTTATGATCTTGGATCCTCCAAGGCCTTCACTAACTTAAAAAAAACATCATGTTTAACATTGATAATAATGTTGACACACTTCACTCAATTCACTCGATCTTCCAAGTCCTTGCAATGAATGGGAGAATCATTGCAATTAATATAAATCATATTGGTGCTAATCATCAATAATCATCCATCATATGAACAAGCCCCCTCTTGAAGTTAATTTTTTAACTTAAATCATTATTTAGAATTTGAATTATTCGAGAAGGTAAGCAATCATACCTTTTCCAAATGACATAGTCTTGATTGAGGACTTTGATGTTTGTTAACCTATCTACTACATTGTTGCCCTCCATGTAAATATGATCTATAGTAACCTCCTTGATGTTTTTAATATATATTTTATATCTTTGATCAATTTATTAATGTAGAAATATGGGTTCACTTTACTTGAGAGGAAGTTTAATATATTAAGAGAGTCCCCTTCAATAACAAGTGATTTGAATTTTAGATGCACCACTAGCTAAATACCCCAGAGAGCTATTTTGGCCTCAACTACATGATTGGTATAAAATACCATTATCCCCACATAAGTATTAATTATGACACCCTTAGAGTACCTAATAATCCCTCCTCCTACATTTTTGGGACTACACTTGGCATCCCCATCAAAGTTTAAATCCATCTAGTTACGTAATGGTTTAAATCATTTGACCTAGCTTATATCAATTTTATAGCCCAAGTTTTGAACCTCAGGGTTGATAATCCATTTAAATAATATATATATTTTAAATTTTGAGGCATCAAGTTTGTTTTTTAGAATAAAATCCTTCCAATTCTCCATAATGGTTGCACACAATCTATGGATAGAAGTTTTTAGGCTCATCTTTTTATTTTAAAAAATGCAGCCATTCATAGTTTTCCATTTTTGCGAAAAAAATGTAGAATGGATAGATAACATAATAAATATAATAAATTTAAATTCCAAGGTGAATTAAATTGCTTTATGATATTCATTATTCATTTGGTTTTGACCCAAGCTACATTTAACTTTTGAAGAAGAAGATCCAAAATTTTAGAAATAAAAGAGTAGTTCAACAAAAGGTGGTTGATTATTTCCTATCTAGGTTTACACAACACATGCCAGTTACAGATTATCATACCTATTTTTATCAGGTATTCAATAGTAATAAATTAATCTTAGGCAACAAGATAGAAGAAAATGTTGAGTTTAGGGGTGAGAATTTTAATCCATAAATATTTCTAGTAGTCCTAGTCTAAGTCAACCAGGTAACCAATTTTAATAGAGTAATCTTATTTGGCATCCACTATAAAAATGAGGGTGTATTCTATGGGGAAGATATAAATATTTATTTTATATATTTTTAAGTTCAATATCTATATTTCTTGAATAATTTCCTCACTTGTTGTCTCTAAATGCATAGATTTCCACTTTCTGATACCTTCAACACTTGTCCAATAATATTTGATATTTATACCATGATTATAGTTAAAACTCATGATGAGATCAAACCAAGGGATTTTGATTTAATAGGAAATTTAAAGATCCAAGTTTCATTCCAAAACTTAAATTTCCCCCATTCCCTACTTGCCATCTATTGCCTTTCCTCAAAATACTCTTACTATTCGAAATAACTTTTTAGAATATTGAGCCATCACTTGGTCCTTCTTCCTATAGAAGGCAATATTCTTCTCTACCTTTTAGGTACTTATATTTAATGATATAATTCCAATTATTTTCCTCCTTAATTATTTTCCACTCTTATTTGTCAATGAGGGCTTGATTCATGCTCTTAGCATGCCTGAGTCCAAGGCCCCCATTTGCCTTAGGAAGATAATATTTTTCCCAGGACACTAAGGGAAATCTAAGGCTATATTGAAATCCTCCCCAAAGATGTTTAAAAATAAATTTAGTATAAAACTATGGATTTTCTAGTTCTATTTCCATTAGTTTCATAATTTTTTGCCTTGTGTTTTGTTAGCTATGATTTTTTTAATTATTCTCGTTGTAGAGTAGTATTCCTTTTACACAAGCCCTCTAGGAGGACATTAGCCACTTCCCATATGGAAGTTGTCTATTATAAGTTTCAACCCCCATGATACCATGTGTTATGATGTTTAATACCTATGGGTTGAGTGGAAAGGTCTAGTGGTTATAAAACTCTGGGTTCTAAGCTTTTTGCATGTAATAGGGTTGGTAGATTGCATAGTTCTGGCTTTGTAGCCTAGCAACTACTCTAACTACCATCATTTATACTAACCATAGTAATTAGTATGAACAAATTTTGATCATCCTAAAATAAATTCAAAAAAAATTAAATATTATTTAAATCTAACTTAAATTTTATAAATTTTTTGAACTGTAACTCATAAATTTAGAAACTAAAATTATTTTCAACCTAGAGACCTAGTTTTTATCCTTCAGTTGTGGTGGTCTAGTAGAATAGAGGTGGGTTGAATCCAATTTTTAACCCCATATTTTTTTTATCTTCCACATTATATAATTTTTGATACCTAATATGGCCTGCTTTTTACATTATGAGCTTTTTTACTCAAGAGTGTGCTTAGACCTCCTTTGCAACCTAGTGGACCAGTTTTATAACCATGATTATGGAGACCCATTGGCTAGAGGTTGGAAAACACAAATAGGACCCATCTAAAATTTTATTCCCCTTCCACTTGTAATCAATTTTATGACCTGAACTTCATATTGTTTCGTTCATGATTGTTTTTGTTCTAGGGAGGCATGTTTAGACCTTATTGGTAATCATGAAATCCTAGGATCCCTGAAACAGTTTAAACTAAAAGGGGACCCATATTTTTTTAGTCCCCTTTATTCTAAGACAAAAATATAAATCTTAAAATAAAAAAAATCTAAATTTTTACATTGTGGTGGTCATTAGTGGTTGTGGAGGTGCTTGAAGCTCCCATGACCTATTTGAAAACCATAGGAAACTGAGACCTCCTATGAGCCTTATATAGAACCAGGCACCTATAGAACTCATATATGCATATTATTATCATGTTATAATATTTAAAGTGAAAAATATTAGTTTTGGCCAAAATATCAAAGACTCCATTAATGGAAGTCATTTAGGACCAAGGAAGGAGAAGAGGGATAACTATGGAAAATTTATCCTCCAACACCTCCTCCCTCCTTTAAAATTCTAATTTTTATTTTTAAATACTAATTTGGAGACCCTATGGCCTTCATAAGCTATTTAGGTCACATTTTTATTTATCTAAATATAATGATCAAGATCAATTTGATCCAATAAAGGATATTGGGTGTAACAATCTCAAAGGGATTAATTAAGATATTTTAGGATTTTTGAGGTCCTATGATGTCTATGTGATATTTATTATAATTTTTATAAAAGTTAGTCAATTTAATATTAATCTTAGTTTGTGACTAAAGTGAGAATTGGGCTATGTGATTGGCCAAAAACACTTGGAACCTTCCTTGAACCCTATTTGGAGTTAGGAAATCACATTTAAACCAATGGTTACTTAAACCACCTCTATTTAGTTGTGTGTTCCTTTTTATCTTTAGGGTATGGGTCCCACTAGGACCACCTAAAGATATATAATTTTGTGTATATCCTATAGGGTAATTATAATAAGTAGGAACTACATGATTACTTGGTGATCATGTGTCGACTTATGCATTACTTCCTTGCCATGTGGGAAATGCAGTTGTGCAAAGTGTGTGTTGTACATTCTCAAAAAAATTGCCTATTTTGTGTGTCTTTCCATTGTTTCTTTTTTTTTGGGATGACATCCACCTACATCATGAAGAAATAAGTATATTATGGTTTTCGATGACTATTTGACAAAGTGGGTTGAGGCTAAACCTCTTTAAACATATTCTATAGATGAAGTGTCAAGATTATTGTAAAAGCACATCGTTACAAGATTTGGTTGCCCACTAAATATTTTAACAGATCAAAATATTCACTTCATCAATGAAGTGATGTAATTATTGGTAAATAGGTTTTATATCAAGCATAGGAAGTCAAAAACCTATAATCCAAGTATAAATGGATAGGTTGAGTGAACAGCTCATTATTATGCTAGATTATTACAAAATATGTAGCTTTACATATACACACATGGGACAAGTGGGTTCATGAAGCATTGTGGGAATATATGGCAACATCAAAATCAAAATTAGGTTATTCTCCCTTTCATCTTGCTTATGGTATTGATCCTATCCTTTCCATTAAATTTGATGTTCTGACTTTGAAAGTTTTTGTCAAACAAAGGATGGATGAAGGTGAATATATAAATGATAGGTTGGTACATGTTCATATTATATAATAAATGTGAAAAATAGTTATGGATACCATTTTCAATAAAATTATGAATCAAGAATATTACTTTGATCATAAGATCAAGTGTTCCCCATTTCGAGTGAATGACTTGGTCATAGTATATGATTTTTGACATCATAAGAGAAAGCATAATAAGCTCCTTCCTAAATGGATGGAACCATACATTATAGTAATAATGCATGATAATGGGACATATTAAATTGAATAATTGGACAACACTCCAATAAAAAAATGTATCACCCATGACAAGTTGAAGATATTTTAGGCACCACCTTCAAAAAAATTCATGAAATTATACTCAAAATATAGAGTAAAATTTAAGTAGGGGAAGATGTCAACACATTTCCCTCCAAAATTTAATTCTCATCACATGAAATATTGTAAATGATTTGATGTAATGTTTAATTAGTAATAACATATATTATAAGTTATCAATGCCCACCAACAAATCATACACACACCATGGAATATCTTAAATTAAAAAGTAAATATTCCATCGTAATAGTCAAAGTATTTTAGGGAATATTGTAAAAATTATGGTCCATGGTAAAAATTAATATTTGTCGTAAATGGTCATAGTAATTTCAAAATATCATTGTCATGGTAAACAACTCACTAGTGTTAATATGGTCCCAAATAAATAATATTTTATTTGTAATGATTCCAAAAGAGTGATGTCATAAATATTTTAGAAATATTTGTTCTATTTTTATGAGAAGTCTAGGAAATATTAGGTCTATTATTAGATGAAGTCGAGGAAATATGATGTCTCTTATTATGAAAAGTCTTAGAAATGTTTGTTTTATTACTATGAAAAGTTTATGAAATATTAGGTGAAATTTATTATTAAGTGATTAGGTGGGCATTATATGTGATAGGTTATGCCATGTTAAAACTAATCATACCTAAGATTAGTTAGAAAGGATTCTTGTCTAATCTTGAGATGACGTGGAAGGACTTTATATTCTATAAAAAGGATGCATTCCCTCCCTCTAAAATAAAATTATATGTAATGAGCCAAAAATAGAAGAAGGCACACAAAAGGGGGAAATAATGAAGATAATAAAAATCTGAATCCTATAAATAGAGTGTGGAGGAAGTTATTGGGTTGTGTGAATGTGAATTTTCTCCCATAAAGTATATTATAAGGGATAGGATTCTATTCCATTTTGAGGTGGTAACACTTGGTGGAATCCATATTCACCTTTTGGGGGAGATTTTACACACTAAATTACATTAATATATTTACTTCTCTCATTTGATTATTGTGTAAATTATTTGTACGATTTTTTATTATTGGTGTATTGTGTTTTTTATTTTATATAAATAATAACTTCACCACAACCAAGATATTGTGTGTTTATAATACAATCATACCACAAGGAGTTCCAAGTGAAATATTTCTCAAGTGTCAGATTGCGTCAAAACTTATGACAACACTTTTATATTAAACTTGACACATTTCCTCAATCTCTTCTTGTGTCATGGGACACTCTTCAATAGATATATATTTACCAATAGGAAAATTAATACTCACAAGTTTACAGTTTTATATTATAAATATATGTAATATCATCTCAACATATTCCCTTTAATTCAAACATAATTTCATGTTTATTCTATCCCTTTTAATTTCCATGTCTAAAATATTTTTCAACACTTTAATCCTTTATATAAAACTAAGAAATAACCTTATTTATCATTTCTTTGTTGGTAATAATTAGCAAAATACCATCCATATAAAAAATACAAAAACAAAGTTGTCACCAGCCTATTTGAAATACACGTAGAGGTCAACCTTTCTTCATACAAACCCAAGTCCCAATAAAAAAGTGTCAAACTTCTAGTTCCACATCATTTGTGATTTATTTAATCCATATAGATACTTCTTAAACCTACACACTGAGTCCTCCTTACCTTTGACTTTAAAACTATCTGACCACACCATGTATATTTATTCCTCAAGTTTCCCATGTAGAAATGTTGCCTTTGCATCTATTTATTCTACTTCAAGATCAAAATAAATTGTAATAGCTAAAATAAACCTAATGGAAGTTAGTTTAGTAATAAATAAAAAAATATTTCCTAAATCAATTCCCTCCACCTAGGAAAATCCATTTTCTACCAAATGAACTTTATGCTTCTTCATTTTTATTTATGTATTTTACTTCTTAAGCATGAATTTGAAGCCAACAAGGTTTATACT
Source organism: Torreya grandis (assembly GCA_037957365.1). Taxonomy (NCBI): domain Eukaryota; kingdom Viridiplantae; phylum Streptophyta; class Pinopsida; order Cupressales; family Taxaceae; genus Torreya; species Torreya grandis. Next base: position 931,750 of record JARHVA010001193.1, on the reverse strand, counting down.
AGTAGGTAATTTCACCAAGTATCATGCCATAATTTTATCCAAGGACTCCATTTCTTCATCCATGGAATTTATCCTTAATTTATTTTCATTTGAATCAAGGGCCTCCCTCATAGTCTTAGGATCTTCATCAGTTATTTATGACACTAATAAAACAAATTCAAAATGGAAATCAAGTAGGCTACACCTTTTTAGTTTCCTTATAATTTCATCTAATCTTCACAAGATTGTAGTTTGAGGTCCTTATTCTTATAGTTCATCTAAATAGTCCTCAATAAACTCCCTTTCTAGTTCATCTTCTTCTATTGCTTCATATTCAGACATAGATTCCCCCTCTTCTAATTTAACTTGCACAATTTTTGTTCTTCATGCTTTGGAAACCCCTTAGCCTTTCTAAATATAACATCAAACAATAAATTATATTCTTTATTTTTGGATTTCAAATATTATATCATTTTATACCATTGTTATATCCAATAAAGATGCACTTAGCTAATTTATAGTCTAACTTAGTTATTTTTCCCTTTAGAATATGCACATAAGAGTCACAATTAAAAAACCTAATATGTCAAATAGAGGGTTTCTCATATGTCCATGATTCTTATAGATTTTTATCAACAAGGATTGATGTAGATGATATATTAATGAGGTGAAAATAATTCATTACTTCTTCTCCATTTTTTTTTAAAAACCTACACCATTAAGAATAATTTTAGCCTTATCCATTAGATTCATGCTCATTCTTTATACAACTCCATTTTATTTTGTGTATATGAATTTTTATTTTGCCTTATTATTTTACACTGCTTATAAAAAATCTCAAATTCATTTGAGAAATACTCCCTTCCATTATCACTTTTATAAACCTTTATTTCTTTTTCTATCCTATTTTCTAAAATAGCTTTAAATTCCTTGAATTTAATAAAACCCTAAAATTTATTCTTGATACAATATGTGATCATAGGAATCCAAGAAGGGAGGTTATTATAGTGTTAGTTTAAGTAAGAAAACTCAAATAAAAACACACTAACACTTACACTCCAAGCCTAGAACTTAGGGGGAGCTTAGTAACAAAAGACAAAAGAAAGAACAACTAAAACATAAAAGACACAAGATCCTTTACCTTCCTTTGGAGATCCAAATTATTTATTGAGTGGCTTACAAGGATTATTCATCAAAGAGTCTTTGGCAAATGAATATTTTTGGCTCCTTCTCTCCTTGGCACCATGGCTTGTGTTGTGGTTTGGCTTAATATTTTAGTATTATAATACTCCTTTCAATGAAATATGGAAATTACAACAATACTTCAAATATCTTGTTAAATATATTTGAGAATAATAACTTTACACAAAAATAACTTAAAAATGAAGAGGCATATCATTGTATTTATATCCTAAGTATTTAACTCTCAACCAAGGTGAGTAGGGGTTGAGTTAAAGCTTTAAATGGGTTCAAACCTAACCTAAGTGAGTCAAATATAACACTAGTATATTTACTAGTTGTTGAGTAATTATGATTTACAATTAATAGGCATGCCTCTCTAAAATAGATATTTTAGGATATTTTCAAAGAGCTTGAAAACTCATAAAGGCAATGATTAAAGGTTAGGATATTTGCATTTTTTGAATTTATTTTTTTAGATTTTCATTAATTTAAAATTGATAACTCAACTAGGCATTTAATATGATTTATCTTGTTAATTAATTTTGATTAGCCTTTTATCTCTTTTAAGATTTAATATTTGTTCATCTACCCCACTTAATAGGTCCATAGGCTAAATTGACTATTGTTATATTTCAAGATGATTAGGGATGAATCTGTGAGAGGTTATTATTGCATACAAGAGGATACCCCAATTAGGGATGTCTCAATGTGATTAGGAGCTTTTATGAATTATGCACAAGTAAATTTTAAATGTTAAGTGATTCCTATGTTTAATTTGTAATGGTTGGTAGTAATCGATCTAAAGTCTAGTTGAAAGCCAATTGTGGCTAGTTTTATGTGTATATACTTTACCCCTAATTAGGAAGGAATTATAATCTATATTCATGGTATCATATTCTAAAATAATTATAAGGTCATGTATGTCTACTACTTTAACATTAATAGATGAACTGTAAGTGCCCCCTCGAGGGAGTGATCAACAAAAGGGATCGATGATTGATCCCTTGAAAGGAGGAAATGATGGGACCAAAAATATGAAAGGGATAAAAGAGACTAATTTTCTCATGGGTGGTTATAATCAATGACATGTAGAGTTTCCCCAGTTGGGTAGATAAATAGGATGATTTTCCCATAAGTAGTTATAATAATTGGCATAGGTGGGACAAAAAAGGTAATGATTTGCCCAAAGTTAGTTATAATCATTGAAAAAATATTAGGGTAAAAAGAGAATGATTTTCTCAAAAGTGGTTATAATCATTAAAATGGAAAATAATGATTTTACCACAGGTGTTTATAATCATTGGCTAGATAAAAACATGCCCCAATTAGGTAGATAGAGATAATGGTTTGCTTATAGGTAGTTATAAGCATTATCACAATCAAAATTTTCCCTAGTTAGGTAGGAGAAAGATAATAATTTTCCCATAGGTGGTTATAATCATTAACCTCCAAATAGATCAAATATGAGGATTTACCCATAGATAGTTATAACCATTGGTTGGGTGGGATGAAACATAATAATTTTACCAAAGGTGGTTAGAATCACTAACAGTATAATTGGGATGGTATATAATGATTTACCCATAGGCAATTATTATCATTTGTATCCTGATGATGGAAAATATGATGACAAATTGGTATAGAGGAGAAAGATGAATTTAAGTAACCTACTCGGAGGGAGATGCTCATTCGAACTAGTAAGGATTAAAATTATTTCATGATTTAATTACTCTATATGTAGGGAATGATTTGGGTAGTTTAGGAATGGTTTAGGTGCTAAGGAGATATCATGGCTACATTGCATTTTAGACTTCTCGAGCTAATTTTTATTATGACACATGATGGTAGGCATCATGATATAAAACCATGAAAAATTGGTTGACATATGCATAAATACTAACACATGATCTAATAAAAAATTAAAAATAATACACCAATGATAAAAACCATGATGATAATGTTGACATATGAATATGGATGGATTCAAGAATAATATGCAAAGAATCACCCAATAAATTCACATAGACTGAATCAAGGCATAATAAGAAATCAAACAAATAGGCAAACAAGCAAATAAACAAATAAAAAAATAAAAAAAGAAAGAATAAAATGAAACAAAAAATAATAAAATGAAACAAAAATAAACAATGGTTAATGACAATGTTAGCACAAATAGAGAACAAACAAGACAATTAACATTGTCCCTAGAGTATAGGAGACAATAAAATGAATAAACAAAATGGAGGAATAGAAGCAAAGGAAGGGGGTGGCTGAGCTATCTCTAGATGCAATAGGCAAGTGGACATTTCCTACATAGTTCCATGGATGCATGATCCAACATAAACTTTAGGCCAAATGTAGTTCTTCCAGGGAAATGGAATAACATAAAATGATGATAAATAAAAAATGATGGAGGTTGCAGAGTAATATGGGAATGTGCTCATAAAATGGTGAGTGCATAGGACATGAATCCATTAAGGACAGGGAAACAAAATGACAAGTGGTTTCTTATGACTTAGTGAGGGTTCCCAGAATCCTTAAGGCAAAGAAGTGGTTGATGTTTAGGATTTTTTTAGATCTTTTTCAACTATGTTTGGAATTTTTTCAAGTATCTCAACTTTATGGAGAATGATGAGATACTAAATGGTCCAACTCAAAAAATGGAAAGAGAATTCAAACTTGAAATTGATCACCAAATAATGAGAGCATGGTAAAGAGTGACTAAGCTAACCTCAATGTAAATTTAGCACTACCTATATGAAATCATAAATGCATCATGTTTATAAATCAATCCTCGCTCAGAGATGATACAACATACCTACACTTCTAATTGGGAACACATTTTTTAAGTGAGAGCATGTCCAATATGGGGATTCACTAGACCCAATTAGGGGATAACTTATCACAATGCACCATGTTAAGAAGGGTTCCAAATCCTATAGTCTAATATAATCATGCAACAACCCTAAAAGAGTCCTAGGTTTTAATATTCACTCTATTATAATAAATAATAATGTAAATATAATACAATGCACACCAAATCTTGTGGCACAAAGTGAGGATTAGAAACAAAATAAACTAAACTAAACATGCATTGAAGATATATACTCAAATGAATGTATATGGAATCCTAATGAATGGAAGAGAAGCATAATTGAATCATCTATCTAATCTTACAAAGGAGAAATAAAGTTAGGAATACTTCCCTTTTAAGATGAACTCATTGAGCCTCAATCTCTCCTTTAGCCAAGGTGTTTCAAAAGAGATTGTTGTGGTATGTAAGGATAATAAAGATAAATCATCTCTAGGCTACATAACCTATCTATGCATCCAAAAGACTTCTCCATAATATAAGATCCATATTTCTAAAGAAAGTATGAAACCTTAAGCTTTAATCCTCAAATAGAATGGTCAATAAGAATATGTTAATTTTCACTTATTCTTCTTCACTTCTCTATTCTCAAATGGTTTAAAATGAGCTTGTATATATAAGCATATCTTTCCCTAAATCCTTTTGAATATGTTGGTTATACAAGGTCCAGTTGACCTTGTATGTTTTTAGGAAATAATTCAATAGGTCTCAAGCTAGGTTAGATAAAGGAATAAACTCTCAAGAAAAAATACCCAAAAGTAATATAGGGTTAACCTAATCAACCTTGTACAATAATCAGAAGCTAAAAATTGTATAGGGTTGACAAAGTCAACCTAGTACATTCAATTGATGAAAGGGGATCAAGGTAAGAAAAAGGATGATAATGATATGGAAAATGTTTTGAATAGGTAAGATTGAGAAGAATAATCTTAGGGTAAATGGTTTTAGGAGACATGTGTGTAGATAGCAAGTGAAAAAAAGGATAACAATCTTACAAACCATGAATGGTTTATCCACCTATTTCTCAATGTACCCCTTAAGGCATGCACTCAGAGATATTGAGACTCGATGGGTTCTTAAGAAATAAAAAGTGTCATTAATCAATATAATTTATAAAAAATTATGTGTATACATATGCCCCACTCAAATCTTATCAAATTCCATGTGAGTAAAACACAAGATAGTGCTTCAGGAAATAGAGCATGATAACACATAATGATGATGCTAAGTAAAGTGCAATAAGCAACAAATAAGATAAGAGAAAGGACATAATTGAAAAACACATACTTTTACTTACCTTAGTGTTTTAGATAAAGGAGGAGAAGTGAAGGAATCCAATGTGAATAACACTAGGTGAAACTATAGAAGTTAGTGCAAAAAATAGCCAATAATTGAAATGTCTAGAATATAAGCATATGGTAGAGACAAAGATTTAGGAAATTTTGGAAAATTAGGATTGGTAAAGAAAATTTAGATCAAAAATATTCATGGCAAATGAAAGACAAAAATTATGGAAAATAAATGACAAATGTTTGGCAAATGAATGACAAATGATTGGCAAATAAATGATAATTGACTAGAAAAAGAATGACAAATGATAGGAAATAAATGACAAATGATAGGGGAAAAAATGAAAAATGATTGAAAAACACAACAAATCATGTTGTAAAATCATGTAAAACATGAATGATAAAAATGAATGTAAAACAGGTCTATAAATGTAAGCCACGGTAAAGAAAAAGTAATCCATAATTGCTAAAACAAGTTATTTTTATCTAAGGATAGATAAAACTGAAATAATGTAATGTTAGCATGTTTTTAAGAGGTGAAGAATAAGGAATTATAGAAGAGGGGAAAATAGATTTGGAAGCACAGTCTAGCTATCAAGTAGGTAAATTAAATGGGTGGAGGGTATAATGAAGGAAAAACCACGTTAGAGAAAATCTTTATTGAATTCAAGACACTTAAATTAGGTTTGTAAAAACAAAAGGACTATCAACCTTAATGACTCTAAAGAAATTATCTTAGCTACACAAGTCGTAGATCAACAAATGGAGTATATAGATCATCCCATGAATGTTATATGCATGAAAATTAAAATGGACCTACCTTACCATGATGTGTTCCCCATTCTTTAGGACCCCTTACAAACTCATCGGTCTACTATGAAGATTGGGTACTTGCATGAGAAAGTAGGTAGCACCATAGAGTTTTTTGAATTCTCCTATTCCAATTTACTATCCTACCACACCCTAATGGACCTTGGTTCTATTATGAGGCCAAATGTGGAGTTTGAGCTTCGATTAGAGATAGGAGATGTGCTTGTAATCACATCTTTTGGTGTGATTTTGACTTTTGAGATTTGTATTTTTCCTTTTTGATATCATTATCTTTTGTTTAAAATGATTTGGCTTTTAAATTTCTTAATGGATTTTTAATTCCTCCTCCATATAGATTTGGAAGATCAAACATGAGTTCTAAAGATGACTTTCATTTGAAAACTTGGGACAAGGTTGATAAGAGAGAGAACTTCACAGAGCATGGGGTCTGAGAGTCTCATAAATCTAGGTGAAATAAAAGTGATATCTTGACTTTTACCTTGTGTTATCCAATGTGGAGTGAAAGGAAAGGGTAAATCAAGAGGAGATGACACATGGAATAATTTGAATTACTTAAAATCAAAAAAAAATGTGACAAAGGGAGAAAAGGGATACTATGATAGAAAAGTGTGATTACTTATCATAAGAATGAGGGAAATGGAAGAAAACATGCTAACATAGATTTTTGTGCAAATTCCATCTACCAAAATAAGAAAAATATAAAGTTAAGAACAAGGATCAAAAACATCAAAATATGGTAATTTTATGAGGAATATCATTCGTATCCACAATATTACAAAGCAACTCATAAAATAGAAACCCAAAAGGGTGCCAAAAAGTATGTGAAAGAAAATGAGGTAAATAAAAAGATGGTAGTTTTGTGAGTAGTGTCAGGTCCTATCCACGGTTTTATGAAGTAACGCACAAAAGAGAAACCCAAGGGGTGAAAAAAGGGAATACTAAATAAGGGAAGAAATAATCATAAATCTACTAAGGTAAAGAATGACATAAAAAGAGAAAAATAAAAGAGATATATAAGGGCTAAAATTAAAATAAATGCCAAATGTAATGTGTAAGAAAACTAAAGAATATAAAGGAAAATATTGATGATAGTAAATAAAAAGGTAAAGTCCACAAAAACATGAGACAAAAAGAACAAGTAAGATATATTTTAATATTTGTATCAAATATGATCATGTGAAATACAAGTCTATACATCTCAAAAGGTTTTTTGAAGTTGAATTTGTTTATTATTATGCATTATAGAATAAGAGTGGGCATCATAAAATGCTCAAAAGGGTAATTGGATGTAGGGATGGGCATCGTAAGATGACTTAAAGTCTAAAGGGACATGTGGATGGATATCATGAGATGCCCCAACATTTAAGTTGGAGTGAGGTAATATTGAACCATTAAAATGGTTTACATTTGGTTGGTAGGTGCATTTAGAGATAGGTAAATGTGTTGGTTTCTTAGATTTTAAGGATATTGAATGTGACACAGGATGTGTAGAATAGGTATGACTAGGTAAATGAGGTAAGATAGGACCATGTTTTATATACTTTGGAGTAGGAATTTGAACCAAGTACTCCTTTGGTTCATGTGACTTAAGAGGTTGAGGTTCAATGGATACAATGATATGTTTAAAATTGTTCATGTTAGCTATATTGTCCTTATTGGTGTAGGATGAAGGATAAACTATGGTTTGAAAAAAAATAGTAGATGAGGTGTAGGTATGGGATAATTATTTTTGATCATTAGGTAGTTGATTTTGATGTGATTGTGGTTTTTGAGATTGAATTTGAGAAGCTTGAAGATAGTCTTGATAACATTGTTTTGTGAGAATATCAAGATTAAAATATGGACCAAGCAAGGAATGAATAAGAAATTAGTTAAGATCATGACAAGACTCATGATAATGACCTATAGTAGCATGCCACCAATAAAATTTATCATGATTTTATCATTTTGGAGGAGGTTTGGAAGGATCAAAACTCATGGGTTTAGAGGGTGGAAATTTTTGATTAAGTTGTTCTTGACTTAGGGGAGGGTGGGTTGGGTTAAAATTGGTTGAATTGGATGCTCCATTATGAGGTTGGGGAAGCTTATATGAATCAATATTTTTATAAAATGATTGGAAAGGTTATTTAGTAGTTTTTTGAGGTGGTTAAAATTGAGTCATAAGAAAATATTGCCTTTTTTCTTGGTTTAAGGCTTCTTCTAAAGTTTTAGGTGAAAAGATTTGAACTTTATATTGAAGGGGAGGTTTAATAGAAATGAGAAATAATTTTAAAATAGTATCATAATTTATGTTATGGTATGATTTATGAGAAATAGAATTCCATCATTTGATGAAAGAATGAGTAGATTCATTAGGAAGTTTCTTGGCATTGATGAAATGGCTAAGGTAATTTTCAGGAAGATCATCATGTTGGAATTCCTTCACAAGAGCATTGACTAAACCCTCTAGTTGTGAGATGTAATGTTATGAATTTGGTTGCACCATTCAAGTGCATCACAAACAAAGGTTTTTTATAATATCTTGGTGGTAGGAAAGGTGTTAGTTTGGACCCATTCCTTATATAGATTACCAAAATACTTAAGAAAGATAATAGTGTCTTTAGTCCCATTATATGCGATAGTTGGAGAAATGTTTCCAATATTTATGGATGTAATGAATGGAGATAAAGGTTAAGTTTGAATATGTTTAAGAACATTTTTTATTAATTTGAGGTTGAGGGATGATATTCCCATTAGAATCTCTAATAGGAGGGATAAAATTTTGATTTGGTTGAGACATGATGACTTGAGGTGGTTGACTAGTCATGTTTAATAAATATTGTTGCATGTTCATCATTTGAGATTAATTGGTTGTTTGCATGATGTTCATTTGGTGCATGAATTGTGTAAGGATATGAGTTGTATAAATAGGTGGTTTGGTGTTTTTATGTTGGGTATTGGTAATTTTGGTGGGAGGAGGATTATTTTTAGGTGGAGGATTCCCAATATTAGTGTTAGTTGTGTTAAGTGTGGTAGAAGAAGGAAGCTTGGTAAAGCCACTATTATTGTTAGGAGTGTAAATAATATTATCATAAAGGTTTTTTAATAATTTAAAATCATATATATTATCAATTTGATTGGTTTCAACCATGTTAATTTGAGAAGTGATAATACTAGGTGCTTTTGTTATCGGTGTAACAAGAGGATTATGAACATTGGTTGTAATAGGTGGAATATAATGTGAGGTTACAAAATTTGATGTATATGAGTTGATTAGTGTTTTAAATTATATTTTAACCCTTTGAAGATATGTCTCAACTCTCCTCATCTAAGTGTAACAATTGAAACACCTCTAGGTTGTGGGTAGCCTAAGGATGAGGTGAATCTCTAGGTAGGGATAGCTCTCTTGATGTACCACTTGTAAAAAACTACTACACATAAAATTTATGAGGGAAAATGGAGAGAAAAAAATTAAATAAAACTATCCTAACTTTATACACCAAAATAGTTGATAACTACCAACCAGCTGCATGTTATACATGAGAACAAGAGACTAACTCAACATTCAATTCTCCAATCTACAACGTCTCACATCAATATTTTATTATGAGGTTATGGATTAATGTTTAGGATAAAAGGAATAGACAAGATTTATAAAATTAAATTATTGAATAGGATAACTCACTCAACATTAACACTTCCTAGAACACTTCACATGACTTGCAAGAAAAAACTTTCTAGCTGTAAATAGGTGAGAGAGTGAGACAACTTACTAAGAAAACAAGAGTCATCGGTAAGAAAGATCCATAATCCAAGTAAAAAAAAATATGAAAAATCATGGAAGAGGTAAAAATTATTAGTCTTATTGATCAAATGGTATGAAAATGAGAAGGGCTTCACCATTCTCAGGTGGAGTATAAATTACAAAGGCTAAAATGGCTAGTTCTTATAGAACTTGAGAGAGAGAGGATAAGAGAGAAGTAAAAAGGTCATAAGGACACTTTTCATGATGAGAGAAGGAGTTACATGTGAATGGTAAGAGAGTTTAAAATGAACCATGCAAGGATAGGAAGTACAAGTGTAACCTCAAGTCATGAAACTCTTGAAATGTGGTGTAGAAGTTCTCATTCTATCTCAAAAAACTAATTTCATGATTTACCCTATTTTAACATCCCAAAACTAACTAGGGATAGGTATGATGATTTTAATGAAGGGGAAGCATTGTATACATACCTATTCATGTATTGGTTATAGTCTTGGTCATCTAGAATCTTCTCAATGAGCTATCACCATATATAGTCTAAAAAACTCCTTTTTCAGTCGCCCCTCACACTTGAACTCATAATTTTATTTATTTTTCCATGAAAATCCATGGAATGGAATGGTTGAAAATTTTAAATACTATACATGGCCTTAGACTACTCAAGTAAACCTTAAAAATCCATCCACTGAAGTTCTCACACTTCTTACCATCATGTTCACTATGCCAATTTTTATTGGATGAGATGAAGCTATTTATAAGCACACTTAGGAGTTTTTAAAATGAATTAAATGTACATGGAGGGTTATATTAAGTCATAATATTCCTTCCAAATTTTATTTCATCTCTTGAAACCTCCTATAACTTGCACACTATACAAAATAGTTAAAAAAACCCTATTTTGTACTCCATTCATATAATTCCATATAGTTAATCCTAATGTTATATGGCATGAATGAGTCTTATAAAACCTCCACTCATCATTATATGTAAATTATGCCATTAGAGAAGCTTTCAAACTTCATTTCCTTCATCAAGGCTTGAGTAAGGGTTTGCAAGGGTTTTAGGTACTTTAGGCTCTTAAATGTTGTTCATAAAGTCCTGACATTGAAGTTAAAAAAAATATTACAAGAATTATCTTCAAGACCCTCTTTAACTTCTCCAAAATCCTTAATTATCCATGCAAATAATCAAGGGAGATATGAGCATTCAAATTTGACCTATCGAGCTCTTCCTTTCATCTACATAATCCTAATGTTACCTTTGGGCCAAAAATGGATTACCCTAAAAATTATTTACCTTTAAAAATATTTAAAACCTATATTATTATCCAAAAAACATGTCCTAATCCATTGTAATCCACTCCTAAATATATAATTGAAGTTGACCCCCATTTGGATTCTAGGCCTAATGTTGCCTTTGTAGGCCTACCTATAACTTTGAGGGTCTAGACATTAAAGATGGGATTCCTCTTTTTTTGGGTTGTTTCTCATGTTACCATATATTTTTTTTAACTTATAAAGTCACCCTATAACCTTTAAATTACTCCTCATCTTTTCTTCCCATTCACCAACTAGGCCTAATGGGAGCTTGCTTGGGTAAGTTGTGTGCAAGAAAGTTTTAACCAGTTTGAGAGGTAATAACTTGTATGAGTGTTTAATATAAACTATTAACCTTTCATAAACCTCATAATATTTTCCTTGATCTCTAAAAATCCTCCTATTAGGTCCTTTAATCATTTTGGCATCATTTGCTTTCCTTGCCAAAGCTCTAAATTTCTTGACTAGCTGACCTCTGAGACAAAACAATGAGGTATATCCCAATTTACCAAGGAAAAATTAAGATTTTATAAGTTATATTAGGTCATAATTACCATATAAATCAAATTTGGACCTTTTTTCATGTCATTAAACCTTTTAATGCCTCTAAAACCTAAAATAGACCCTTATAAAACAGACTGTGTGCAGGATTCTTCATGTGGACTGTGTGTTGAATCATGAGGTCCTTTATTTGATTTTTATTCAACTTCCAAGAGACTAAATATATTTTTATGATCATCATGAAGGAATTATATTATTTTTTCATCATTTAAACTCTTTATATGCCCCTTTTCATACCTGATTGGTCAAGACAGTATTCCATCTCTGACTATGTTTTGCTTATTAGCACCATACCTATAGGTGATGTTTGATTAGTTTAGGCTTGAGAAAATATCTGGAACATTTATTTAATATTACATGGTTATTTATCAATTTATTCATTTTCACCTTTATTTCATGCAATACAAGCACCTAAATGCCATGTTTCAGTTCACTATCTGTTTGCTCAGTTGTAGGTGTTCATAGGACTTAAATGAGTCTATGTAAGCTTGTTTTACATTTTTAAGGGATTATTAAGACCAAAATTATCATAATTAATTTTATTTATATTATTATTCATCAGTATAACTCTCCATATACCCTTTACATACACTTTGAACTCATAAAACTGAGTTCTCTCTCCTGACTATGTTACCCTAACAAAATGACTCTTATAGGTGCCTATTCCTCTAATAAGAACTTGATCATAATGTTTAAAAAACCTTATTGAATAATTTAGGTCACAAAACATATTTTTTATACCTGAATTCACTTTTTATGGCCTAATACACCACCTAGACACCAATTCTAGCTTATTGTTTGCCTACAGTTAGTTGTAGGTGAGTGTTTTTGGATTGGGTACCCGTGCAGGCATGAATTGGACTCCTAATAGTTCATATCCAACTCTCTTGATGGAATTTATACTCATTTATATAAAATTTCACTTGAATAGATATTTAAAACATTAATCATACCCCATTTTTCATTTTAAGATGCTAGGATCACTTGGGAATCTCTAGCCCTACAGATATTACTGTCTGAAATTAGTATTTAAGAGTACATATTGGAGCTCTTCACAACTGACTTACACTAATCCTCCACACTCCAAACTTTACATATAATTTCTCCTATGTGGATAATACTAGGTTTACCTATCTATATGATCTACAACTCATAATAGCCTTGCTATAATATATTCACAAAATGGGTTGGACCTCTATTTTCACCTTTTTGGGAAACTCTCCCTGAACTCAGTCATATTGTGCTTAAAGGTGGTTTACACATCCTCTTACCCATTTTATGATTTAAAAATGTATACCTTTAGTTTTTTCACATTATAATATTTTAAAAGGAACCTTACCATGTTCCAATATTCCATACAAGTACCTTTAATTCTATGTAATGTCACCTGTAGGTGAGTATTTACACATACATATGCAGTAAGCAAACTAGTCAGTATGTGAGATGTATGTTATGATAAATTATTATGATTTCAGCAATTATCCAAATGAAATTTTATTAATAATAAATAATTGAAACACCTATCAAATTCTCCATCTCAACATGATGTCATTAGGGAGACTCCTATAGGTGTGAATGAGCTATGTGTAGGCAGTGGGCATAGAATGGAGCAAAATATGTGTGTGAATGACTTAATAAACAACTTAAAATCAATTTAAATTCCTAAAATATATGTTTGGTCTTATTTATATCTTGAAACAAGATTCAAAACATCTGTTCCAATCATGAAAACCTCTTATAAACACCTGTTATAGAGCAAACAATGGTGTCTAGTAGCTAGTTAGTATGGTGTATGAACTTGTAACCAACCTACATCCTATTAAAACCTTGAAATATAATCTATTAAGTTATTTATTCCTTTAATAATTTTATATATCCTCACTAAAACTCCATGAAAATTCTAAACAAGCTTTCTACATATGAGTGCAAGTGAAAGTGAGTGAGGAGTTGACTATGAGAAAGGCAAGACTAAATATTTGATCAAAACATGGTGTTATGAGACTAAAAATGAATATAGGTGATAATATGGAATTTATACATATGGTACACTATATTCCATCTATATGAGACCTATATAGGGAACCAACATTCTACAAACAAGGAGAAATTTCACTGAGACCTCACATGGTGACACCTTCTTGCAACATAAGATAACTTGCCCATCAAAACACCATGAAACATGAAACACAACATTAATATCATATAATAAGAGATATAACATCATATGGATCCAACATCACCAATTATATTGTATGGACCTATCCAAAATAAATAAAAAATTATAGGGTGAAGGAAACAATGAGCAGAAAAACATAATCAACTTGTAAAGGATGCTTCATAGAGCATGGTTGACCAATCTTGGAAATATTTTTATGAAAATGGAGATAATTATTTTTAATAATACCTCCCAAAATATTTTTACTTGAAACCTCTTAAATTTTTTGTTCCAAGTAATAACTTATTGACCACTTATATGTGTCTAGAAAGGCAAAGGAGCAGAATGGCTTTAGCTCAAAAATGACACTTCTAGAGAATGTAAAGTGTGTAAATAAACCTAAGGAAGATTAATATACAGTCCATGGCTTTATCCCATGTGTCACCTTCCCTCATGGGTTGTATAAGTGCCAGACTCCTTCTTTTCAGTTGGTTTCTTCATTTTCAATTAGATAACCTACAAGATTTAGATGGGACTAACATTATTGATAGGGAATTTGAACTCTTAGATGTTTTAAATGATATTATGACACTTGGGTAACTTGAAAACTATGCCACTTGTAGACCCCTAAAAGCTTTCTAAATGACTCAAAATGACATATTAATTAAAATGACTAAAACCAAGGCTAATCTAGCGTTAAATGACATCAAATGGACCATATAATACCCCATGACAAAATAGTAGACCCTTAAAACACCTAAAACTCAATTTTTTACCTATAGGATCCCTAATTTGACCTATAGGGTCAAATTTGGTCAATAATGAGTTTACGAATTCTAGGTTTAGAAGATGTAAAAGTGGTATAAGGTATATGATTTTCATGGTTTGGGATTTTTCTGATAGGATTCTTTAGATATAATATATGGTATGGGATAGATTTTTATTGAGAATATTTTGATGAAGAGATGCACCATAAAGAGTTGTCTTCTATGGTGGATAGGCAGTGAAATAGAGAACAACCCATTTACAAACTATCAAGAAAGATTTTTATAAGAGGCTTCATGATAGTAAGTAGGAGTATATATCATTAGGCTCGAAGGAAAAATAGGGATAAAATTGGTCAATAAGGGAAATAAAAAATAGAGGCTAAAAACTATATAGGGTGGATAGTGTCAACCCAGTAGGTTGAAAAAGTGTATAGGGTTGGCAGGGTCAACCCAGCAGGTTGAAAAAATGTACAGGGTTAGCAAGGTCGACCTAGTAGGCTAAAAAAATGTACAGGGTCGACAAGGTTGACCTAGTAGGTTGAAAAAGTATATAATATTGATAGTTTCAACCCAGTACTAGAAACAATTATTTTTTTGAAAGTATTTGTGAAATCAAGAAGTAAAAGAAATACAAAATGAATTAGATCAATACTAGCCAATCCAATTGAAGCACACAGCATAAAACCTTGAACCAATACTGGCTAATATAAGTTTTTTCAATACAAAATATAATTGAGAAAAGAGAAAACAATCAACATATAAATTAAATAGATAAATAATTAGTCAACTTGAATTTTTATAAGATTATTAGAATGTGATTTTTAAATGTGATGGGAAGTTGGCTGTAAGAAAGGAACAAGAAAGTAATCTAAGGATGGTTTCAGGTAGTTTGCACTAAAAAGGATCTATAGTGGTAATGACACAAGCTTGGTATTAGGGCCTACCCACTCACTTTACACACTATAGAAATAAGGGTGTTAGATGCTTAGCTATATTATACCATTAACCATGATTTATACTTGACCAGAACATCAAGTTAGATTTCCCCTTGGTGATGAAATCCAAGTAGATTGGCCTTGGGTAGACAAATGTTAAAATGCTTGTTTATATTTTGTGATTTGGTCATGTGTGCATAAAATAGAAAATATTTAAACTAAATGATTTATTTAATAACTACCTAATTAAACTATGTGATCTATTCTAATCATGAAAGCAATAAGAAATGAAAGTGTGAGCTAATTACTAGTATACAAGGGTTAATTCTAACTTTGAAACAAGGTATAATGTTGATATAGTCAATAATGTATGCATAAAATATAGAAAATGGTTGATAAGGTTGATTATATATTGAAAAATCAAGGTTTGAAAATGAATAGGGTTTGCATAGTTGACCTAGTTATATAGATAGCACACAGAACACAAAACTAGGTTGACAGGGTTGATCCAGTTGACTGTACAGGGCTAGTTTTAAAGACTACAAACTATAAAAAGAAAGTGTTGACCAAAATTTGAATTTTGGTCAAATTTAGGAACCCTAGGAAAAATATTTGATTTTAAACGTTTGAAGGGGTCATAATATGTTTTCATGGGAGGTATACTTGTTACATGATGTCATTTAAGGTCACATTGGCTTTGGTTTTAGTTTCATTAGTTAATTTGTCCTTTTGGGAGTCATATTATGTCATTTTAGGAGTTATTAATGCATTTGGCACATTTAAAAAGGTGCCTAAGTGTCATATTTTTGTGTAAAATGTCTATTAAGTTAGTTTACATGTCAGGTATGTTAGTTATTTCATAATTTTATAGTTTCCCTAACTGAAGTTACAAAAATAAGTTGTAAAAGAAGAAAAATGGCACTTGTATAGATTATTGGGAAGTGTGCCAAGTGGGAATTATATTTTAGGGTCTCCTCATGCTTATAAAACTCACATGAATTCTTGGTTTGATCTGTAATAGTCGTTTGAATTCCAAAACTATGTTACACATTTTTTGCTCTTCTTGGTAGATTGGAGTGACCCTCAGGTTTTTGCTCAGTATAGGAAGCATAGGTAGGTTTAGAAAAAATGATTTTGGGAAGATTTTTTAAACTTTAATAAATTAATTTTAATGTAATTAACTTGAAAACTATTAATTTCTCTTTATTAATGATTGCTAACAAGTTGACTATGTAAATTTAATAGTTGTTTGGTGCACCCTTCAGGTTTTGGCTTTGTTTGAGCAGATCTATATGAACCAGTTGCTGATGTTGAATAAAAATTATGTTTTCTTCCTCATAAAATTGTATCCATTATTTTTTTCATGATTCATGAATTTTATATGACCAAAATGTGTCTATCATACAAGGGGGTATCACCATGTGTAGTTTTAGTTGGAGTGTTTTGATTTTCTGAGTGTATCTCTTTTGTAGGTGGATTTTACAACTAGAAAAGAGTGTTCCATAATTTATTTTTTCATATCACTACTTATTTCCATGTTTCAATCTCACCATAGCACTCCTTGGGTAACTTACAAGCTCATTCTTCTTCATTTGCGAATTTCATGCTTAGTTTTAGTTAAGTTTCTTGCATAGGCTTGTCCACCCTATAAATTAGTATTAATAGAGGTGTTTTGGCTTTCTCAAGACTTTGGAGGTTTATTAATATTCCCTTTACATTCTAAATTAATTTTAAAATTGACCATATGTTCATGTCCTATACCAAGACAATCATTTGGTACCCATGTCTATTGTATTCAATGTATATACAGGTGTTTTCCATGTTGGGAGGTTTGCATTGAAGTTGGTTTCAGGTGTTACTTAATGTAAAACATGTTTTTAATGTTGATAAATGTTTTTGAATGATTTTTTAATCTTTTCCTTGACATATTATTTTCAATTCCATATCCTACATGCATAGAACGTGATAATGCACACCTACAAGTGGCTGAGTAGGATACCCAAAAGGACCTATATGGAGGAATGATGGTAACTTGACATTTTGGAAGACCTTGATATGATAATAAGGTTTTTAAAATTCATATGAGGGTGAAAATATGGTAGGGTGAGGTGTCAAATCTCATGGAGAAGATGAAGATTGTGTTTACGAATGTCTACCCTAAAAGTACCAAATAGAGAACCTTTTGATTTTTGTAAACATCATATGACATAGGAGCAAGAGATATTGATGCCTCTTTTATGGATTAGGCTTGTTGTACCTGGTATGGATAAATATTTTACAAGGTTTTAAGATGAAAGGATAAATGGAGAGGGGTCTTTTAGAGGTTCAAAGTTGCCCAAAAACCATTGAATCTCAATAGTGAAATCTACAGGTTTTGGCCCAAAAGGGGTTTCTTTTAAATAAATTTGGAAGGTTTTAGCTAAGAATCATGTTTTAAGGTTTTAAAATATTCAATTTAACCTTATGTGATCTAATAAACCATAAAATGGAGAGAAAATATGTGTTTGACTTCACACATTCACCCTCTATCTATACAACAGGCCTGAGACATCAACCTATAACGAGCCATAAATGAATGTTTAAAGGGTTGTTTATTTCATGAAATTTAAGCATATTTTGAGCATTTTTTAAATTTTGAAAAAAAATTAGAGGTTTAAATGTCAAGTTTTTATTGGAAAATCACCTTTGAATTTCCCTCACTCAAGCATGAACACCTACAACCTTGATAAAACACTAAGACAAATAGTGACCTTACCTTGACACATATTTGGTGTTTTGAGAATTTATAGGTGAATAATAGGTCATGTATGAGGTATTTTAACCTAAAAATATCCAAAATAGACTCAAGGGGAGTCTCAAATCATCAAGATCAGACTTAAATGGAAATAAGACACCTATAACAAATAAAATAGGGGTTGCAGTCTCAGTCAGGTAGGGGTTAGACAACTTGATGAAGGAGCAGTGACTATGCATGGAATATGATGGTTTTTATCCATATTAAATGGATTAAAAATTTTCAAATCATTTTTTGAACTTAAATATGAACTCAATAAGGTTTTATATACCATAATTACATTAGCCAAACCTATGAGTAACCTATAGCCAAGTCAAGAATAGAATGCAGTGGGTAATTTAAAGTTTTGAAGGTATTGATATTGCTCAAGAATCAAGGGAATGAGATAAATTTGAAAATTATAAAATAAAAATGAGACTCTAGGTATGTTTAAAAACATATTTAAAATATTTCAAAGAGGTGATAAACACCTACATGCAAGATTGTTGCAGTCAAGGTAGGTTTTGGATTTGAAGTAGCAAAATATAACATAGACTATATAAGAGGTGAAATTCAAGTTTAATTGGTCATTATATGATTTAATATGACTAAATGGATGTAATATCATACTTAATACTCTCCCAAGATGCCCAAGCATCTTTCTCACTTGGAAAATGACACATAGTCCATATAAACAAGCTAGCATACCCTTGGTTCAAGGGGTAAGCATAAGAAATACACTAAAGGAAAATGTTTGGGACAGTTAAAAAATATCCAAGATAAAAAATTAAAGGTGAATATAATGTATAAACATAATATGAGCACAACATGAGCTTGTAAGGATCATCTATAAGGAGATTTGGGTAAAAGTGCAAGAAAACAAGGTTTCTTAGCCCCTTTTTGGATAGATTGAGTTGGTTAGTTACCTAAATGATGGATTATGACCTTAAAATTTGGTAAAAACACTCATTATTACCTTATAAAACTTTAAAAACTCTCATTTTTACATAAGTAATAGGGATATATCTCTCTATTTTGTCTCAAAGATCAGCCACTCAAGAAAATTAGAACTTTGGTTTACCAAGCAAAGGATGCCAAAATGAGTAAAGGACCTAGGATGAAGCCTTGGGATATTAAATAAAAACTAGGTGATTTTTATGAAAGGTTTAATAATTCTTAAAAACACCCACATAATATCCAATCCCTCAGAGTGACTTGGTTGTGCATGCATACAGTCTAATCTGGCATGGTTCCACTAGGCCAAGTTGACAAAAGAGAGGAAAAGTGAGGAAAGGAATGTTGGATAGGTTGTGTTATGGTTTTTTAAGAATTAATGAAGTGTTATAATACAAAATAAACCATAATGATCATGTTATATCAGCTCAAGTAGCTTAGACTAGTAGGGAGTGTGCTAAAACCACTAGGCTTTCGAGAGACCTAGAACCATGTTGAGGTTTATCTTCATTTCTAACCTTGGGAATGATATTTTGTTGATTTAAAAATTATTATAGGATGTAAATAGACATGTTTTAAATATTTAAGTTCATATAAACCTATAGGATATTAATTTATAGCCTTGACATAGTTCAAGAATGCAAAATGAGAGGAAAACAAGCTTGATGGGTGTTTGCATAAGCTCATATCTTTCCTAAGGATATGCATGGGAAAAAAAAGGATTGAGGGGAGTTATTAGGTTCCATTTAAATCAATATTTTGTAATTTTTAGGTAGGCTAAATTTCCAAGTTTTATGAACAAAGCTTAACACCTAAAACTACTTAAAACCCTACTAAAACCCTAGTTATGACCCGATGTGGAAAATGAGCTTGGAGAGCTATTATAATGGCATATTTTGGAAATGAAACATATTTTATCATAGAGATGACTCACTAAATCTATCTAAAATTCAAGGAGATGTATGAAATGATATGGAAAATAGAAAAAATGTGATTTTCTCACCATTTTTGGTGTTTTGAAGGGTCTATGATGTTTCATAAGCTAAAATAAAGTTTGATGGGAAGATAGGGAACTATTATAACTATATATTTTAATTTTATCCTATGGAAAATTTTATATATTTCCAAAATAAATCTCTAATTTCAGCCATTCAAACTGGCATGGTGCACATAAGGGTGAAAAGTGTGGAAACCTCAATTAGATGTCCTTTTAAGGTGAATTTGAAAGGTCTAAGGCCATGAATAATATTTATAGGTGTAATTAACTCCATATAATTTATTTTAATTGGAAAATAAGTAATTTTTTGAGGCCAAGTGTGAGGGGTGACTGAAATAAGGAGTTTTAAGACTGCAGGCAATGATTGCTTCATTCTATAAGTTTCAAAATAATTAGGATCAAAACTAATGCATGTAATTTCATGCCTAAATTTCTTCCCTATAATACCAATATTAATACCTATCCCTATTTATTGGTGGTATGTTCAAATAGGTGCAAATTATGAAGGCAGTTTTCTATACACAAATATGGAGTTTTATGCCACTTTTCATAATTTCCATGGCTTGTATGGACAATTGGACCTCCTAAAATTGCATGTATAATCTCATATATCTTATTCATGAATTTTTAACTTATTTTCTCAATTTGACACATGTCCAAGTGACCTTTGGACTTCCTTTTCTTTGCTTCTCTCTCAAAAGCTATAAATATGCATTCTTTTGGCTCTTTTGAGTAGCCTCCATCAATTAATGGGTAAAATCTCACCAAATTTGTACTTAAAAGACTATTTAATAAATATACAAGTGATTTTTACACTCAAATGTTGTATTATTAAGTATTTATTATAATCTTATTGGTTTTGTCTCATGAAAGATCTTGTTTTCTAGCATGTTACTCTTGATTGTCTACCAATTTGTAGAAAGGGTATTGTTACAAGTCTTTGTTAGTATTCTTTCCTAAGTGTATATGTGTCTTAGAAGTGTTTTATGATTTTATCCCTTCATATAATCATCCATAAGCCTCCTAAGTATCAAATACCTTCTTGAATCTAACATATGAAACATTGATGTGACAATGCATCCTAAGTTGTGAGTTTTGTGTGAGAGAGGATTTATTTCTCTTTAAATCATAGATATTCAATCAAGTGGGAGGATATTAAACATTGTTACATCCCTTTTTTGGTTTTCTTAGTTGTTTTCCTAATCCCTTTTCATTCACAAGTTGATAGGTAAATAAGATCTTCAAAGAGTGCATCAAGGGAACTATCCCTTTTAGAGATTCATCTCTCAGCATTATCACCCATAGAAATAGGGATGTCTCCATTGTGCCACTTGTATGAGAATAGTTATTCATCTCCTTAGGGGTGAAAATCTAAGTGTCAATAGTTTTTGGCATGCCTAGTGGGATCTCAAGTCCTAGAATATTGTTCAAGATTGGTGTTGGTCTTGGCATAGTTACAGCTAAAAAAACATCTACATTCAATACTTGATGTCTCCATTGAATATTTCAAGTCATTTTTTAATGATAAATCCTTATTTTCCATGCCAAAGGTGACCAATAGGTCTATTGATAAAGGAATAACCTTTGAGTTTGTGCAATTACCTTTATATTCTACCAAAAGGTTTAGGTTTTTGAATACCCATCCTTATTTAAGAGAGTTTGTGTTTAAGAAGTCAAAGTTCTTATTGAGTTAAGCTCCTAATACACTTGAGTCACACTCCAATATGTAGAGGTCTTTCACTTTTGTGGCTTTCACTGGGCCATCTCCATCGAACCTTACCCAATATGACCAAATTCTAAGAGCAGCCCTTAAGAGTGTTCTATCTTTTAGTGGAGAAGGTCCTACCACTCCTATTGAGCATATTATGAATATGGAAAAAATTTATAACATTCATAACATTACTCAAGAGAATGTTACTATTAAATTTTTAGCATTATATTTGAAATGGAAATCCTTAGATTTGTATGAAACTTTACCTCACAACTCTATTGCTACATGGGATGAGCTAGGAGACTTTTTATGTACAAGGTTTGAAGAGAAAATTGATCACCTATCACTAGCTGAGTAGATAACCACTATCAAGAGGGAACCACAAGAATTGATGCAAGATTTTATCACTAGGTTTCAAAAGACATGGGATAAAATTCTAGCTCTTGCAAGGCCTACTCTGAACTATGCCTTCTTGTACTACTTAAGGG
Organism: Torreya grandis; assembly: GCA_037957365.1. Lineage (NCBI taxonomy): Eukaryota > Viridiplantae > Streptophyta > Pinopsida > Cupressales > Taxaceae > Torreya > Torreya grandis. The sequence goes on along the minus strand of JARHVA010001193.1, from coordinate 909,198 downwards.
AATTGAATAGGGGCATTGCCATGATGATTCAATCTATGGGTGGAAAAAATTTCCTACTACCTGTGACATATCCATCAATGCTGAGAATTACCTTGTCCAAGTAGGAAAAATAGCTCCTAGACCACCAATGCCACTATTCCTTTATTTATAGCCTCATAGCCAAGTTTCATTGCCCATTTTAGCTCCTTTTCCTAGTCAAGAAAGGCCTAATATTACTCCTAAAATTGAGATCCATGAAGTTAAAATTTTGCTCCAAAATTTCAATAATGAGTTGGTTGCCCTCAAAAGACAACAATCACAAGTTTATAAGCCATATCAACCCTACAATCAGTTTAGGCAAACCAATAGACCTCCTTTTCAAAGAAATATGCAAGGACAAGGTCAAATCACCCAAGTTAGGCCTTATCAAAGCTACAATCCTAATGTTCCCTCATCTTATAAATATATTGTCGCCACTAAAAATTTCTTGGTTCAAGAATAGCCATGCTAACCATATTTTAAGTAAAACCAAGAGCAAGTTACTTATGCAAATGAAATGCATAACCAAACCATGGCAATGCAAGGAAATCAAGCACCAAAAGTTCTAAATTTTGAAATGTCAATACAACATGGGATGGAAAATGGACAAGTGAAATATTATTATACTATCATCAATCACTTTGAGGGAGATTTTTGTGCCATAAATCATTTGGTAAACCCAAGCAACATCTATGATAGTGTATCTTCTAACACTAGATGCAGAAAGAAGGTTGTTGAAGAGGCTCAAGGAGCCAATCAAAGACCTGTTTTGACCCCTACATCATCTATAATTGTTATTGGGTCTAATTAATATCCTAATGTGCAAGAAAATTAGAGATTTCAAAACATAAGGCCAGCTCCTATGCCTCTACCTCCACAAGCTACATCACAAGGTGTTAGTGCTCCCAAAGAGATTCCTAAGGTGAGTAATCCTTCCATTAATATTGTAGACCAGATGAAGAAGTCACATATGAATATTTCATTGTGTCATTCATGTAAAATACCAATATAAAGGTATCTACTTCAAAATGAATTTCACGGAGTAAGTAAAAAAGTTGGACAAGCTAGGAATAAGAATGTTGTCTTGGTAAATGGAACTCAACCCATTGATGAACAAGCAAAGAAAGTTGATAGGAATCCTCCTTTATATTTGTCTCTAATAATTGGTTATTTCTTAGTCCAAAATTTTATCATATATAGTGGATTAATCACTTCAATCATGCCTAAGGCAATAGCAGATAAACTAGGCCTCAAATATGAACCAATGGCAAAGGGAGTTCTATAATTAGATGGGTCACCTGCAAAGACCTTGGGAGTAGTCAAAGATTTGAATCTGATTTTACATGATTATCCCATTTTTTATATCACTCATGATGTATTTGTGGTAGACCTACCCCCATAATTTGCTCTTTTTTTGTCAAGAAAAATTACAACTAAGATTGGTGGATACTTGGAAGCTAATTGGTCCTACATGGAGTTTAGGACAAAGTATGGCACTAAAGTGAAGATTGAATCAGAACCTATCCATCATAATCACTTGGAAACTTATATTCCTAAATTTGAAAATTTTAATTATGCCATCATTGATGAGGATGAGCTTCACATAGATCAATCTCCAACATCTTCTCTAGAAGGAGTTTCTGATTTGTATATAGATGAGTAGGGAAATGAACATTATGAACATGATCCTTTCAAATTCAAAGAAGAAGCTAGTTTTGGGGTATATTTAATGCATGAAGAGGATTATTTCATACCAAATTTAGTGAATCCAAGTGAGAATTTGAATTATTTGTCACATCTTTTCTATGATGGGTCAAGAAGCAAGATTGGGGAAGGTGGTGGAGCAATGTTGGTTTCACCATCCAAAGAAAGATACTACTCCACTTTCAAAATTAAATTTTATTTTACCTGAAATGTGGAAAAATATGAGGTCCTAATTCATGGCCTTGAATGGGAAAGGAAAAGAGGTGCCAAATAATTATAAGTGCTTGGTGATAGTGATCTAGTTGTGAACCAAATTAGAGGGCAGAATTTGACCAAGAACTCTTTGCTCAAGTCCTATAAGCATAGGGTTTGGGATCTTGTGGAATATTTCCAAGCTTTCAAAATCAAATCCATTCCAAGAGAGGAAAACAAGCATGTTGATAGGTTGGAAGCTATTGGAACTCAATTTAGGAACCAACCTCATCTAAAGATGATTGTAAGGCCCTCCATATCAGAAAATGTTACTAATTGGAAAGTGTTTGATAGTGATAAAAAAATAGTTTGTTTTATACAAGAGGAGGATAATTTTTATTATAATAATTAGTCCAAACTACAATACTAATATGGAGGGCAATTTTTCCAATTGAAGTCCAACAAGCTTCATAAAGGCCTAGTTACTCTTGAAAGCATATTCAATGAGGATGACCAGCTAAAGAAAGAGAAGGTTTAGTATGTATGCCAAACAAGGTAAGTATGAGAAGGTATAAATATTCAAGGATAAGTTAGTTGTACTTAGAAAATTATGCACTAGTCAAGAGAAACATGCTTTCATTCAGTTATGCAAGGAGTTTAGTGATGTCTTTGCATGGGAGTATAGTGATTTGAAGGGTTTTGATCTAAGCCTATCTCAACACACCATAGAGCTAGATGAAAATTTAAAACCTATTCATCAAAGACAAAGGCCAATTAATCATAATATTAAACCCCTCATGAATAAATAACTCACTAAGTTGATTGAGTCAAGAATCATCTTTCCTATCAAGCATTCATCTTGGTTGGCCAACTTAGTCCCTTTTAGAAAGAAGAATGGGGAGATCAGGTTGTGTGTTGACTTTAGGGACTTGAATATATTTTAATTTAAATATAATTATCCCCTCCCCTCCATGGAACAAATCTTGCAAGTTGTGGTAGGTAGTGAGAGGTTTTCTCTCCTTCATGGTTATAATAGGTACAATCAAATTTTGGTGAAGGAAAGTAACCAATAAAAGACAGCCTTTACTGCTAAATGAGGTAAATATGCTTATAATAATATTACTTTTAGATTGTATAATTATAGATATACTTTTCAACATACAATAGATATGGCTTTTCAAGGACTAATCAATGATATTGTGTTGGTGTATCTTGATGATGTAATAATTTTGTCTAAGGATGCAAATGATCACGTGAATCATCTAAGGTAGATTTTTGAAAGGTGTAGACATTTTGGGATCTATCTAAATCAAGATAAATGTGTGTTTTATATCCATGAAGGTAAAATATTAGGGCACATTGTCTCCAAGAAGGGATTATCCATTGATCCTGAAAGGGTGAGTGCCATCTTGGCATTGTCTTTGCCTAAACACAAGAAAGGTTTGCAAAGTTTCTTTGGGAAAATCAATTTTATAAGGAGATTTATTCTTGATTTTGATAAATTTGTTAATCCTATAACCTCCATTCTAAGGAAAGATGAAGTGTTTACTTAGACAAGAAGGAAGAAGGAAAGTTTTGAAGAGATCAAACAAGCAATTGCCCAAGCTCCTACTCTTACAAGTCCTAATTTCTCCAAATATTTCAATTTATATACCTTTTAGAATGAAGAAATAATCTCTACCATGCTTACCCAAGAAAATTATGAAAATTTATAGTAGCCTATTGCCTTATTTAGTCAAGGTTTAGAAGGCTATGAGGTAAGATACACCTATGTTGAGAAACAAGTACTTTCAGTTATTAGGAGCCTAAAGAAATCTAGGCATATGTTATCTAATAACAAGATTCACATATTTTTACATCATCATAGTTTCAAGGAATTTATTTTGAGTAATAATTTGAATGAGAAGAGGGTAGGTTGGATCATGAAAGTGATGGAATATGGTGTGGAAATTAAGATAACCAAACTAGTGAAAGTAAAAGGGTTATGTGAGCATCTTGTTTCAGACTTGAAGGAGAAAAAGGAGGTTGTTTTTGTACTTATGATTACCTTATGATAGCTACACCTTCACCCATGAGGATTTGGACACAAGTCATGATTCATTTTCTCCAAATTGGTGAGTGTTTACAAGGTCTTGATAGAGCTAGAAGAAGGTACTTTAGATTACAATCCATTCATTATGTGCTTATTGATGGAGTGATATTTAAGAAGGAATTTTTAGGTGTGTTATTTAGGTGTATTGATTTATATTGGATTGACAAAGTAATAGTTGTATTTCATGATGGACTAGTTGGTGGTCACTTTGCTCCAAGAAACACACCTACTAGGATTATAAGGTCTGGATACTTTTGGCCTGGCTTGTTCAAGGACACCCATGCTTTGGTAATAAAATGTCAAAAGTGTGCTCTTTTTGATGGAAAATAAATGATTTATATCTTTCCTCTTCATCCAATCCAATTTGAGAAACCCTTCGTGTAATGGGGTTTGGATTTCATAGGCATAATCAATCTACCTTCTAGGGATGGTCACAAGTGGGTGTTGACTACTATGGATTACTTTAAAATATGGGTGGAGGCTATAGATCTTAAATAGGCAAATGAAATTTTAGTCCTTGACTTCTATGAAGGTATAGTAACAAGGTTTGGGGCTCTTTCAACAATAATCTTAGATAATGCATTGGTTTTTCTTGGAATAAAGATAAGTGAATGGGCTTTGAAGCATGACATATATCTTAGCACCTCCTACAACTATTATCCCCAAGGGAATGGATGATTTGAGTCCACAAATAATAATATAACTAGGATCATAAAGAGGAAAATGGAGGAGAACCAAAGGACTTGGCATTCCAAGTTAAAGATAACCCTTTGGGCTGATAGGATCACCCCAAAAAGAGCAATTAGAAACTCACCATACACACTTGTTTATGGAATGGAAGCTAGACTACCTATTTCACTTGAGTTACCAACTTTGGACCTCACCTATCAGTTGTAATTGATGGAGAATGGGAGCATGGATGTCAAGTTATGTGAGTTGATGGAGCTTGAAGAGATAAGAGATCAAGCTATGCAAACTATGAGAACTCACCAAGAGCAAAAAAGAGATAATTTGACAAGAAATCCATACCAATAATTTTTAAGGAGGGATACATTGTCATAAAATGGGATAAAGATAAAGATAAACCTAGAAAACACTCAAAGTTTGATGCTTTGTAGAGTGGCCCATATGTGATCACACAATACAAGAAAATTAATGCCTTCCAAATTTCAAGGTTAGATGGAGAGGAGATTCATATCCTAGTCAATGGGATTAATCTCAAACATTGTTACTAAGGTTATCCTCTCTCCTTATACTTCTTATTTTCCTTGTGTTCCCTAAGTGCTTAGGCACAAGTGTGAGTTTTGTCTTGTGTCTTGTCTTGTTTTGTGTTTTACTTGGTCTTGATTTGTTGGTGTGTTGTGTTTGTTTGGTTTTTATTTTGAAAAATTCCTTACTAGTTTTTTTTAAGAATCAATAGACACTAGTGGCCCCTAGTAGGATAAGGCTACTAGTCCTTAGTATAGAAAACATACTACCCCTATGAATCACTATTTTATTGACCAAATTTTGATTTTTAGTCAAATTTGGGCACCCATAGGCAAAATTTTTTAATGGGTAATAATATGTTTTCATGGGAGGTATACTTGTTACATGATGTCATTTAAGGTCACATTTGCTTTGGTTTTAGTTGCAGTAGTTAATTTGTCCTTTTGGAGGTCATTTTAAGAGTCATTAATGCATTTGGCACATTTTTAAAGGTGACTAAGTGTCATATTTTCTTTTAAAATTTCAAATAAGTCATTTTATATGTTAGGTATGTTATTTATGTCATAATTTTGTAGTTTCCCTAACTGAAGTTGCAAAAATCAGTTGAAAAAGAAGAAAAATGGTACTTATACAAATTATTGGGAAGTGTGTCATGTGGGAATGATATATAAGGGTATCCTAATGATTATAAAACTCACCTCCATGATTATTTTGATCTTTAATAGTCGTTTGAATTTCAAAACTATTCTACACATCTTTTGCTCTTCTTGGCAGACTAGAGTGACCCTCAAGATTTTCCTAAGTATGAGAAGCACAAGAAGTTTTAGAAAAAATGATTTTGGGTGGTTATTTAAAAATTAAATATATTAATTTTCATATAATTAAATTTAAAAATTATAAAATTTCCTTTATTAACAATCACTAACAAATTGACTGTACAGATTTGATAGTTGTTTGGTGTACCCTTCAAGTTTTGGCTTTGTCTAAGCAAATTCGTATGAACTAGTTTCTAGTGTTGGATCCAGAGGATGTTGTATTCCTCCTAAAATGGTCTCCATTATTTTTTTAATGATTCATGAAGTTTTTATGACCAAAATTTGTCTATCATGTAAGGGGGTATCACCATGTGTAGTTTTAGTTGGAGTCTTTTTATTTTTTGAGTGTATCTCTTTTGTAGGTGACTTTTACAACTGGAAAATAGATTTACATAATTTATAAGGTCATATCACTACTTATTTCCATGTTTTTATGTCACCATAGCACTCCTTGGGTAACTTACAAGCTTGTTCTTCATTTGCCAATTTCATGCTTAGTTTCAGTTGAGTTTCTTGCATAGGCTTGTTCACCATATAAATGAAGTAGTAATGGAGGTGTTTTGGATTTATAAAGACTTTTGAGGTTGAATAATATTACATTTACATGATAAATTAAGTGTAATATTGACCATATGCTCATGTCTCATACTAAGGTAGCCATTTGGTACCTATGTCTATTATATTCAATGTATATGTAGGTGTTTTTCACATTAGGAGGTTTGTGTTGAATCTAGTTTCAAGTGTTACTTTATGGATAACATGTTTTTAAGTTTGATCAATGATTTTTAATGATTTTTTAATCTTTTCCCTGACATATTCTTGTCAATTCCATATCATGTTTGCATAAAACATGCTAATGCACACCTACAGATGGTTGAGAAGGATACCCAAAAGGACCTATATAGAGGAATGGTAGTAACTTGAAATTTTAGGAGACATTTATATTATAATTATGTTTTTAAAATGCATATTAGGGTTTCAAGATGGTAGGGTGAGGTGTCAAATCATGTGGAGAAGATGAAGATTGTGTTTAGAACTATCTGCCCTAAAAGTACCAAATAGAGAACCCTTTGATTTTTGTAAACATCATATGACATAGTAGCAGGAGCACTTGATTCCTTTTTTTGGGTTTAGACTTGTTTTCCCTAGTATGTAAAATAATTTCACAAGGTTTTAAGAGCAAATGACAAATGGAGAGGGGTCTTTTAGAGATTCAAAGTTGCCCAAAAACCACTAAATCTCAATAGTGAAATCTATAATTTTTGGTTTAAAAGGGGTTTATTTTTAATAAATTTGGTAGGGTTTAGCTAAGAATAATGTTTGAAGGTTTTAAAATATGTAATTGAACCTTATTTAATCTAATAAACCATAAAATGGAGATAAAATATGTGTTTGACTTCACACATTCACCCTCTATCTATACAACAGTCCTGAGACATCAACCTACAACTAGCCATAAATGAACATTTAAAGGATTGTTTATTTCATGAAATTCAAGAATTTTTTGAGCATTTTTGAACTTGGGAAACAAAATTATAGGTTTAAATTTAAATTCTTGATTGGATAATCACCTTCAAATGTCCCTCACTCAAGCATGAACACCTACAACGTTGACAAAAGACTAAGATAGATAGTGACTTTACCTTGACACATATTTGGTGTTTTGAGACTTTTTAGGTGAATGATAGTTCATGTATGAGGTATTTTCACCTTAAAATATCCAAAATAGACTCAAGGGTATTATCTAATCATTAATAATATACTTAAATGGAAATAAGATACCTATAGCAAGTGATACAGGGGTCTTAGTCTCAGTCAAGCAGGGGTCAGATAGCTTGATGAAGGAGTAGTGACTAGGCATGGACTATGATGTATTTTAACCATTAAAATGGATTAAAATTTGGTTAATAATTTTTTTTACCTTAAATATGAACTCAATAAGGTTTTATCCACCATAATTACCTTAGCCAAACCTATGAGTAACCTATAGCCAAGTTAAGAATGAAAGGCGGTAGGCAATTTGAAGTTTTGAAGGTGTTGGTATTGCTCAAGAATCAAGGGATTGAGATAAATTTTAAAATTATAATAGATAAATGATAATCTATGGAGTTCTAAAAACATCTTTAGAGGATTTAAAAGAGGTGACAAACACCTACAGGCAAGACTATTGCAGTTAAGGCATGGTTTTGGATTTGAAGGAGCAAGATGGAGCATAGACTATCTAAGAGGTGAAAAGAAAGTTTAATTAGTAATAATATTATTAAATATGACAAAATTTTTGTCATATAATTCCTAAGACCCTCCCAATATTCCCAAGAATCTTTCTCACTTGGAAAATGGCACATAATATGTACAAACAAGTTAGTAGACCCTTGGTTTAAGAGGTAAGCGTTATAAATACACTAAAGGCAAAGGTTTGGGATGGTTTAAAAATATAAATGAGAAAAAATAAAAGGTTTATATCATTTATAACTATAACAAGATCATATCATGATCTTGGAAGGATCATCTATAAGGAGATTTGGGCAAAAGTGCAGGAAAATAGGGTTTTTTAGCCCCTTGATTGAATAGATTGAGTTGGTTAGGTACCTAAATGAGGGAGTATGACATTAAAATTTGGTAAAAAGAATAATTATTACCTTATAAAACTCAAAAAATCTCATTTTTCCATAATAAATAGGGATATATCTCTCTATTTTGTCTCAGAGATCAACCACTCATGAAAATTAAAACTTTGTTTTACCAAGCAAAGGATGCCAAAATGAGTAAATGACCTAGGATGAGGCCTTGAGATATTAAAGAAAAATTTGGTGATATGTATTTACTGTTTAATAATTATTAAAAACACTCAAAAAATCTCCAATCCCTTAGAGTGACTTGGTTGTGTATGCATATAGTCCAATTTGGCATGGTTCCACTAGGCCAAGTTGACAAAAGAGAGGAAAAGTGATGAAAGGAATGTTGGAGATGTTGTGTTATGGTTTTTTAAGAATTAATGAAGTGTGATAATATAGAATAAAAAATCCTAATCATGTTATATAATCTCAAGTGGCTCAGACTAGTAGGGAGTGTGCTAAACCCACTAGGCTTACGAGAGACCTAGGACCATGTTGAGGTCTATCTTCACTTCTAACCTTGGGAATCATATGATGTTGATTTAAAAATGATTATAGGATGTAAATATAATTTTTTTAAGTCTTTTATTGTATATAAATCTACAAGAGAAAAATTTATAGCCTTGACATAGTCCAAGAATGCAAAATGAGAGGAAAACAAGCTCTATGGGTGTTTTCAAATGCTCATATATTTCTTAAGGATATGCATAGAAAATAGAGGGATTTATGAGAGTTATTAGATTCCCTTTAAATAAATATTGTGTAATTTTGAGGTAGGTTCAATGTCCAAGTTTTATGAACAAATATTAACACCTAAAACTACTTAAAACACTACTAAACCCCTTGTTATGACACAATGTGGAAAATAAGCTTGCAAATCCATTATAATGGCATATTTTTAAAAGGAAACCTATTTTATCATGGATAAAACTGACTAAATATATCACACATGCAAGCATATGTATGGAACTATACATACAATAGGCAAAATGTGGTTTTTCTCACCCTTTTTTATGTTTTATATGGTCTATGATGTTTCATAAGGTGTAATAAAGTTTTATGGGAATATAGGGACATATTATAAGTAAATATGGTAATTTTATCCTGTTTAAAAGTTTATAAGTGTCTAAACTAAATCCCTACTTTCAGCTAGTCAAACTGGCATGGTGCACACAAGAGTGAAAAGTGTGGAAACCTCAATTAGATGTCCTTTTAAGGTGAATTTGAGAGGTATAAGGCCATATATAAGATTTATATGTGTAATTAATTCCCTCCCATGGATTTTCATGGGAAAATAAATAATTTTTTGAGGCCAAGTGTGAGGGGTGACTGAAACAAGGAGTTTTAAGACTACAAATAATGATTACTTCATTATAGAGGTTTCCAAATGAGTAGGATCAGAACCAATGCATGTAATTTCATGCATTAATTCCTTACCTATCATCCCAATAATCATAACTATCCATATTTAATGGTGGGATGTTCAAATAGGTGCAAATTATGAAGGCAATTTTTTGTGCACAAACAAGGAGTTTTATGTCACTATTCACAATTTTCATGGCTTGTATGAATAATTAAACCTCCTAAAATTTCATGGCTCATCTCATATCTCTTATTCATGAATTTTTAAATGATTTTATCAATTTTAAACATGTCCAAGTGACCTTTGGACTTCCTTTGCTTTGCTTCTCTCTCAAAAGCTATAAATATGCATTCTTTTGGCTCTTTTGAGTAGCCTCCATCAGTAAATGGGGAAACTATGGCCATATTTATACTTTTAATACTCTTGAAGAAATATAAAAGTGATTTTTCCACTCAAATTTTGTACTATTGAGTATTTATTGTAATCTTGTTGGTCTTGTCTAGTGAAATATATTCTTTTCTAGCATGTTACTCTTGATTGTCTACCAATTTATAGAAAGGGTATTGCTATCGGTCTTTGTTAGTATTCTTTCCTAAGTTTATAGGTGTCTTAAAAGTGTTTTATTATTTTATCCCTTGATGGACTCATCCATTACCCTCCTAAGTACCCAATACCTTCTTGAATCTAACATATGAAACACTGATGTGACAATGCATCCTAAGTTGTGAGTTTTGTGTGAGAGAGGCTTTGTTTATCTTTAATTAGTATATATTTATTCAAGTGGGAGGATATTAAACATTAGTGCATCACCTTTTTTGGTTTTCTTAGTTGTTTTCCTAATCCCTTTTCATCCACAAGTTGATAGGTAAAGAAGAGCTTCAAAGAGTGCATCAAGGGAACTAACCCTTCTAGAGATTCATCTCTCAACATTATCACCTATAGGAAGAGGGATGGTTCCACTGTGCCTCTTGGATGAGAAGAGATAGGCATCTCCTCAGGGGTTCCAATCCAAGTATCAATAGAAAGACTATAAATAAAGAGATAGAGAGATAGAAATAAACCTTGGTGGATCATAGATGTAGATAATAAAGATTGATGTTCAATAACCTTGATATATACTCAAAAATTCTACTAACTAGGTCAATTGGGTTAATCAAGATTTGCACAAACCTATTATTGAGTGCCTAAAATGTACAGGGTTAACTAGATCAACCTATTAGTCTAAATTGGATGTCTAAAAATGTATAGGAGGTCAACCTGATATGTTTTCTATACCTGATGAAAAACTTACACAAATATATTTGATTCATCTTGATGTGACTGTGTGTTAAACCTGCACACATAAGTTAGTGTTGGGTTGATGTAGTTGACCTAGTATATTAAATATATGATAAAAATAATGATGAAAAATAATGAAATAAGTAAACAAATCCTGCAAGGGTTAGTTCATGTTGGGTTCACTAGAATGTATGTAATTATAAATGCATCATGTCTATAAATCAATCCTATCTCAGAGAATATAGAGCATACCTACATTTCTAATTGGGAATACATTTTTTAAACTAGAGCATAACCAATATGGGGATCTTCTAGACCCGATTAGGGGACCACTTATCAGAATACACCATGCTAGGAAGGTTTCCAAATCCTATAGTCTAACAAAATAATGAAACAACCCTAAAAGAGTCCTAGGTTTTGATATTCACTCTATTCTAATAAATAAGAAAGTAAATATAATATAGTGCACACCAAATATTGTGGTAAAAATTAGGGGTTAAAAACAAAACAAACTAAACTAAACATGCATAGAAGACATATACTCAAATCAATGTATATGAAATCCTAATGCATGAAAGAGAAGCAAAACTACATAATCTATCTACTCTTATAAATGAGAAATAAATTTAATAATACTTGAATTTTAATATGAACTCACTGAGCCTCAATCTCTCCCTTGGCCAAGCTGCTTCACAAGAGATTGTTGTGGTATGTAAGGATGATAAAGACAAATCAGCTCTAGGCTACACAACCTATCTATGCATCCAAATGACTTCTCCATAAGACAAGATATATATCTCCAAATAAATTATATAATACTAAGCTTTATACTCAATTAGAATGGTCAATAATCATATTTTAATTCACACTTATTATTCTTCACTTCTCTATTCTCAAATGGTTGGAAATGAATTTGTATATATAGGTCTAAATCCTTCTGAATACATCAGTTGTATAGGGTTGACCCAGTTGACCCAGTATGTTTTCAATAGATAATTAATTAGGTCTCAAGCTAGGTTAGACAAAGGGATAAAAAAAAATATAAATTAAAAATACCCAAAAATATTATAGTGTTAACCTAGTTGACCCTATATAGTAATCAGAGGCTAAAATTGTACAAGGTCAACCCAATCGACCTAGTATAGTCAACTAGTGAAAGGGGATCAAGGTAATAAAAATGAGGATAATGATATGAAAATTGTTTAGAATGGATAAGACTAAAAAAAATAATTTTAGGTTAAATGGTTTTAGGAGACATGTGTGTAGATGGTAAGTGGAAAAAAGGACAATAATCTTATGAAGCACCAATGGTCTGCCCAACCCTTTCATAGTGTACCCCTTAAGGTGTGCACTCAAAGAGATTGAGACTCAATGGGTTATTGAAATATAAAAAGTGTCAGTAATCAATAAAAGTTTTAAAATATTATGTGTATGCATTACCTACATAGTCCTAGATGGGACCTCAAGTCATTGTATTTCTACCTTATAATGAAGGAATCTGACTAGGTAACAGCCAATTCAAACAAAATAGCCAAAGTAGGAAAATGACATAATAAAAAATAATCATGACAAGGTGGTACTTCAAGGCATGATAAACAATGTTATTCCTAATTTTCCCATAGGTATTTATAATTAGTATCACGATGATGAGACACTGATTTTCCCAAAGGTGTTTATAATCAAGAACACTTAATATAAAATGGAATAAGAAATGAATTATGCAACTTCCAAAAAAATTGCATAATGTTCTGAAATATGGCCTCTATCAAGAATTTAGAATCAACTACAAAAACTCAATCTGATTCTTCATGGTGAAAATAATCATGGAACTGATGGAATAGAACCAAGGTTAAAGGGCCTAGGTATGGAGGGTGAAAATAACTCATTCGATAATAAAGGTATCATATAATGGTATGGTACAAAGAGGAATGTCAATATTATAATACAATATAAATGGGCCTCAAAGACAATACGTCATGGCTCTCAAGTGAAGTAACACTTAAGGTGTATAATGTTCATCGGCTCATCAAGTTTATCACCATCTAGTGTAGTAAGCCTATATGTTCTAGTGCCATAGTTTGCAACAATGATGAAGGGGCCTATATAGTTGGGTTTCAAATTTACCTTGTGTTTCTTCTCAACCATGATATTATGTTGGTTTTCTTTGAGAACAAGATCAATAAGCTCAAATTTTTTATGTTTGACCCACTAGTTATGGTGGCCATAGAGTCAATTTTGGTCTGTTTGAAGGCTATTTACTATGGTCATGCATTTCTCATTAAGTAACTCTAGATCTTGTAGGAGAGATACTTAATAACCTTAATTATCTAGGACATTCTTTAAATATATGCATAAATAAGGTAACTCAATCTCATTGGGAAGAATGGCTTCAGTGCCATAAATAAGTGAATATGGAGTAACTCCTGTTAGAGTACATTAATTGGTGAGGTATGCTTAAAGGGAAAAAATATTTGGAGGTACCAATCATATCCAACATCATTGAGAATATTTTTAAGGATGTTGACAATGGTTTTGTTTGATGCTTCTACTTGGCCGTTACCTTATGGGTAATATGTTGTGGAAAAATGTTAAGTAATTTTGTACTCAACACATAGCAATTTGACATCCTTATTCTTGAATGATATGCCATTATCAGATGTAATGTCATATGGGATACCATAATGGAAAATGAGATGGTTGAATATGAATTTGGAAATTTTTTTTCCAGTCATTTAAGTAAGGCGTATAGCTTCAACCCACTTAGTGAAATATTCAGTAGAAGTGAAGATGTATTTATGGCCATCATATGAGGTGGGGTTTATCTTCCTAATGAGATCAAGGACCCATATATAAAATGGACATGGTTTAATCATTGTTTTTATATTTTTGGTCAAGTCATGAATCAAATTGGCATGCCTTTGACATTTGTCACACTTTTTAACATACATAGTTGCATCTGCATCCATAGTTGTCCAATAATACCTAGTATGTAAGATATTTTTATCTAAGATGCCTTGATAGTGTGGGCTCCACATACTCCTTTTTATACCTCTTGCAATGATAATTTTGATTCTTCCAAAGTTAAATAATGAATCAGAGTTCCATCAAAGTCGTGATGGTAAAGAGTTGGTCCAATTAAGGTATAACATATGGTATGGTGGATAAAGGCCTTGGATTATTTTCAAGATAAGTCTTGTGGCACAACATGGTCATGAAGATAGGCCTAAATGTTTGAATACCATCTATAGTTGGAACCAATAATATCATAGATTATTGTGATGGTTGAAGGTTCATGAATTGGCACTAAAAGATTCTCAACAAGGAATTGATATTCTTTTGTTGTGTATATATGATCAATCAAAAATCTAATGGTGGCCATGGAATTTGTTCTTTTGTTACTGGCCCTTGGTATATGTTCAAATTGTACATCAAAAATTTGTTATTTTAGAGTGTTAATCATGGCCTTGTATGGTACTAGCTTGTCATCCTTAGTTTGAAAATGGTTTATGACTTAATTGATGATTAACTAAGAATAACCATATACCTTTAGATGTTGAATGTTCCATTTTACTACCTAATGAAGCCCTATAATGAGTGCTTCATACTTGGACATGTTGTTGGTACAAATAAAGCTAATCTAAAATGATTTAGGAACAAGATCCACCTATGGTGTAATAAACAATAGGATTGCCCCCAATCCATGTGTTGTGAATGATCCATCAAAATGCAACTTCCAATGTTACTCCTCAAGAGGTGTTTCAATGATGGTCATAATGAAATCATCTCAGAATTGGAATGTTAGAGGTTTTGTATCTACAAGGGGAAATTTATAAAGTTGATCTTCTAGTACTTGTCCCTTGATTACCTTCTAGTTAACATATTATATCTAAAACTTGCTCAGAAGTATGATCTATTTGGCCATGTAGCCTTGTAAAGATATTTTGGATAGTATATTAATTAGATCTACTTTTGAAATAACTATGTCTTACTATTTAACATGTAATTTCATAGTTTCTAAGCTATGAAGACCATAACTAAATAGAATTTTTCAATGGGTGTATAATTATGTTCATACATGACCAATATATGGCTTAGATAGTACATGGCATGCTCTTTTCCATTATCATAATACTGAGCTAGAAATGACACTAGGGATTTATCTATGGTAGATATATATAGTAAGAATGGCTTTGCTAGAATTGGTGGTAATAAAATAGGTGGATTTTCAAGATAGTCCTTAAGGTGATAAAAATCTTTTTGACATTATTTATCCCAATGAAATGTGATACCCTTCTTCAACAAGTGTTTAAAAGGATGAAATTTATCATCCAACTAAGAAATGAAGAGTCTAATAGACTGAATCTTTCCCTACAAACTACAAAGTTATTTCAAATTGGTCAGTGGTGGTATCTCATTAATGGCTTATACTTTGGCTATATCAACTTCAACTCCTTGATAAGACACAATGAAGCCTAACAATTTGCTTGAAGTAACTCTAAAAACACAATTTTTAGGGTTGAGTCAAATTTTGTATTTATGTAGTCTCTCAAATATTCATCATAGTGTTGTTGGATGATTTATCTTGGTCTTTGATTTACCTAGTATATTTTTAACATGGTCTTTAATAATGTCATGCATCATATCATGAAATATGATAGTCATGGCTCTTTGGTATATGTCCATAGCATTTTTGAGACAAAATGGCATAACTTGATAAAAAAACATTCCCCATAGAGTGGTGAACATTATCTCATGTTGGTCTTCTAGCACAATCTAGATATGGTTTTATCTTGAAAATCCATCTATTAGTGAAAGCATTTCATACCTAGCTATGGAGTTGATAATCATGTCAATGTTTGGCAGAGTAAATTCATCCTTGGGGTAGGATTTATTTATATCTTTAAAATCAATGTAGATTCTGATTCCTTCTAGATTCTTACTAACTGGCTTAAAATTTGAGATCCTCTCTGAGTAGTTGATCAGTCAAATAAATCTCACTTCTAAGAGATTTTCCAACTCTTTCTTTACTAATACAGCAATGCAAGGATGCATCTTGCATAATTTTTATTTCATGGGTTTGACATTAAGATGTACAATAAGGTGGTGTACAACCAAGGTAGGGTCTAAACCTAGCATATTGTAATAGGCCCAAGCAAATATATCCATAAATTCCCTCAAAAGGGATGTAAAGACTTCACATTCCTCCTTAGTGAAGGATACACCTAATTTGATCCATTTTGGGTCATTTGGAGTCATGATGTTGACTTATGTTGTGTCCTCTAATAAAAGGGTTGAACTATCCTCCAAAATGGTTGGAAAAGATTTAAATTGGCCTATAATGGTAGAGTCCTATATTTGGATTGGCTCTTCAAGTTACCCTAGGAAAGATGAGTCTAAATCTTCAAATGATAAGTATGGCCATGTGACAAACACTATTGGAAACTCTTAGATGATTCAATCAAAATCCTGTTGTTCTTTAAAATTAAGGTCAAGCCCATAGGTAAGTTCATCATTGGTGGTCTTCTGAGCTATGTTTGAGGAAGGTTGAACACCCCTATCTAATAGCACCTAAAATAGGTTTTCACCAAAAGATTAGCCTTTCTCTTTACTTTTACCCTAGTCCAAAAGTGCCTAAAAGAGGTTTTCACTTTAGGACCTTAATGTTTTATTCATTTTTTTGAGTCTAAGGGTGTTCACCCATTCTCCAAAATAGGTTGTAGGATCTAGTTTGATTGAAAACCCTTATTTGTGGTCTCCTAATGGAACATTGTCCCTTAGGCCTAAAAAATCACAAAAGGCTTCATCATTCTCGAACTCATAGACATGAACTATGGATTCTTGTTGGTCCTAGGCTATAAGTTAAGGGTGATATAGAGGAAGTGTATTATTGTTAATGATTAATGTAAGGGTATAAATGGTATGAGTGTCAAACATATTTGTACTGTCCAAGTCTTCATAAATGCTATGATCAAATTCTGCTTCATTATCAACATTGTCATTACTAGTCATTGGCATTAGAACATGAATAAGATACATGGGGTCACCCCCAGGTAGTTTAAATCTAAAACCATAGGTTCTTTTCTATCGAGTGGTAGAAATTAGCTCAAGTGTTCCTTGATGATTATGCCCAAGGCCTCCTCCTTAATAGGCATGATTCTCCATGATCCTATTAGGAATATGACACTTGGCACTCTTGTAATAATTGGCTAGTTTGTCATTATACAAATAAGATTATTATCTTCTAGTGGGTCTTATTCTTATCCAATGGCTGATGTGAAAATGATAGGTGATAGATAATGTAGTTTGCCTTTTACCTTTCATTGCCATTCCATGAAAGGTGGTTTGGCTTTAGGTCTTCCATAGGACTTGGGGTTCTATGGAAGCTTGGCTATGAGGAATGAATCATAGGTCAAATATTCTTTTGGGCCTTTAGTCATGATGGTAAAATGATTGGACATTTCAGGATGTGTCATGTGGGAAGATGATCAAGGGCACCTAGGTCAATGCAATTAGCCTTTAGTGAATTAACAAGTATTTATTTTCCCTTATCTTTCTTGGGAGCTAGATTCAAGCCAAAATGGTAGTTATATATTTCATACTCAGCCTCCAAATGTTTACAATGCTCATATGGCTACAAATCCCTATGGATGGTGAACTCTATACTTGAATGGGAGAAATTGATACACTAGTGTAATGTTAAAGGGATTGCATGAATCTCATGTATCCAATGTCTACCCAAGAGTAAATTGTATGATAAATCAAGGTCTAGCACATGACATAATGTGTCATGGGTCAAAGACCCAATGATAACTAGCAAGTTAATGGTGCCTTATGATTCCCATTATTCATTGTCATAGGATTTGATGGTGATCATTTCTAGTTGGAGATAATCTATTATATACTTGAGAAGCTTGATGATCTTTAGAGACATAATATTTAGACTTGATCCATTGTCTATGAGGACATATTTCACTTTGTGTCATGTTATGACAACTTTTATGTATAATGGATTGTTATGTAGAGGGCCAAGGTATGAAATATCACTTTGGTTAAAGGTTAATTGATAGCTTGGGACTAGATGTCTAACCAAAGCTTGGAATTTGTCTAGGGATATGCCTTTGAGAACTTGGGATTGTTTAAGGAACTCTATCAAGAGGTGCTTATGGATTGTAGATGTACACAACAAATCCAAAAAGGAAATTTATGTAGGCATCTTCTACAATTATTTCACAATATCAAATGTCTTTTATTTTACAATGGTATATGGCTTGTTCCTATCTAAAATGGTGGGTTGGATGGGTGTAGTGGTAGATGGTTATGGGCTTAGTATGGTAATATTTGACCATTGAGTTATGATTACACAATCAAGATTAGATACTGAATCATTATTACTAGCAAATGATGGTTGGGGGGGCTGGGGGGTGGCATATAGGATAAGTCTCAATTGCTAGTATACTTATATGTGGTCATAGGTCAATGATGAGCTATTGGTATAAGGTGAAAAATTAGTAATCTCTACTTGTTGGTATGTTTGTATGTGGTCCTAGGTCAATGAAGGATCAGTAGCATAGGTTAGTTGGTTAGAATTGATTATTTATGATTTTATTTGATTAATAATTGGTTTGAGATTAATGGAAATGGTGGAAATACAACCTCTCACAATATGGCTTGCAACCTTATTATAGTCATGTGCAATTGCATGGTAAGTATGTTGGTGATAGGCATCATTTTAGCCTTGGTTTCATCCATTTGGTTGACATTGGTTTTGGTGATGGTGATACTATTGATGTTATCTCAATTGTTAATACTATTATTATTATTGTTCTATCCTTTATTTTTGTTGTTAGTTGTTATGTTATGGAAAGGTTTTTTTATAAATACTCAGGTTATGATTGGATGTAAAAGCTCCATTATCTAATGTTATCTCCTTGTTTTCTAACATATTTTTAATAAGATGTTTTATTTACACATAATGGCACATATTATGTCCATTAACTTGATGATATTCAAAAAACTCATTTTACCTATACCAATCTCGATAAAGAATGCCCTCAAGATAATGATTTATAATAGACCAACTAATCTGATTAATGGTGCTTAGCTTAAAAATGATGGCTTCAATTGGTTCCCCAAGGTCACTAAAAACTTGATGAGTAGGTCCATTTTTCCTTGGAAGAGGGGTTTGCAAAGGCAAGGGTTATTGTATTTGTTGAATTGGTCTAGGATGTTATGAAGGTCATGCTTATTGAATAGGTTGTTGGTTAGGAGTAATTCACATCAGTGACATAGGTAGAGTAAATTGTGTTTGTACTATTTGGATGTCACAACTCGATTATTACATTTATAATAACATTCTTATCATGATTAAATGGCTTGTATTTTTCATAATTATTGGCCTGGATAGGTTGTGATGCTTACACTTGGACTTCATTCTGATTTTGATTTTGGCCATTTCCTTGGTTTGTGGTTTTGTTCTAATTTGATGAGGTAAGATTGATAATCTCTTTATTAATAAGGGTCATTTTGATCAATAAACCTTTGTCAATGATTTCATTAAAAGTGTGTGCACACTACAGCTCCAAATGATAAAAATATCTCATTGTGTAAATTCTTGGTAAACATAGTGGCTAATTACTTGTTTGGTAGACTATGAGTCAAAAAACTAGCAAGTGTTCTTCATCACTATAGATAAATTTCAAAACTTTCACTAGCCTTTTATTTGGCTTGCATCAAATCCACCAATGAAATCTCATGTTTGATATTGTATGAGAAGTGTTATACAGACTTGTCTGAAATGTCATCAAAATTAGATACTAAGTTCTTAGGAAATTTTAGGAACCATTCCAAGGCTTATCCTACTAAACTCCTTAGAAACAATAGTAGGAGGTATATGTCATTATATACCACTGGATGGAAAGTAATAAATAATTTAGTTAAATAGATATTAGGGTCTCCTTTACCCTTATACTTGTCAAATTTTGGTGGTTCATACCCTGGAGGAAATGGTATTTGTATTACTCCATGTTGAATGAGTAGGAACACATGTCATCCAACTTAAAATTATTGGTTTGTTTCTTAGCTTAGATGGTAGCAATTGCATCTTTCATTTATTGTAACTTTTGTGCCAAGAAACTAGATGGAATATTAGCCTGAGGTGGAGGTTGGGTGGTTAAAAGTGGATTATTTTTACTAAGGTATAATGGAGGCATGGTTTGTTATGGAAAGTTATTTTAGTTATTAAATTGACCAAGAATATGCATACACGAATAAGGGTGTGTTTTTTGGAATTGTACGCATTATTATGAAAAATTATGGTTTGGGTTCAGTATATAGGCCTAGTTTTGGGGAAATTATGGTTAAGATGGAAGGATATGGCTTTGGGTGAAGTACTATTCCTACTAAAGTTGATTAAGTACTTGTTTTTGAGTAGTCAAACCTTTTTTAATATGGGTAACTTGTGAACTAAGTTCCTATCATTGGATTTTTGGCATGTTTAAAATGAAAGGCAATTATTGCCTAATTAGTACTTGCAAAATGGTAGAAAATATTGGTTGTGTAAACCCCTATTATGAAGTAGATGCATGTTAAAGGTTTGGCATTTATCATTAACCAATAGATGTATGTTATTTATTAAACACTTTTTGTGATTGTAATGATATGTTGGTCTATGATTGAATAGGTATGTTACTCACTACCTAGAAAGGTGTAATATTGGTTGCAACTTGTTGAGGTGGTAGAATGTTTTACCTAAACTGCATTGGCATACTAGACTATGCTTGTTGGGATAGAAAGTTAGTCATCACCTATTATGGTAGAGTAACATTAGTCACATTTTTTTAAAGCAAGGCACTAGTTGTATCTTGACTACTTAATCCCCATGATTATGTGCTTGAAGAAGTAGCTCATTGAGGATTAGAAGTAGTTGTTTGTAGTTAGGAGGTATAAGTTATTTCCCATTGTGTATATGAACCACTTATGGTGTTAACTAAAGGCATATTTTTTGTGGACTAGTTTTTTGTGTAGTTACACCACTTTGATCTAGAATAGATGATACTTACATGTTATCTATTATGTTGGGCTCACTATTCTACATAGAATTAGTAGACTCTTCTTTGATGGTTGGGGCATTGAACATGTCTCCAAATAAAGTTTTTTACACAAATGGATCTATACTCTAATATTTTTAGCTTGTCAATTTAATTAAGGCCCTTGTTGAAGGAGCTATCTTGATAAGTGGAGCATTTGACATGGCCATGTTGTTGAAATTACATTATAAGTTTAAATAGGTTTGGTGTGTTGTTTGTATTTTTATGAAGTGGTCCTCCATGAGGCCTTTTCCTATGACAAGCATACATGAGTCCTGATATAGTATCAGCACTAGAGCTTAAAGATTACTAAAAGAGGCATGTTTATTGGTTAGATTGTACAACATGTTGTAAGGCACTCTAACTAGACTTGGAAAATTTTCATGGGGGAAGTCTTTTGGAAACTTAGCCCCTACCTCTGTGGCTCTAATTAAAAATTCATCCTTGTTTACAAGAAAGTAAATATCAAACAAATAAGGGTCATAGGCTGATGGTATCATAATGCAGTATGATTATTATTGAACTTGTTCTAAAACCAATGGTATGCTAGCTTGGTACTGCACTATTTGATATTGGTCATGCTTTGAGCATGGAGGCATGTTGACCAAATAGTGAGATAAAATATTTTGGATTTGTTCTCCCATTTGAGTGTTGTAAGGTGGATATGGATCCATCTCATAAACTACATCGTTGCCATAGGGGTCTTGAACAAATTCATCTTATGCGACCACATTACCATATATTAGATTGTATATGGCTCCAATATAAGTATAGTGAGACATATTTGAATCAATGATAAATTTTTCACAAAAGGGATTGGAGTTATATAAAATTTTAAAATAATGTCTAAAAGGATAAATGGTTTAAACTTGATCTAACATGGTCAAAATATGGATTTGTATCTCTAAAATGTTTACACTAAAACTTTGTACAAAATAATCTAACATCAAATATCTAACATTAAATGTCTTACACAAAAAGGTCAAGTGGATGAAATAAAATCAAAATACCAAAATCTAGGTTCAAAGTGTTCCAAATGAGTCTCATCTAAGAAAATAAAATTTGATAGGTCTATTGGCCAAATGTGGCATAAAATATAGGCTCAAAATAGGCATTTGCTGGGACTTTTGGAAAAATAAGGCACAAAAGCTAGACTTTAAAAAAAAGGTGAGAGATTTAATCTAACAAATCTAAAACACTTTGGCATAAACTAGGCATTCAAATTTAGGCATGAACTTGGTTAATTAGTATGAGGCATGAAATAAAAGGCATATGAAAGATAAGTTATTTCTCCCAAATCTAGGCACAAATAAGTGTTTCAAATTGGGTAAAAAATCAACCTAAGTTACACAACCCAAAAGAGAAATATTGATGTCTATGCCTAAATATACAAGGAATAAATAGAAATCAATAAATGTTTGGATTTTAACTTGTTAAGGTTAATTAAAAACTCAACTTAGGAAAACTAGGCTTTTCTAAAATGAACAATAATCTAGACAAGGGGAATGGCATAACAACACTAGACAAATATCTAAAAGACACACGTGACTTTGGTTTTGAACTCAAAAATTTGGACATAAGGAAAACAAGTCTATGAAACAAATAGAGTAGCATAATGATATTATCACACTCTAAAGATGTAATTGATGGTTTGTTTTAAAATTCCAAGGTATAAAACTTGGAATAAATTGGGCAGCATAACATTACCCTTTCCAATCAAGTGACACACATAAAATATTTATCAAAAGACTAAGGCAAAATATATGGTGTAAACTGAATGGATTAACACCTCCTCAAACAAAGTATTGATGTATACAAAAGACTCATTTTTATGTGAGAATATAAACAAACTATTAGACTCGAAAACCATGCAATAAAGGATAAAATGACACAAACACATAAGTGTAATGCCATAGATCCTAAAAATGACAAGGTTACATAATAATGTCAAATTTCATCAATATACTCACTCTTGGAAGGATTATAAATGTTAATCCAACAATAAAATTGCATTAAAATTAGGGTTTTTAGGCCCCCTCTTCTCCCAAGAGTTTTTACTATGACATGTAACTTTGGGCTAGTCACCCTGCATCAATAATATGTCTGAAATAAGTGGGGTTGTTCTAATCTATCAGTTTTTACATGTTTCTAGATGGTCCCAAGTGTGGATAACATAATAGATGCTCACATCATTTAGATCTACATCAACTAGATTATTATGAAAAGTTCTTGTCCTTTTCATAACTACTACATCCATCACTTTCTTAGTGTAGCATGATGTCTGAGTTACCCCTACGATATGAGGTAGTATCTTACTAACAGCTTTTGTTTAACCACTCAAATAAACATCCTAATAAGTTAACCTCTATTTTTATATCCCACCATGGAGTGGGGTTGAAACAATGCCAAGAGATTAATTCTTGGGTCAATGCTTCCCTAGAGAACCCATGAGGAGGTGAGGAAATCCTACTCATAAGCCAAAATGCATAAAAATAAATGACAAGTGAAAAGACTTTAAGGTCACTTTTGGATCACCCAATTTATATGAATATGAGGAGGGCCTTAATGACATTATTTTCACATTTTTTGACTAAAAGTGACTGAGGCAATGAATGAGCATTTTTTATCACCCAAGTCCCATAAAGGGGATGGAGGAGAACATACACGCATCAGTCATTTTATGAAAATAAACAAATTTTAATCAAATAATTAAAAAATAAAAAACACTTATGATTTATCTACCTAATGTGAGAATTAATTTTATTATACCAAGATGAAATATGAATAAAATTTGGGCCCCTTTGTAGGTGTTTATTAAAAACTTTGACAAGGAGAAAATGACTTTAAACAAAAAGATTGTTAAAACACCAATTGAAATGTTAAATTTTCAAGTGAAAAGTTTTTTAAATGTCTCATTATGGCCTTTAGGTCCTATAAAACATGTTAGAGGGTCTTTATGCTTAAAATCACTTCATGAATGAATAAATCACTTTTCAAATATAGCTTTCAAGTTTACACACAATGTAAAATCGCTTAACATAGAGCAAAAATGTAACTCTGTAAAAATGCAAATGTCAATGCAATAACACAACTTGTGATAAAATAGAGCATAAAATTCAATATCGCTACTCTAATTATAAAATCACTAAACATAAGGAAATATTGTTACTTTAAGAGTCATAATATTATAACTTAACTTTAAATGGTTAGCCTAACCACTAGTAGTTAGAATGCAATATCCTTAATGGTTAGGCTATATCATGATTTAAAAAATCATATTATTGTGATATCATGAATATCAAAGTCATGATATTGTAATATCACAAATTTACCTAAAAGTAGCAAATAGTTAGCATAAATAATAATAGTTAAACACAAAACCACAAAAATAGAGGCAAAAATATGACTCTGTGAGTTGTGATATTGCCTCAATATCATGAATCCATAGAGCCAAGCCACAACTACATAGGACAACTTTGTAAATTCAAGAAAAATGTCTCTTAGTCTCCAATTTTCACCTATTTTAGTCAACAAGCTCAATTTTTTACATGAAAATCATTAGTAGAATTATCTCAAAGGATTTAGGAGCAACTTTATGGGGTTCAATTCCCATCGGGCATGTCATTTATGATCATAGGAATCCAAGAAGGGAGGTTAGTATAGTGTTAGTTCAAGTAAAAAAACTCAAATAAAAACACACTAACACTTACAGTCCAAACCTAGAACTTAAGGGGAGCTTATTAATAAAATACAATGAAAGTACAACTAAAACATAAAAGACACAAGATCTTTTACCTTCCTTTGGAGCTCCAAATGTTTTGTTGAATGGCTTACTTGGCTTATACATCAAAGAGTCTTTGGAAAATGAAGCTTTTTGGCTCCTTCTCTCTTTGGCACCATGGTTTGTGTTATGGATTGGATTAAAATTTTAGCATTATAACACTACTTATAAGGAAATATGGACATTGTAACACTACATCAAAGATATTGTTAAATATGTTTAAGCATAATAAATTTTCACAAAATAAATTAAAAATGAAGAGGCATGATATTGTATTTATAGCCTGATCATTTAAATCTCACCCAAGGTGAGTTAGGGTTGAGTTAAGGCTTGGAATGGGTTCAAACCTAACCTAGGTGAGTCAAATATAATCCTAGTAGATTTAATAGTTATCAATCAATTATGATTTGTAATCATTAGTCATGGCTCTCTGAAATAGATATTTTAGGATATTTTCAAAGAGCTTGACAACTCATAAAGGCAATGATGAAAGGCTAGGATATTTGCATTTTTGAATTTACTTTTTTAGATATTAATTAATTTAAAATTGATAATTCAACTAGGCATTTAATCTGATTTAGCTTGTTAATTAATTTTGATTATCCTTTTCATTTTTTCAAGATTTGGTATTTGTTCATATGCCCCACTTAATAGGTCTATAGGCTAAATTTATTGTTGTGATGCCACAAGATGATTAGGGATGAATCCATAAGAGTTTATTATTTCATATGGTAGGATACACCAATTAGGGATGTCTCAACATGATTCTAAGCTTTGATAAATGATGTGCAATAAATTTGGGATGCTCAATGATTCCTAGGATTAATTTTCAATGGTTAGTAGGAATCAATTTAAATCTAGTTGAAAGCAAATTATGGCCAGTTTTAGGCGTCTACATAATATAACCATATTTTTCTCAAGTAATCATCTATAAAAGAAACATAATACCAAAATTTTAACAGTGATGAAACCTTCACAATTACAAATATATCACCATGTATTAACTACAAAATCCCATCTACTCTTGTAGAACTACTTTTAAAATCTAATTGATTTTGCTTACCATATACATAATGCTCAAAAAAAAAATCTAGAGGACAATCATAAATTTATTTATCCGTCCATTTAGTTTTTTTATTATTTGAGGCCTTTCTAATATGTCTCATCCATTGATGCAAGATAATTATGTTTTTATAAGCATCATAATTGTCTAATTTGATTCATTGGGAACCTCAAGGATAATATATTTATTAAATTCATCTCTTATAGTACTTACCTCAAACTTAAACAACATTCAAATACACACTCCTCTTCTCAATTTCATTTCTTCGTAAACCATATTTCAACTATCCTTATTAAATACTACATGCACACACATGTCATTCATATTTCCTACAAAAATTATATTTCTATCCAAACTTATAACATGCATAACTCAATGTGGGTTTTAAGCCTTCCATATTTGAATATCAACTCGAGTCTTCCTTGGCCTATGATCTTGTATATCTAGTTATCTCCTAAGATTACATCACCTTCATCAATATTTTCTTATTCACACAACCACTCCCTATGAGGAGTCACACAAAATGAATCATTTGATTCAATCGACCATGAATAATGGCATGCATGTCTACTTGAATTATATTCCAAAAATATATCCATTAAGTCTTAGCTAGAATTATTCATTTATGTAGAGGTGGCATCATCGGATGACCCTTTTCAAATTTTTTAGATCTACAATACTTCTTAAAATTCCTATTTTACCTTAGTTTTATCACTTATATTTTTATAAGTGTCTTATATTTAACTATAGAATTTAATTATCTTTCCCATAACCTATTTTATTTCTTTCTTGGGAACAACATCTCATAAATAAGGCATTAGTCATTTGACAATCCTCCATGGATTTCCATCTCATTTCTTCTTAAAAGAGGATTGTAATTGCATCCTTAAGTTTTAATTATAGGTAGTACTAATCATTTTCATAAAAAGGTTATCCCATGAATATATAAAATAAAATAACAAATTAATACACTTTCATTGTCCATTAATTTAAATATTGAATGAAAGTAACTAACTTTCCGTAGTTAATGCATCTAGATGCTCTAGCATTAAGTCACCATCATCCATCCTTATGGGATATATATTATTTCAAATAATAAATTTAAATATTAAATAAAATTAACTAATTTTACATAATGAATTCATTCAGATGCTCTAGCACAGAGTCACCATCCTTCATCCTTAGGGAATACATCTTCTTTCAAAGAATCAACATTTTCACTAAAAACTTTGTCTGATATAAAGTGCCTAGCTTATCCCAAAGTTCCTTCATAGTGGATTCTCCATAGACATTTAACAATAATAAATCTAGAATACATAACCTAATTTAAACATTTTCCATATGATCCATCTTTTCCTAGTCTTCTATATTTATACCCACATGCTAATTTATTAGCACATAAACCACTAATCAATATCCATAAGAAGATCTTTTATATTGAGTTTCCATAACTTAAAATGTTGGACATTAATTTTTGTTATCTCTATCCTTGTGCTTCCCTTCATTTTCCTTCACATAAATATTCTCACATGCATATATCTTACTCAATAAAAAATTGTCATATAACTCAAATGCCCTAGCTCTTCGAACAAATCTAAACCCTAGCTCTAGTACCAAATAAAGATAAATATACTATTAAATGTATGTAAGATAAAAATATATATAACATAATATTAAGATATAATAGAAAATAAAAATAGCACACACACACAGACATGGTATAGGATATTTCAACTAGGAAAATTCTTTAGGGTAAAACCCCAACATGATAACTTTATTCCTTATTACATTATCTCAATTTTTAATAATATAATAATGTGTAGGCACCCCATTCTAGCCACAACTAGCTTCTAAACAGACTTTAGACTAATTTCTACCAAACATTGAAAATTAAGCCCATGAATCACTAAACATCCCAATTTCATCTATGCATAATTCATTAATTCTCAAAATTGTGTTGAGGCATCATTAATTAGTGTCTAGGCTAGATTTTTTAATGTTTAATGTATTAGTTTTGATTTGGTTTTATTTATTAACACTATACTAACCTTATTTCTATGGATTCCTTATTCACATAATGTAGTTCAAATTTTTTATTTACACCATTGCATGTGTGAGTATTTTTAGGTACATTAATAATAAAAAATATATGTGTGAATATTTTTAGGCACATTATTAAGAAAACATCTTAGTGTTATTACAATACAATGGGCATGAAACCATAGGTAATGAAACTAGACATACATTACTATAGGTTTAAAAACCATTGTTGGAATCAAAATGATTGAGAGGGGGTGGTGAATCAATATTCAAAAAACTTTCTTATCAATTTCATTTAAGCAATCATGAACCATTTAAACAAGCATATAGATCTACCAAGCAAAAACACCTATACACATAAGCATGAAACACAAGAACACATCACATATGTGGAAAACCATTAAGGTGAATAAAACCTACTGATATTTTCAAATGGACTATATTCATATAAGACAAACACCAATTTATTGAATCACCTACTTCATATGGAACACCAACCCCAACTAGCTAAACACCAACTTATATAGGCTTTAGTAAGAATCAAATTACAAGGAGGCACCAACCACATAGATAAATAAGCACCAACTTAAACACATAATTTATTTTATAAAATTTAGGATACCTTGTTTCTCAACCAACTAATGATGACCACCTCTTTAGCTTTTCACATTCTTAGCCCTCTCAAATTGCCTTCTAGGTTTCGTCACTCAATTAGGTCTCTTAAAGATTGATTAGGTCATATGACCTTGATCATCATACATATAATATTTTTAAAATACTCATAAAAAATCATCTATACTCCTATTATGGTCTCCAAGACCTCCTTTTGTTATAAAATTTGTTATTTTATTCACTTGCACTCTACCCTCTAAAATAGGCATAAAATTGCCTTGTATTTATACAAGCCTCTTGCTCATATCCTTATTTAATTGAACATAAATAATTAAATAATTTTATTAACATTTAAATATGTATTATAAAAATTTTAATACATTAATAAATAATTTTAATATGTCAGTCACAAGATATAGGACCAAAACCTCTTTTAGGTCTTAAGGAGACGTAATTCAATTAAGCCTTCATTAGTACACATTATCCTTTGATCACCTTGAAACAATTTAAAAATACATACATAGAATTAAAAATTAATATTTCAATATTATATACCTATAATAATATAATATTAGGTCCATTACACTTTTTATCTCCAACCACCACTTGAAGCACACCATTAGTATTGTTCATAATTAAGCTTATGCATACCTAGAAAGTCTATCTTTAATTATTGAAGATAAAACACCAATTATATAAAAAAAAATATAAATAAATCATGTATTAAAAAACATAATGGCATAAATATCATCACAAAATTCATTATATACTTCAACTCAGGGTATACAAGCTCAAACTCTAATCTGCAAAATGCTCACTTTGAATTGCCAACTAGCCTCAAAACACAGTCATGGAAATTTAAACTTATAACACATAAAATAAAAAATTAAAGGAATTTAAATGAATTAAAATTATCCTAAAACATCATAATAAAAAAATCCAATAAAAATATCATAATATCTAATGTAAATTATTGGTCTTGCAGACCAATTTATGGACCTTCTCTCTTACAGACCTCACTCAGCTAGTCAAGCCATTTTGACTTCAACATTTTCACTAATTTAACTAAATAAAAAAATTATAAAAAGTATTTATAGTACATAAAAGTCCCAAATATAAATAAAATATACATTAAATTATTTAACTCAAGGCATGGAGTCTCAAACTCATCATTATAACTTGCTTACCCAAAACTACCAGTTTACCTTAAAGCACAATCATGGTGACAATGACCTTAAATCACATGTATGACCATTTAAAAAGAATAATAATGCATGTGTATGATATTATTAAATAATTATACCATGAGTAAATATAAATATAATGGTCTAATGGCAATTTTTAGTCTTGCATACCAATCTCATGACCTTACATCTCACTGTCTCACCCGAACCAAACAGGTCAACTGGTGAGAAACTTTTTCAATATAACCACTAATCTATAAAACTTATATAAAAAATTAACATGTATTAAAATTATTTAAAAATATCTCAATTAAATTTTATTCATCCTTACTCCATGATAACACATACCTAATCATCCTCTCATTGTTGCCTAGGTTTTTCACTATTTCTACCATTAGTCCTAATGGCAATTGGTCAACTTGGATGACCAGTTTAGCATAACTTATGGATATAACATATTTAAAAACCACATGGACATAAAATAAAATTCTAAATATTATCCATCCAATTATTTTCATACTTTGACTTGGCCAACTCTAATCACTACAATAAATCTCTAATAAATAAGCATTTTTCTATAAGGTCTACTCACACACCTAACAACTCAATCACACTTGGAGGTGCCTAGGAGAATTTAATGAAATATCCAATATTTTTTATATCTATTTGAGACTCTTTCAATATATTTTGAATCTATATTCAACATCAGGTCACTATTAGGGTTCTAAGAGGGTTTAAACATGTTTCCATTCTTAACGATCATTCATAAAGCATAGGCCCTTAATTTAAAACATAATGATTATAATTTTTATCTATGACCCTTACCCATATACAATTAATATATTGGGTTCCCATGCATAGGTTACATGTGCCAATGAACAACTTAAATTCCTTGTTGGGTTTGCATACCTTCATTTTATGTACTTGAAAGACCTCAAAATCACTTTTCATTCTTTTTATTGCAAACCATGAATTCAAAATACATGAACATAATTTAAAAAACATACCTCACCTCTAAAAATTCCTAATTACATTATATCAATCAAATTAAAATCTGATTGTGACCTCTCATTAGGTCATACTCTCTCTTTTGTTACTTAGACCTTGATCTACAAATCACATTAGGCCTTTAAACTGACCTTCATGCCTCTTTACATGTGTTATCCACCTTATTAAAATACTCAATAAACATCTCTCATATTTAAATAGTTACATACATTCTTCATATGCCTTGACAACACCTCATGACACCTCATTAGGTCAGGTAGGCTTTATAACTAGTCTAGTTGTAGACTTGGACTTAAGGTCTTACCCTTGTAAGCTCACCTTGAAACTCTCATAAGTGTTTAAATGCCTCATATTCATTATTAATAAACCTTATATATCCTATTATTACTTTTTTCATCTATCTCACCAAATCACCATGCTCAAACCTTATTATTAGGACTTTACATGCTGACTAGTGCCATGACTAGGCTTCTCAAGCACTTGAAGCTTGAAAATTGATCTTGAAACACTCTTTGATGATTATAAACCTATATCACATGCCTTACATGATAATAAAACAATTTCATACCTATGTACATACATTTTCATGCTCACCATGCACATGTTCATTATATGCCTATGCTTGTTATGACTAGGCTTCTCAAGACACCTTGTACTCAAAGACTAGTACTAAAACATGATTACCTCAATGATTATTATAAAATAATAATATTCATAAGACAACACTCTTACACCATTAAAATTTTTTTGACAACAACCAATAGAAGAATCATTACGTTACCTTTAAATTCTCTCTCAATAGAGAGACATTAGGTTGCCTTTTTGTCAAATGGATTCCTTTTTACATCAAGCACACAAGCTCATGTCTCACAAAAAATTCACCATGATTATTCACTAGATTAACCTTGACATAAAATTACATCAAACTTGACATCAATGACAACACTTCTCAACAAACTCCCCCTTTGTCATTGATGGAAAAACATTCTTTAATATGATCACTCTTATCTCCCCCAATCTAGGCAATCTTCCTTCTTGAAATTTCTCCCCCTTTGACATTAATGAAAAAGGGTCACACATATTGAAACTTATGGAACCACACCTTCTTACAGTAAAATATCAATACATAGAATATGAATTATTACAGGAACATGCTCCACCTCAAACCAAACATCCACCATGCTTTTACTAACTAAAAAGTGTCTCCATGAAGCCTAATAGAGTCACCCCTTTCAATATAACACTAAAACAACACAAGTTTAAGAGATTCATATATCTCCATGCTATCATAATATAAAATATCTTTTAGTATTATGTTAGGCTTGATTTGTACCTTAGACTTGACCTTCTCATCATTTGTGTGATCAACAATTTGAGATGATAATAAACATTCCTAAATTGATTTCTCATTTAAAGTATGTTCTACCACAAAAAATAGTCCACTTGAGCTTGTATACTAATCATTACTCACCTTTATTATCTTTGGTTTCCATACATTCATTTTCCTTCTCTTTTACACTTTAGGAGCTTCAAACCTCATGTTTTACTTGATGGCCTTTTACCTCTATTAGGATAGAATATTGCAATGTGTCCCACATTATGATAGTTGTAGCAAACAACCTTATACATACCTCTTAACTAATGTTTCCTTTCATAAGCCCATGCACATTCATTTTCATAGGGTCTTTTACACTCTCTTTCTCTATGACCAAATTTATTGCATGTATAGCAATAATCATTGAATTAATTAGCATACCTGATAGCATTAGGTTGTTTGATAGGTCTTTTCATGTTGACCTTCTTGTCTTCATTATTTTTCTCCTTGACTTGAGATGCCTCCTTTTGTTCTTCTTTGAAATCAAAACCTGTCTTATCACTTGTAGATTTTTTACTACTCAAGATTTTATTTATAGCATTAGTACTCTTGTCAAAATTCACAAATATCTTCAACTTGTTAGATGATTGATCTAACTCAAATTTTAGGAATTCTACTTCAGTTTCAAACCTGGTGCATTTTTCCTCTTTAACCTTTAGGCTTGAAATAACTATCTCCATTTGTGCTTCAATTTAATTGATGATCTCAACATAATCCTTAGATGTGTTACTCAATCTCTCCTCAAATAAACCAATTTTATCTTCAACATCCTTAACTAATGATCTTAGTTTGTGATTCTTCTTTTTTTAGAACTTTAACTCCTTTAGAACACTCACTAATTATACCTCAAGGTTCAATTTAGCTTCTTATTCATCTAATTATTCATCAACCATAAGGCCTTTCCAATTTGAACAATCATGATTATCTATTTCTATGGCCATGAATAAAGTTTCATTATTGTCATGTTCAGGTTCATTACTCCCATCATCACTATTAGATATACTTGTGTCACTTACATTAGATGAGTTATTATCTTCTTTGGTGTAGAAACTTATCTTATTATTTAATGACCCTTTCCTACCTTCATACTTCCTAAAATATTTATTGTTTTTATTAGGTGTATATACCTTCCTTTCATCTCCATGATGTTCTTCATGTTCTTCATCATGCTCAATTTTATCCTTGTTAGGACACATGGATGTAAAGTGACCAATCTTACCACATCTAAAACATTTTAAAGGCAACTTACCCTTATACTTACCAGATCCAAACCTCAACTTTTTATCAAACATGGATATTTGTTCATCATAAACATCTAAACATACCTCATCCTTGAACTTCCTTAATTTTTAATTCTTCTCAGCTTTGAATTTTGCTTCCTTCTTGGGAGGTCTTCCTTCATTTGTTCTCATCTCATAGGTATTCAAGATGCCATGAAGCCCATCTATTTTTAGTTTGTCCAAATCTTGTGTATCTTCTACTATAAACACCTTAAAATTAATATTAGGATTTAGTTATTTCAATATCTTTTGAACAAATATAGACTCTTTCACTTCTTCTCCCAATCCTCTAATTATATTGATAATTTTATCAACCTTCAATAGGTAAGATGCAATGGTTTCATCTTCAAACTTTAAAACTATCTTTGGTGGGTCTATAACTTGGCCATCTTCACCCTTGTGTCTCCATATATATTATTTAAAATTTCCCATATCACCTTGGATAACTCACAATACATTACCTTCACAAACTCTACTTTGGATAAGCCACATAAAATGACATTCATTGCCTTAGAATTGCTCTCACTTTCCTTCTTGCCTATTGCATCAATTAGTGGTGTAGGAGGTGGAGTTTATTAATCTATAATTAATTTGCATATGTCATGTACCATTAACATTATATATGTCCTCATTATTATTATCTAAAAGGCATAATTGGTTCCATTAAATAATGAAGCCTTACTAGTAGAGAAACCACCTTGAGCCTGCTGACTAGCCATCATTGCTTCTAGGATATCCTTTAGGCTATTATAACTACTTAAAAGGAATATATATTATACCAAATGTTTGAATCAAAATTACTGAGAGGATGGGTGAATCAATCTTCAAAAAACTTTCTTCTCAATTTCACTTAAGCAATCATGAACCATTCAAACAAGCATATAGATATAACAAGCATAAACACCTATCCACATAAGCATGAAACAAAAGAACACATCACATATGTGGGAAAAAATCAAGTTGAATAAAACCCACTAATATTTTCAAATGGAATAAATTCATATGGGAAAAACACCAAATTTAGTGAAGCACCTACTTCACATGGAGCAACAACCCCAACTAGCTAAGCACTAAGTCAGCTAGGCTTTAACAAGCACCAAGTTATAAGGAGATATCAACCCCCTAGATAAATTAAAAAAAACTCATCCACATAATTTATTTTATCACCTTAAATAAATTATTTTTATCAACTAATTGATGATGACCACCTCTTCAACTCTTCACACTCTTATCCCTCTCAAACTACCTTTTAAGTCTCTTCACTCAATTAGTTCTCTTCAAGACTGATTAGGTCATATGAAATTGATCCTCATACATATGATATATATAAAATATTAATAATATATCCTATATTCTCATATAATTTTCTCCAAGACCTCATTCTACTCCGTAACATGTTATTTTATTCACTTGTACTCTACCCTCTCAAATAGGCCTAAAACTATCTTGTATTTATATAACCCTCTTGCTTAAATAATTATTAGTTGTCCATACATAATTTAATACTTTTATTACCCTTTAAATATTTATTATAACACATTCATAAATGAATAAATCATTGTAATATGTCATTCACAATATATAGGACCAAAACATTTTTTAGGCCTTAAGGAGACCTAATTCAATTAGGCCATCATTAGTACATGTTACCCTTTGATATCCTTGAAACACTTTAAAAATACAAAAATAGAATTAAAAATTCATATTCCACTCTATTATACCTATAATAATATAATATTTTTTCCATTATGCTTTTTATATCCAACTACCACTTGAAGCACGTCATTAGTACTGTTTACAATTAGGTCTATGCATACCCAGAAAGTATGTTTTAAACTAATGAAGATAAAGCACAAATTATCTTAAAAAATGGAAATAAACCACATATTAATAAACCTCATGACCTAAATTTAATTAAAAACTTTATTATATACTTCAAATCAGGGTATACAAACTCAAACTCTTCTCTATGAAATGCTCACTTTGAATTGCCAACTACCCTCAAAACATAGTCATGGAAATTTGAAATTATGACACCTAAAAGAATACACTCAAGGAATTTAAATGTATTAAAATTATCCTAAAACATCCTCATAACAAACTACAACAAAAATATCATAATCTCTAATGGTAATTACTGGTCTTGCAGACTAATTTGTTGACCTTCTCTCTCACAGACCTCACTCAACTAGCCAAGCCATTTTGACTTCAACATTTTCACTAATTTCACTAAACATAAAACATTATAAAAATAATTTATAGTATGAAATTCCAAAATATCAACACCATGTGCATTATATTCTTCAACTTATGGCATAGAGTCTCAAACTCATCTCTACAACTTGCTTACCTAGAACTACCAATTTACCTTAAAGCACAGTCATGGTGATGATGAGCTTCAATAACATATATGAACATTTAAAAGATGCATAATTCATGTGGATGATCTTATGAGATCATTATACCATTCTTAGATAGAAATATAATATGGTCAATTGGAAATATTTGGCCTTGTAGACCAATCTCATGACCTTACATCTCATTGGCTCACCTGAACCAGACAAGTTAACTTGTGAGAAAAAATTTCACTATAACCACTGATATTAAAAACTTATATACAAAATTAAAATGTCTTAAAATTATTTAAAAACATATCCATTCACTTGGATTCATCCCTATTCCATGATAACACATCTATAATCATCTTCTCACTATTATCTAGGTTTTTCACTGTTTCCACCATTAGTCTTGTTAGTGATTGGTAAACTTGGATGATTTATTTATCACACTTTATGGATATAAAATGTACAAAAACCACCATGTAATTTAAATAAAAGTGTCAAACTTATCCATCTAATTATTTTCATACTTTTACTTGGTCAACTCTGACTACTATAACAAATCTTTGAGAAATAAACACTTTCATATAGGGTCTACTCACACACCTAACAAATAAATCACACCTAGAGGTTCCTGGGAGAATTTAATACAATATAAAAAAAAATGTATCCATTTGAGACCATTATGGGCTATTTTGAACCATAAATTCAATGTTGGGTCACTATTAGGGTTCTAGGAGGGTTTAAACTTGTTTGCACTCTTAACAGTCTTTCATAAAGCATAGCCTCTTAATTTAGAAAATAATGCCTATAATTTATATCTATGACCCTTCCTCATCTACCATGAATATCTTGGGTTCCCATGTATAGGTTACATGTGTCAATGAACACCGGAAATTCCTTCTCGGGTTTGCATGCCTTTATTTTATGTACTTGAGAGACGTCAAAATCATTTTCCTTACCTTTTATTATAAACCATGACCTAAAAATGCATTAAAAATAATTTAAAAAACATACCTCACCTTTTAAAATTCTTACATGATCTCAATCACCTTGAAATCTGATCATGACCTTTCATTAGGTCACACACACTCTCTCTCTTTTCTTACTTAGAACTTGATCTACAAATCACATTAGGCATTTAAATTGACCTTCATTCCTATTTTCATGTGTTATCCACATTAATAACATAATAAATAAACCTTTATCATTTTTAAATAGTTCCATACATTCTTCATATGCCTTGACAACACCTCATGACACCTCATTAGGTCATGTAAGCTTTAGAACTAGTCTATTTGTAGACTTGGACTTAAGGTCTTACCCATGTAAGATCACCTTAAAAATATCTTGAGTGATCCAATGGATCATATGAATTATTAATCAACCTTATATATCTTATTATTCCTCTATGCATCTATCTCACCAAGCCACCATGCTCAAACCTTCTTACTAGGACTTAACATGTTGTGACTATTACCATGGTTAGGCTTCTTAATCACTTGAATCTTGAAAAATGATCTTGAAACACTATTTGATGCTTTTAAACTTAGATAAAATTCATTAAATTCTCCTCAAAAAATTTCATACCTCTATACATACCTCTTCATGCTCACCATGCACATGCTCGTGATATGTTTATGCTTGTTATGACTAGGCTTCTCAAGACACCTTATACTCAAAGACTAGTACTCAAACATGCTTACCTCAATGATTCTTATCAAATAATAACATTAATTAGATAACACTATTATACCATTACAATAACCTTGATAACAACCACAAGAACAATTTTTAGGTTGACTTCAAATTCTCTCGTAACAAAAAGACATTATGTTGCCTTCTTGTCACGTCAAGCACACAATCTCATGTCTCACAGACCATTCACTATGAATCTTCACTAGATTCACCTTGAAATAAAATACATCAACCTTTACATCAAATCAAATCAACCTTGACATCAATGACAACACTTCTCAATACCCATTAGATGACTAAAATGCTCATTTTTTCTATAATTTTTTTCTTGGGAGATCCATCCCCCAAACCCATTATTAGAGATTAATTGTCCCAAAAAACCCCATATATATGGATATTCTCTATACCCCATCACTAATACATGTAAATCATGTAAATTATTCAACACATATCTATAGGAACTACGTATGAAAAAGGTTGTACTCAATTTGAGAGGAGATATGTTAGCAATACTTATCCACAACATTGTCAAATCTCTCAAGAATTCTTGTCACCTAATTTCCATATTTTCTAATAAATGTTATGATTAATTTGGTGACATCATTACACCACTCAATCTATCTAGCAATGTAAGGATCATTGGCACAAGGATAACTTATGGATGGAGTGTGACAAAAAAATTTATACCTTCATGAGACAAAAAGGATGTATTTAAAAAAAATTATGTGATGTATTTTTTTATTCCCATCCTCCTATACCATCTTAAAATTTATTTGGATGTGATCATAAAGGAAAAATTTTGGCTTGATTTTGACAAATCTCCCACTAGTGTCTTGAATACTAAAATGTGTTGACCAACAAGCATTATATTATCAATCCATTTGAGAACATAATTAGGGACTACATGGAAATTAGACGACATAAACCATAGGTCCATGCTATCAAAATACCTTAAAATTTTAGGGTTTTAAAATACCCATTGGTTTTCAAAATATTAAAAAAATCATGTTATCTGATTAATCCATATCTCAAGAGGTTTGGGGAAAACACTCTAAATGAGGCTTTAGATAGGTTGTACGTGTATGCAAAATAAATATTGAATAAGATTCAAACTATATAAATTAATAGAACCAGGATAGAAAACTATATTAATATGTGTATTTTATACATGGTATACTCTTATTAAATATGTATAGTTGTCTAACTTTTATAAAAACTTTGTTATTTAATTCTACAAATATGTATACTTATATTATAATGTTGTGAACGATAAATAAGTGTGATGAAATTCGAAATGTTTTGGATTTCATGTGTGAATATTCATCTTCTTATTATTTTGTAGCTTGACTAATATGTGAAATATATTTTATTATATTCTTTGGCATAACACTAGCCCTATAACTACCACTTATCATGGTGTATCATAACATAAAGTATCCACATGTTTGATGTGAAATCTAGGTTTTATACACAAATACTAAGTTGCATGGTATGTATAAAGGTTTTGTGTTATTGGTCAATGTTGTAAAAAGGTTATGTACATGACACATAGTGGTACAATGTTATGTAGGCTACAGAGAGTGCATGGAGGCTATGCTACATGGAACAAGGAGTTACACCAAATAACATTGAGAATTATCATCCAAAATTTGGTGAATGAGGTGTTTACCCTTATCCACACACTCACAAAGCCTTTGAAACTTGCATGATCCATGTTTATAAAATGGAATGTGTGATGTATTATTTGTAATTATGTGGCATGGATCATATCACTATGTGGGATTCATATTATGTGGGTTCTACAAAAAGGTGCTAGAATAGAATAGGTTGTGCCACATGTTTTTTGACACTACATAGGTGGCACATGATACAAGGGGTTGTGTAGATATGCACAAGCGTCCAAGTCATGATATTAATGGTGTGTATTATTTTAAATCACCAACACATCAATAAATTGCCCTCTTTATCCCTGATGCAAGTTTAGTCACTCAAATTTTGTCATGAATAATTGATAATTCAAATTTTGGCCCTATTTCACTTAAGTTTACTTGTGCACCCAATTCGGACCTATTTTGAGACCTTACTCTATCTTAAACACCTACATGGACCTATTATTTTCTAAATTAATATCTTACACCTATATAAATTTCCTAATGTGCTAAAACCCCCTCTAAGCATCTATACAAATATCCCTAGACCAAAAAAATCATATTCTTCCCTTAAGGACAAAGACGTGCAATAGGGGAAAATAGTGTCAAAAAATTTTCCCATATGGGATGTTTCTATCCTTATCCTATTTAATAGTCACTTTTCAAATTTTAACCCTCAGTTATAATTTGTTCCATGTTTTTAGGAGAGGCAACTTGAGGTTTTCCCCTTTTGGATTGCTATAAAGGCAAATATAAATCACTATTATATCACTTTGAAATCACTAGGATATCACTTGGTAATTTTAATACATATACATACACTATTTCATATCAAGAAAATCTTCCCTATACATCCCATTTCTGATTCTAACCATTTGAAGTAGTCCTTAACCAAGTCAATATCTTATTTTATCAAAGCCAAATAAAATCATGATCAAGTATTCAAGTCATTTATAAATGAATTCATATAGTTAAAGGATAATAATTTCATAAAGCACTCTAGGTGGGATAACTACATGGGTTTGATTTCCCTATTTGGATAATAAAAAATGTATACAATGTTTAATCATCACGAGAGTGTTATAGTTTAAGTCAACCTATTACACTTCCCCTTTTCTATTTTTAGGTTTTCGGTCAGTGTAATAATTATTAAGTTTTATCTTTGAATAATTAATTTTCATTTCTTTCACATATGAAGGTCAAATCTCTGCAAACATGAGTTATTTATGTTGTCTATAATGATCATGATTGAGTTTCTAGATTTTCAACAAAGGTCAAGATCAACCAACTCAGGGAAATAGTGGCAGTTCATCATGTCCCAAGTTGGATAATTTTATACATCACTTTTAGTTCTAGTATCTATGCACTTGCATAATCTATTCCTATTTTTCAATTCTAGTTTTTATTAGTTTCACACAATCAAATCTCAGGCAGTAAATACCTAAGTCTTATACCATGTTCATAGTTAGGATTTTTTCATTCAATTTAATTTTATCAAATTTAACATTTAAATTTAATTCTTATTATCACAAGATAATTTATAGCATTTTTAAATCATTATATTAAATTTATTATAATTGGGGTTAATTCACCTATTAATTCAAATTTTGATCAAGCATATAGGTGAACCCATTTTTTATTTGAGCATTGCTTCAAAAAATTGTCCTAGGGTTTAGATAAATTTATGAGCATCCAAAAGTAAAATAAAATGCTTCCGACATCAGATTTAATCAATTATATTTAAGGCACTTCCTTTTGACCTTATATTTTATGGGAATTTACTAATCTCCATACACAAAATTTTTGTCGTTTTCTCTTAAGATCTAAATTTTAGTTTTCTATTTTTATCTCATTTGATAAAAAAATTATGGATGTATTGGATGATTACTTTTTGTTTCAAGCATTTTTAGTTTTCATTACATCTTGTATTCCCTCAATAAAGAACATTATTAACACTCATGTAATAAAATGAATCAAAACACAAGTTAACATACAAATACTATTAATTCAAAAAAATTAAATTCAAGCATGACATATGAACAAGATTGGTTAACATTCAAGATAATATAAGCTTTCTTTACACCCTCTTGATGGTCTTATTATGACCATATAAAATTCCAAGGCCAATGAATGTGATTCTAATAATAAGAATATATTTGACCTTATTAATTTCAAAGACTTTGGTGAATATTTTGATGCTTACCCAGATGAAATCAACTCTTTGATATTTTTAACTTGACAAGAATAAAAGATAACAAAATTATTATGGTGAAAAACC
The DNA here is from genome assembly GCA_037957365.1 of Torreya grandis. Classification (NCBI taxonomy): domain Eukaryota; kingdom Viridiplantae; phylum Streptophyta; class Pinopsida; order Cupressales; family Taxaceae; genus Torreya; species Torreya grandis. Next base: position 867,520 of record JARHVA010001193.1, on the reverse strand, counting down.
TCTTGAAAACCCTATCACACATGTTTCTATTTCTACTATTGATATTTTTGTTACATCTACACATTTAGTTTTGGGTGAAATTCAAGGCTTCAAACAAATATCTATGTCCATGCTTACCAAATGACTTATACAATAATTTTGTTAACTTTACATACTACATCACATACCTTACTTAGTAAATGATTTTTTGTGTAATTTTTTTCACTTTTCCATGCCAAGATGTTGTGTTCAGGCAAGGTATACCAAAAGCTATCCAATCATTGAATTTCCAAGCCATTGTCACCTAACATTATATCATATCCTTTACCTACATTACTTTTAACTCCTAAACTTCTATTATATCAAGGTAAAATAGATCCATAACAATATCTCATATATTTTCATGCAACATATTTGGATTATGTTTTCAATGACAAGTTAATAACTATGTTGTTTCCAATAATCCTACGATTTTACACCTTGTATTAGTTTTATGATTTACATAATTAATTAAAGTATTCAATCCACTAGGAGATAAATTATTAAAAAAAAATATATTAACATTTGTGAAAATATTTCTTATGTGTAAATTACTAATCTTAAGGAAGTAAATAATGAGTATGTTAGTGATTATGTACTTAATTACAATACCATGATTTCTAAAATGACTAACACACTTTAAAATAATAAATTACAAGATATTTTCAAATAAATTATCCTTGTACATTTGCACGAGTCAATTATTTTTTTAAAAATCATATCATTTGAGGAACTTTGTCATACAATAATAGAAATATAAGTCAAGCTTCTTAATTTTAATAAGCTTAAATATACACCTATATTTTTTATAAAAAAAATCAAATAAAACCATCTTACAAATTTAAACCAATAGATACTAAATTTGATGCAAAAATCATAATTAATGTTATTTCTCAACCTTTTAATAATATTTTTTTATCATATTAACCAAGAATGTAATTATCTAAATTACCAAAACTACCTCATAAATTACTACTAAAGTTATTTGATTGTAATATTATTACCCTACCTCCACCATTTGAAATTGGCATTAATAAACCTCAAGGTAAATGTTGTGATTATCATAGATGCAATAATCATTCTCCTAAGTTATGTTTCAAGCACAAGCATCTTATTTGGGATCTTATCAATAATGATTTTATTAAGCTAGGCACTTATATAAAGGAAATTAAGCCTCAATAAAATTAAAATTCCAAGTTGAATATTTTTCATTGAACCATTTCCAAATCATGATACCAACAAGGATATTCTAGAAGTGCCTTATACATACAATGTTTATCCACATCTTGAGTCATAAGATCATCCATTAGATGGAATTATTGGTGAAATTGTTCAACCTACTCAACCATGTCCTATGATTACTTTTGATGATATTGAGATAGTGGATGATGATATTGATTTGTTTGTTTTATGTATATAAGCATATATTGATTAGAAACCCATTCATAATGTACTGATTGATCATGGATCAAGTGAGAATGCATGCACATATACATTACTCCATTTATTTAGTTATACACATCATGATATACAAGTAATTTCTAAAAGTTTTAAGATATTTAATGGGAAACAACAAACCACTTCGGGATACATTGTGTTGTCTCTTCAATTAGGACAAGCTACACTATATAAATTTTTCTAGTTTTACCACAAAATGGGGTCTTTGACATGATATTAGGATGTCTATGGTTTTACAATCTCCCTGATGTATCTTATATAGTACATAGACTCCTAAAGTACATTAATTTCAATCAATTCATTATAATTTTAGAATTGGATATGAGTACCCTCTACAATATATGGTACTTCCTCCTCCCCATCCACCACCATAGTTCATTAATGAATCTATGTAAGAACAATGCACATTTAAATTTTTTGCACCTAGGTAAAATATTTATATTCAACCAATTCATAAAAAATTTCAAACATCTCAAAATAAACTAGTGCAAAATTAATCTTAACTTAAAAAAGTGTTTAGTCCCCAACAAGCACCATCACATGCAACATATTCCAAATTGGTGATTCATACAACTCAAAATGTTCCTCAAAGTGAAAAAAATGGCACAGTTTCTTACTAGTAGTCATTGTATTTCAAACCATTCTCCGTCTCTTAGGCTTAATCCTCCTACAAGATATTACATGAGTAGTGATCTAGATATTTTCATCAAACTCAAGATGCATTTTGTGATTATAATTAATAACATCTAGCACAATTATTTCATGAAATTTGATCTTTATACCACTTATCACATATTATTATGAACCTAAACATAATGGGATCATTGGTTAGATTGTTTCATTTTCAAATAATTCAAAAAAAAATATGTGCATAGTTTATTGATTACTTATCATTCTATTATTCTATTGATTTCACATATGATCAATTTGATCAATTATTCTAAACCCTGGGCTCTTAAAAAAAATTGACCTCTTAGCTCTTCTTTTTCACTTTCTAGATTTAAACAATAGAAAACGTTGATCTATTTTACCATTTACTTTATTTTTTCCATAGTCTACACTGATAAAATTAGATCTCCCTTAAAGGATAGTATCAACCAATAATGAATAGGAATGACTACCATCATTTTCCTCATTTGATCGATCATGTTATATGAAAATTTTCACATGAGAACCAAAATAAGTACATAGAGCCTTAATATTTCCAATTTATTGATATTTCACCCAATTCTAGTATGAAAAATAGTACATATTCATGCCAAATATTTATTTTTCCTATCCAATATTACTAATACAAACATGTTACATACTTCAACAAGTGTACATTTTATGAGATGAGGATGTAAAATCATTCCCTTATATATGTATTTTTTTTTCCAAATGTTTTTATTTAAATCACATATACAGTGGGAGCTATCTTGCCCATACATGGGCATGCCATCATTTTTAGTGCATACTTCACATTGACACATGTTATGGATTTTTAAAATCCCTCCTCTTTTTTTTGATTTTAAACCCATGGTTATTACTAGTTTATATGGTTTTAAACTCAAATATTAAAAAAAAATACAAATACATTCTAATAAATTCAAAAAAAGAACCTCAATATGATTATGCATTTAGATTACATTAATTTCATATGTTATTTATCTCATGATTAGAAAATAGCGTATTATTTTTCTCCACACATGTTTTTCATTATAATTCAAGAGTGTTATGTAGGACATATAGATTTAACATGGACTAGGATGTTGGACTTGCCTCTAACCTATGTCCTTACTAAAGTAGGGGCATCTTAAACAAAGGTTACATTATTTATAAGTTTTATCATTCTATAACTCCTATACTAATGAACTATATACCATTTATAAATGTCTTGCTAACATATTTATCTTAATTGTGTACATGGATATGTTATTTTCTATAATATGATCACATTACATATAAATGGTTTATACTATATTTCTAGTTTTATGATCCATTGAAGTTATTACTTATACATAGTATATTAGATCTTGCTTGTCTATTATGTATGGAATTTGGCCCTTGTGTATAACGTTTTGAACATATCCACTTCATCTTGTCTATTTTTTTCAACATTTAAGCATATTTATTACTTGTGGCCCTTAGTCCTTTAATTTTACAACATTTTAACATGTCCCTTATTTGTGATGTTATCCATGTCCTTTATGTATGGACCTTGGCCTCATGTGTGTAACCTTTAATTATGTGAAATTTTAACATGTCCTTTGTACATGGCCATTGGCCTTATTTCATGGAATATTGGTTGTTATGTGTGTGTTCTTGTTGAGCTTGATAAGTTTAATACATGCCATGATTCATATCATGCACTAACTAATGCATAGGATAGTAATTTTAAATTTTACCACTTTGAGATTCATTTATACATTTATATATGCCTTACCTCATGTAATGATACATTTATTACTATGTTGACATACTTTTAGGACCCAAAAGGGGGGAATTTTAGTGGGATTTTTCATATATGAGATAAATGTCTTCAAGATAAAAAATCAGTCTTCTTAGTGTAAAATATAGTTTCAAAGGTTCAAAAAGGTCAAAATACAATCATTAATATAGATTATGGGAGAATATGCCATGAATATTCACATTAGAGGAATAAATTACAAATTTATACATGATTTGGTGCATGATACATGTTCATGTACATGTTTCAAATATATTTACAAATTTTCATTTACATTTAGTAAAGATTATATAATTATTACAATGGGGGAATGATATAGATTCATGACATGATTTTAATACTACTCATTATCTATGAATATGGTAGGATAAAATAATGTTATCTATTCTCTTTTAATCACACATTTGGGAACTAAGGAAAAAAATGAAAGTTGAATCTACAAGCTATTTGAAGTGCTTGATTTAGTTAAAGTGCATAATTCATAACATAGAGGTTTAGTGACCTATATCATTATTATTTGTGAATCCATTATGTATTCCAACCCATTCATGTATTAGGGTTACAAATACCAAAAATATAAATTAAGGTTTATGTGTCCCTTGATGGAGATTATTTTTTATATAAGTTAAATTCAATTTGAGGTTTGGTCACCCTCGAATTCTATATTAGTTTATCTAAGGATCCAACTTATCCAATTTCTTGATGGGAAGCACCAATTCTCTAAAGTTTCAAGGAAGCATCATATCAAAGCAAAGTCACAAGAGCAACATGGATTTCACACATATAGGTGTATTCTTCCCTTGCTCTCTTTTAAAAATTTAAAATTTCAAAGTTCAAGCTTTTTCAATTTTCAAAAATCAAGATTTTTCAATTTTATAATGAACAAAACAACTATTTCATGTGTTTTTAGGGTTTTAAGTTAAAGTTCCCTACATGATTGGAGTATTTTTTTAAAATAAAAGTGTGTCCTACACACTTGGGTATATCTTTCCTTTACTCTAGTAATTCCTTTTATAGAATAAATGTGGGGGGGGGGGGGAATGTAGTCACTCAAATTTGGTCATGAGTACTTGATAATTTTAGTTTTGGACCTATTTCACTTAAATTGAATTGAACACTTAATCTAGACTTATTTTTCCACCTCACTCTATCATAAACACCTATATGGACCTATTCATGTCTAAATTACTATGTTACACCTACATAAATATCCTAAACTAATAAAAACTCCTCTAAGTGTATGTACAGATATCCCTAGACCCAAAATTCCTATGTTTCCCTTAAGGATAAATTTTTTTAGTAGGAAACAATAGTAGCAAATGTTTTTTCACCCTATGAGACATTTTTGTCCTTACCTTGTTTAATGGTCACTTTTCAAATTTTAACCCTCACTTAAAATATGATCTATGTTTTTAGGATAGGTTACCGCATGAGGTTTTCCCCTTTTGGATTACTATAAAGGTACATTTAATTCACCTATTATATCACTTGGTAATAATTTGGAAATCACTTGAAAATTTCAATACAAAGGCACACTTACACTATTTCACATTGATAAAAACTTCCCTATTCTTCCCAAAAAAAATTATGATCATTTCTTCCCAATTTTGTTTCTAATCATTTGAAGTGGTCCTTAGCCAAGTATTTTAATCCAAAATAAATCAAAGCATGATCAAGTATTAAAGTTATTTCTATATGCATTAATATATTCAAAGGAGCACAATTTCACAAATCACTTTACGTGATATAACTACGTGGGTTCGATTTCCATCTTTAGAGTATTGCATATATAGGCAACATTCAATCATCATAAGGATGATTAGGGTTATCTCAACCTATTGTACTCCCCCTTTTCTATTTAAATTTATTTAATTATTGAAATATTTATTAGGTTTTTAACTTTTATTGAGTCATTTTCAGGTCTTTTGTAAACATTTTAAGGTCAAATCTCCACAAACATGCATGATTCAATCTATCATAAATGATCACGACCATTCCTAATTTTTGATAAAGGTCATAATTAACTAACTCAGGATAATAGTGGCAGTCAATTATTTACCAAGTTAGATGATTTTTTATTTATCACTTTCAAGCTTAGTCTCTACACACTTTCAAAATCTATTCTTTTTTGTTAGTTCTAATTGTTTATCAATTTCACACTACCATATCTCAAATCATAAATAGCTAATTTTTACATTTTTTCATAGTTACGCTTATTTCATTAGATTTTAATTTTTCAAATGTGGAATTTTACTTTCATTCTACTTGTATCTATTTAATTTATAGCATTTTTCTATCATTCCATTCAATTTACCAAAATTTGGGTTAATTATCATATTAATTTAAATTCTGATAAAATATTGGGATCATATCTTATGGATGCTATAAATTTTGAATGTGGAACTTGTTTGATCAAATTTTAAAAAATAAATATCTTGAAGAGATCTATACATCCATAATATGTGATCGTCATTAGTTGCATTTTTTATAATAAAAAAATGGGGCCTAAATCAACCATCTGAGGGCCCAAAAATTATCTTTTAATTTTATTATTGATATTTTTATAATTTTTTAGATTTATTTTTTTATAGTTGGGCATGAAATTTAGCTACAAGCCACCCTCAAGATTAGAAATGTAGAGAATAATTGGTATTTAATAGGCCCACTAAGGTTGCATGAAAAATTTACTAAAAATAATAGCTACAAAAAATAGAAAATTCAGTTAAGTCTAGGTAGATTTTTTTATTTTAATATATTTTTTAGTTGTGCATCAAAACTTTATATTTGAGTTTTGATTATTTAAAAACTCTTATATATCTATTTAAAGAATAATGAATAATATAATTCTCTCATTTTTGTTCAATATTTGTATATGTAAATTTTATTATGTCTTTTGGATTTTTTGTGCTTTTGGATTCATCAATGCTCAAGAGGCAATACCATATTATAATCAGTAGATATCATCTAGCTAGACAATAGTAAGTTTTTAGTAATCCAACACCATAATGATTTTATTTCTAGGATATCATTAGGCACATATACATTAATGAATCCCAAATCCATACCATCAATTTCAATCATAACCCATACTTTAAGATACATAGGACCTTCCCTTGAGTAAATCATGAAAGTATAAATTTTGGTGGACATAAAAAAACACATGAACCACCACAACCATCTTGGTGCAAGATGTAAAACTAAGAAACATTGAAACATATTTTATTTAATGAAATGTTTAAATAAAAACCATAAACTTTCACTTCTTGAAGGAAAAAAATATATACGGCACCAAGCCTCTAATAGGTAAACCTCATAGAAAATTTATGAGAAGATTGTGTAAGGCTACACACATTCCTTGAGATTAAAATCATAAGGATGGATTCTCCATTTGAATTTTTCTTTGGCCATTTGTATCTTCAAACATCATAAATTTATCATTCAACATAGTATGTTATTTTAGATAAATGAAATAACTTATCAAGATGAAGTGGTGTTTTCCCCCATTATCTCCCTTTAGTATGTCACCATTACAATGAGTTGGTTTACACCTTCAAGGGTGGAAGAAGTCTCCCAACTATGTAAGGACTCTCCAAACTTAGAAAAATTTAGAGTTGTCATAATTTTTTTACTACTAACAGTATCCCAACCCTCTTCCTTCTCTGTCATAGTCATAGTATTAGATGTATGTTTAGGGGAAATTTGAGGCATAATCAAGCATGCTTTTATATTTTGGTATGGGACATAACAATAAAAACAAGTGTTAAACATGTGTGTGTGTGTGTGTGACTTTCTTGGAAAAATAGAGGCCTCCCACCTGTATATACATTTTTTCAAATATGTTGTGAGATTAATCTCAACATAAACCCTTTTTTTTAGATCAAGTGGATAAAAACGTGTTCTCATGACATATTAAATTCCCTATAAGCTACACTACTTATTTTTAAAATTCCTAATATTGAATCAAAAATATGGTCGACTCACACATGGACCTTGAGGGAAGATTTTGAAATAGATCTAAATTCGTAAGTCCATCATATTAATATCATAAGGTTGTTTTGCATGAACCAATATCTATACTTATGTATACACTAAAATTTGGTATTAGACACTTGTAAATATTAGTCTAGACCTATGTTCACCTTACATTAATTTTATGTACACATCTGGATCTTACCCTTCTCTCATATCTGCTTGCATTATATGTGGCCAACCTTATTAATTTTGTATCAATCACATACAATAATTCCCTAATATTTTCCTAAACTATTCATAATCACAATAAAATTATCTACTGAAGATTATATCTTATTTCCTACTCTCTAGATGAGTCTATAAAAACTCAAATGCCTTTGAAATTTCACAAGTGTCCACCTCTGATGAACTTTTCCATCCACCAATAAATGGTCATTTAAAAAATTAAAATTATCTTTATGGTTTTGTTGTACATTTCACATGTCAATGTTGAGATAAAATACCCAAAGTGTCCCATATAAATAAATAATAGGTCTAATCCTATTCTCTATCCAAAAAACATATAACCCTTACCAAGTTATTACTCATTAGATAAACATCTATACACATCTGTGCAATGAAAGGGACTACCCTAAAACTTCCCAAATTATAAATTAGTCACAAGGAATAGGCCCTAGTCAAGTACAAATCACCTAAGTAAATTCAAAATTTCCATTATAAAGTGTAGAAAGCTAGATCATGGGTTTCATTCATAAAAAGAGCATCATTACACAAATACACTTAAAGGGAGAACAACATGCAATTTGATTTCCCTCCTTGGAGTATTGGACATTTTTATACCTAAAATTATATTAATTTGATACTAACCCTTTAATTATATATAACTAATCAAATCATATTTAGACTATGAATTATTGTAAAAAATAAATAAAATACAATTTTGATAATTATAATTTATGACAAACACAATGATAAATTCAAAAGGAAAAATATAAAATTATCATGTTTCATATACTTCCCTAATATTTTTAGGTTGATAAACGAACTGAAGGTTGTGTATGATGACTATGGGCCATTCATTCTAAAATCTAAATATTGTTTTAAACTCAAGACAAGATCAACATACTCAGACAAGTATAGCAGTCGATTAAGTCCTTACTGGTAGATTATTTCCTTTGCACTTTCTCGATAGGTGTGGATAATTTAGTGATGTTTGTTTTCACTTTAAAAATCTTTGTTTCATGCACGCATGCACCTTTAATATCAAAACCCTAGTTCCTATAAATAAATTGAATAGATATCAAATGCAAAGGGGGGAATCAAATAAGGGAAATAATTGAATTATCCTTAGAAAACTCCACATAATCTGAGCATTGAATACATATCAAAAAGGGCCTCAGACTAATGTAGTTATCCTACCTATGTATGTGTGTTAATTGGTGATATTCACATCTAGATGATTCTTCTCCTAATTTAACATTGGAAATAGCATGAAAATTTAATATTACTTCAAAATATAGCTCTAGAAATTTAGTATAAGAAGATGTATAACTTTGAATAAATCTTGAATTGTCAGAATGCATCTTATAAAATAACTTCTAATAGATATTTTTATATAGGTATTTCTTAAATTTTGAGTTAAAAACTTAGTGGTGCACACAAGGGACCCAAAATAATTTAAAGGAGACTCAAAATACTTAAAAGGGGACTCAAAAGAATTAAAAGGGGAATAGAGATCTCTCTTTTTGAAAAAGGGGTCTCAAGTCATGGAAAATCATTAAGTAAAATGGGAAACTACAATAAAAATCATAAATTAAAAGGTGTAAAATATAAGAAAAGTCATAAATTAAAATGGGAAAATATAAGTAAGTTTCACCATTAAGTGTTTCATTATTAACTAATACCTATATAAATAAAGTAATGAAAAGGATAAATAAGTGTTGTGCAAAAATTTGCTGTCTATAGTTGTACCCACATTTAATCTAGCATTTTGGTGAATTGATAAATATTAGAAGAAAGGTAAAAAGAGAATAAAAACTTAATGTAAATAGTTATTGTGTAGATTTATCATGTGAAATGATGATCTAAAAGTGTTCTTGAAAAATGAAATGTATATAATTAGATGCAATAATTATTCAATTAAAATAGAAGATATAATCATAAATGAAATATTAAAAATATTTTTCAAGGAAGGAATACACCTATTTTAGGCATATAAATTAACATTTAATTCTAAAAAAATTCCTTGTGGCCATTCTTTACACACACTTAGCTCATTATCAATTCCATAGTATTTGATTCTCATTCCTTCAATTCTATGCAGATGACCTATTCCTCCAATAAACTAATGATTACTAAATATTCATATTGCTCATTATAAACAACCTAAGATCATCCTAGACTAATTCTCACCTATATTTTTGTTATTGTTTATCCTCAAACAAGGCCACTCTTTTAGGATAATCTTACTCATTAGTAGTGTATGAATCTATCAGTTTTTCCTTCCCACCAAATAATAACTAGTTTCTCAAATTCAAATTCACTTAATAGGTCATCTCACACATTTCACATGTCCCATTCAAGGAAATTCCTAAAATACCACTATAATCCTACATTTTATAGCCATTTTTCATGGGAGGACCATATAATTGAAAAGCATTAGGATATCTAACTACACATTGAGAGGAAAACATCAAATTTTTCCAATTCTAACTCCACATAGCCCAAGTAACATTTAGATAAGTATAATTACACCTCTAAGGTCATTTTATATATTTATGAACTATATAGAATCTAAATATTGTACACTTGGAAAACTCAAACCTTGGTTATTCCTCTCAGTTCTAGACTTTTCCCATTTATACGAGTCTCAAAAATGATCTATATTGTGCCCCTTGGCCCATCTCTTAGTATAAATAGTATTATTTTTATGACCCAAGCCTTTTCCCTTGCATATAATTCTTAAAAACTATTTATTTTATGCCTCTACAAGTTCTAAGCATGTACCTATTTTCCTACTCCCTAGACAATTGCATCCTAGACAAACACCTACATCCACACATGTGTCATATTTTAAAGTGTCAAGTACCCTAAATTCATCTAATTTTTAAATGAAATATATATTAATGTTTGTACTAAGTGATATTATGAGATATATTATCTAAATGGATTGAAATAAATACAAGATAAACCTTCATTCATTCCTCACCTATAAAATACCTAGCAAGGACCAAGGCAACTTACCAAAAGCATTATATCAAGAAATCAAGTGAAAAAATCTTCACTATTTTCTCTTATTTACATATAAATCATAAGGAAAACATATCTAAATTACTAATTGAGGATCCCAAGATCTATATTTTCTAAATTACAAACTAGGTCACTATTGTACTTTTTTATCACATATTGTATGATTCATATGAAATCCAATATGTAGGGGAGAACTACATAAGTCTAAGGAATTATTTATAGTATTATATATGTAGTAATTTCTCATTGATATAGGGGTCTTTGAGGAAACTCAACATTGTGTGCCACTAACCCATTTTTTCCATAGCCACTATGAAGATGAAAAACTAGGGTTTTCATTATTTCACAAGGAGAGATAGTCTATGAAATAGATTTAGATGCACCATAGAGAAGGTTTTAATGAACCTATAATAATTTATGTTATTTAATCTTATTTTATTATTTATTTATACTAAACACCTATATTCAATCTAGGAACTATAATTGATGCAACTATCCCTAGTTAATGCAAATGTCTACGGCTATAGAGATAGTTAATCCAAAATTTAGTGATTGTTCCATAATATCATTCCAATTTGCTTCCTAATTGTTCTATATATAGATTTGTATTATCATAATAAACAAATATATTATTTTTATTATCATTACAATATATATCATAAATGCACTTTCTATTTTTAGTATATCTTAGCATAATAATTAAGTATATGTTCTACTTAAGTTTTGAAATTAATTGTCTTTATGTAAATTATTTATCACCCTTGTGTTTATTCATTTATATGTTATTATCCCTATATATCCCAATAGAATATTTATCTAATTTAGGGTTAAACATTTAATGAACCTGATCTTTGAGCTTAAAATCCTAGGTGGTTTAGGGTTTAGTATTTCATGTTGTTATATAAAAGTCACACAAAGTTGTCTTAGTCAACTCTCAATTTATTATAATAAGGTGCACACATGGGATATTCCTTTTTCACTAAAAATTTTAACACTCAACTACATTAGCATCAATCCACATAATCCATAAGTCTTATGCACTCACCTGAAGTACAACTAAGAAGGAACCCGAGCCTACATTGAGCTAGTTGTGTTATGGTGCAAGACTTTATTCTGGGGACTTGATCAAATTGTCAAAATATTTAGGTATATCTATGGGAAAAATACTTTCATGTACTAATCATAATGTCATTTGGAACTTAAAGGGTCAAAAGGCTACTCTTATTCAAACTACTGATGCTAGACTCATGCTCCTAATAAGGATAGGAAACTTGGCATAGACTCTATACTTTGTATTTATTCAAGTTACAAATGACATCATTAACATTTTCAAGGACTCCATTAATGATGCAAAGTATAAGCACATATGAACATTACTTAACATAATTGAGTTTATATTATGATATTAAAATCATTTCACATTTCAATAGTAATTTAAAAATGTATAAACCAGACACGTTATGTGTTAATGAGCAACCTTCATCATTAATTATAGTTTGAACTAGATAATAACTTTAGATTATAAAAATAAACAACCTAGGGGCTCATAATTAAACTTGGGCACATAAAAATTGAGCCCTCAAGGCTTCCACACTACTAATTCTAATGGTTGCTAAAGAACTATACAAAGCAACTCCATTTTACCAGAGCTTCATTGTTATTCTTCATCTCTCCTCCTTTATCTGGCTTGAGCTCCTTAAATAGCATCTAGGAGAATCTTTGATAGGTGGAGGGTGCATGGTGAGTTCCAAGAAATAATATTTGGTCATCATAACCTACGTCTCCATCACCTTGAAAACTCTACATTGTAATCACCATATTTTGCCAAATTATTGAAGATGCCTTAAAGATCTAGGAACTAGTTAGTCACCGACCAGTTGGCACAAGATATGCATTACACCCTCCAATTGGTGCCAAATTTCCCAATTACCAATCAATACAAAATTATTCCTCTATGCCTAAGTGGATGTCATTTTGGCATGAATCCTAAGCATAATTAAATAAGGGGCCAAACATTACCCCATACAAAAATTTTAGTCCATCCTCAGACTAGGCTATCGATATATTGGGAGCATAAAACTCAAGCACACTCTCCTTAAGTTTAACATTGAAGTCTTTAAATCCCTTAATGGTGATCTTGATTTCCTCATTGTCACTATCTATTTTAATGTAAGAAGCAGTAAGCATGAGTACACCCATTTTCTCTAGCTCCTTTTATAAGGCCTCAACATTGGCCTTTACCTTTTCCACACTTCTATCTAGGATTGCTCCTTACTCATAGGCCTTAGTTTATAGATTATATAATATTGATTCCATGTTATACTTTTGATCCTTAATCTAATTATTTATCATGTTAATACTCCCCATGATTTGTGCCTATTGTGACTTACTCACTGCGTATATTTGCATCATCAGTTTCTCCTTCTCCTCTTTTGTCTACTTTAGGTATGCATCTATAACTGATGTTTGGTTTGAAAAGCTTAATAATATGGAATTTACTACATCTAGGCCCTCTTGAAATTTAATGAAGAGGTATTATACCTCTTTGAGCTTATCATCAAACTCTTTATTTAGCATGATGCTAGGATCTTATTCTTATTACATTAGCTTGGGTTTTAACCTTTAGAGCATCTACTCCACTAGTACATAGATTTTGTCAACCTCTGAGAGGTCCAAAGTATCTATGATAACTATAAGTTATGGTTCATCCATCTCTATACACTCATAGAGTTGTTGTAGCTTGAATTTAGTGGCCTATGTTTCATCTTTGGCTTCTTTGTGGAGTTTTTTCCATTTTCTTTCCCTACCATCATTGATGATGTTCCAACACATAACTTCAATGGCCATTCTAGCCAATGCATTCCTAAATTAGATAGGATTCATGGCATGAGGTTTTATAAGGAGGGATTCCTACCCCTCATCAGTCTCTTTTAGGATTGAAGTAGCCACTATAGGTGCCTCAAAATGAGGTTCATCCATATAGTGATCGAATGCAAATGAGAGTTGTTTTTGCATCCTAATTATGGTAGCTTGGGGGGCATAGTGTCATATATATAAAGTTATTCATCCACCCATCCCTTCTATACCTTCTCCCTTATGTTTAGTTCCTTCTCATCCTTCTCAATGATGGCCATCTCTATCTGTACTTCCTCCTCTTCACTGGTACCACCACTCTCTTCAGTGCTCTCCTTAGAGGACTTATCTATTTAATCCTTAGGGGTTTCTTCTTTTAAATTCTCCCCCTCATCCACTTATTCTTCTTGAGGTTTTTCAATACTCACCTCTAGGTTAATTCTTTCAATGTCAGCATCACCTTGTTTCTATTGGGGTTTCTCCATATTCTCTATTTGTAATTTTAAGGCACCAATATTGCCTGCTTTTTATTCAAGCACCCCTTCACTACTTGGGAATACCTCTTGTATAGCTTCTTTTTCCTTCATGATGGGGGAACTTGGTACTTACTTTACCATTTCAAATACTAGTCTTGCACTTATGGGAACCTTCATGTCCCTTTTCTCTACCTTGGCCAATTCTTTTTCCTTGGCAAGTCTCTACTTCTCTTCAAACGCCAGTGCCTTATTAATGTCTTCCTTGATCAAGACCATTTTATTCGAAACCCTTATCTTATCCTCTTCTATCTAAAAAGGTGGTGTGGAGGGTTCTTCCTTGGATAAGGGGCTTTTCATCTCTATTTCCACAAGTGTGGTAGTCATGTTGCTTTGTAGGTATTCTTGTACATCCCTGGTAATTGGCTCCTCTTCACCTTCTTCTATATGCAATATATATGTCCCTACTCTATCTTATTTAATCTCCTACTTAGTTTTGGGCATGAAGGTTGCCTCTTTATCCATCTCCACTAGAGTTATAGTAGGGAATGCAATGGGTCCCTTAGTATTTTTTTGTGCTTCTTGTTAAAGGAATCACTTTTTATTGCAAAGCTCATGTGCTTCTTAGGAACTGGGGGCATAATTTTCTCTTTGAAGATATTTTTAAATTGAATGTGCTCTATGATCTCTTCAAGTTTCTCTCCCCATTTATTTTGGAGAATCTTCTCTTATGTCTTTGGTGCAACCTTCCCTTCATCACTGACTAAGAAAGGTCAAACATCATCTTTTCCTAGATTACTACCCTTCTTGTATAGCTTCATTTCATAGTAGAGGTTAAATATTTGCTCATTTATTATCTCTCTCTAGAGGGGATGAAGTTCCATCATGTCATATTCATCATCCTCATCTTTAGTGTCCTTGGATCTAGGGTGCCTTATCTTGCTTCTATCTTGATCCATGGTCTTGATCAGGATCTCCAACTATTGCACATTAAGAATTATTCTTATCATTGCCATGAAATACTTGATAGAAAATGCATAAGGCAACTTGAGCCATCTAGATAGGTTCCCATCCATGAGTGCTAGGTGCACCACATAGAAATGTTACATTATGACAAAGGTTTTCATTCCCACCAAGTATTGGGGAAGCCCCTGAGGAATGTGCCACTCAATCCAAAAGGCTTTGATGTACCTTTTACATGACCCTTGTACCCTTGTTTTATACTTTTTCAAGAATTTGGGTAGGTAAATGAAGTCTTGATACTTCATCATAGGGGACTCATGGTTGGGTGAGAACACCTATAAGTTGTCATCATATCCATCTGGCACACATATCTCCTCCATCACTATCAATATGAGCATATACCCCCACTTGAAGGTTTCACACACTCGATGGCACTCCTATACATTATTTATATTATCCTTAGTAATGAGCTTAGATATGTTAAATTTTACCCCTTGTACTATGTGGTGGGTGATTCACAAGAAGTTCTTGATAATATCAGACCATCATCTACCAAGGCATAATTTAAAGCTAACTAGGTACACCATTACCCTTATGCTAGGGTCCTTGAAGGGGTACACAAATATTTAATTATAGTATCTTATGAGATTTACAATCCTCTCAACCTCCACTTCATCCTTCATCATTTTATGGATGTCTACCCCTACACCTGGTATCCCCATGATTCTACTAATCAAGCTTATTGAGATCTTCATGTGCCATCATATGAAATAGAAATAGTTTCCATGTACAAATGAGAGAAGGAATTCCACCAAATATTATATATTACCAAAGCTTGATAGCTCAAATAATTAAATAATGCCTATGGTCACCAATTTTCCTCTAATGGAGACATCGAATAGTGCATTCCCCACCTTTGTTTTCTTCCCTTGTTGACCATCTAGTTTTGGTTTAGCTCTTGCACATTATTCCCTATCTAATGGTTGTAATATTTAAGTTTGCACATGTGCATAAATGACACACATTTCTCCCCCACCTTAACCTCAGGGGTTAGTTTCATCTCCCTATAGGTGAGTTTTACACTCACTTCTAGATTTATTACCATGATGCTTATGCCTTCTACCAATTGTGCCTCTTGTTTCATGGCAGCTACTTATTTCACTACCCATGCTTTATTTGCATCCTTCTATGTTTGTGATGGACATTTACTTATTATTTTTTTCCCATTATAAATTGATTGATGTTGAAACATGTCTAGTTGACCTTTTTCAATCTAAAAATTATGATTGGTGCTTCTTCATAGTTGTGGGAACTAAGACTATGTCTTTAACTCTCAAGCTTTCTATATTGTTAATGGTGGCCTCATAATTTTTTAGAACTCCTTATACATTATTTCTCTATCAATTTCACTCCCCTCACTTCCTTTCCAATTCAAATCAAAATGTAATCTTGTCATTATTCAACTATTCTTGTTTGAGGGGGTTGTGGATGCTCTAGTTTTCACTAGTAGCATTTTTCTAGTTTTTGATGGCTTCATCTTTGTCTAGTTTGAATTCTCACAATGGTTTGTAACCTATTGAAGTCTATCATTCACCCATTTATAATATATTTTAAACTACCTCATTAATGGTTGGTAATTAATGGCTTAGCAATGCATGTATTTCCTAAAACTACTAAACTCATGAAATCTACTAAAATATACTACCAACTATACATTTATTATGAATCTTGGTGCTTTTACCATCATAGCATTAATTTTTATAATGGTTTTTTATTGAATTGATAGGTGACTTAAGTGGTCACTTCCCACCAACCATTGGGTGGGTGCCCTCTATCTCAATTATCTTTCTCTTGCACTTTATCCACCTTAGCATGATCTTCACCCTTCTTATGGTAACTTGGGCACATCACTTCACATGCATGAAATTTAGTCTCCTCGGTTCCATCTTTCCCTAGTCCTGTGCTCTTTTACAAGAACACCTCTCTTTCTTGGTCAACTTTTCTATACTTTCATGTCTCTTGCATTGGCCTTCCCTACCCTATATAAATCCTTACACTAGTCTTCCAGCACTTCATTCTCTCTTCTTGATTTATTGTGCATGAGCATCTTGTGCACCTCCCTTTGTCAACATGTACTCATAGATTTTTGAATTCGGTAAACTTCATGTGACCTAAAACTTAGGTTTCTAGCCTCAACCACTTAGAGAGCATCTAATCTTGACTCACCTAACTAAATTTATGCATGTAAGCACTAGAAGAGTTCTCCTATGGGCCTAAGAGCCATGCTTATTTACTCAATACAAATGAAACAAACATGAGGAAAGATTTAGATTTCACCAAATTTTATTATAGTCAAAACAAAGCAACCAACTTGTGATCGAGAAATTGGTATCTGATGGCAGAAGCACCATCTTATTAACTGTATAGTTTCAATCTATTGCCATTGAAATACCCAAGGATAATTTCACCCATCAATATACATAGCTTACATGCACTAGTATCTAATATATTATGGATGATATAAGGTCTCATCTACCTAATCTATAATTTACCTAGGTGTTTAAGGTACTTAGAATCATATAGAAATACTAGTGCACCTTTTGTAAATACCTTGTGCTTGATGTGCTTATCATGCCATAGCTTCTAGTGAGCCTTTTATATTTGTTGGCTTCCTCTTGCTTGGTCACGTGTCTCATCTAAGTACTCCAAGTCTTCTATTCATGTGCTTAAGGACTCTTGGTCATCTAATCAACCAATATGTGTGATACATAATGAGGTCACTAGGAATTCCATAGGTAAAATGGCTTATGTGTCAAACACCAATTGAAATGGTGGAGCCTTTTATCGAAGTTGTTGCCAGAATTTAGATAATGCAAGTGCAATGGAGACGTGATCACACAAGTTGAAGCAAGTGTATACCACATAGATGCTAAATCAATTTGAACAACACAAGAAGATAAATTGCACAAGACAAAATGGAGAAAACCAAAATCTGATTAACATGAGATGGCCAAAGTGAGGAATACATATAGGAGGGTACGTAAGTAACTCTTCCACAAAAGGTGGACAAGGCACCCCAAGAATATACTATAACTCCTCCATGAAAGGTGGTGACAAGGTACTAAGAATAGAGAAGTAACTCCCATCAAGGGAGTTACTTATGGCATTCTTATGACACCTATGACACATCTATGACACACACCTCCACATAAGCTAGCCTATCCCACAAATGTAGGAAAACTCCATGTATACACAAGAAATACAATTTCCATAATTAATAAATAGGGAAAAATAAAAACCTACACTAATACCCCCCCATAAGTGCAGCTTAGGTGGGCAGTGTGGAAATATAAAATGGATCCTGACAACTAGGCCTAATGAGGTACCCATGTACAAATGTAATCTCTCATAAGATAGAGAAAAGGAGAAAACCCGTAGGAAAAAACTCCTCCCCAAAAGAGAGACATAAAAGAAAGAAGAGGTTAGAAGGCCCCCCTTAAAGATGATGTTGTTGCAGATGTAGACCACACCCCAAGAAGAGCTCATAGATGAATGAACTTGGTCTCAGTGAAAGGTTTGGTGAAGATGTCTGCAACCTACTCCAAAGACTAGAAAAATATCAAGTCAATGACCTAACTATGAATAAGCTCCCGAATGAAGTGCATGTGAATCTCTATGTGCTTGGTCCACTGGTGCTGAACTGGATTCCTACAAATCTGAATGGTACTCTAGTTGTCAAAATAAATGATGGTGGGCTACCTGATAGGAATGCCAAACTCAGAAAGAATCCCTTGAAGCTAAATAGCCTCAGTAGCTGCATTAATAGCTCCCCTGTACTGTGCCTATATGGATGATATAGCAATAGCATTCTGCTTCTTGCTAGACCAACTGATAAGACTTGAACATAGAGAGAAACTATAACTAGAAGTGGACTTGTGAGTCTGTGAATCACCAGCCCAGTCTAAATCTGTATATCTAACCAAGTCAACCTCTATGCCAAATCTGTAATGAATCTTGTATCTATGTGAACCCTATATGTAATGCAAGATCCTCTTAGCTACTTTCCAATGTAGCTCATGAGGTTCCTGCATGAATCTGGAAACAAGTCTCACTGTATATGATATGTCAGGCCTAGTGTGAGTCAAGTAGATGAGACTACCAGCAAGTTGTTGATATCGAGTGGTATCAACTAATGGTGAAGAACAAACAACCTCAAGCTTGACTCCTGATAGAAAGGGAGTCAGAGATGGCTTGCAATCAGCCATGTGAAATCGATCCAATAAGTCAAGAGCATACTTAGGCTGTGTAAGAGAAATCCCTAAATCTAACTGTGAGATCTCAATGCCAAGGAAGTAGTGCAATAAAACCAAGTCTATCATGTCAAATCTATCCTAGAGAGATGCCTTCACCACTGCATTAGCTGAAAAAGAACTCCTGATGATCAAAAGGTCATCAACATATAGAACCAAAATCAAGAGTGAATTAGCCTGCCATAAAAAATAGACATTGGGATCAGAATGGCACCTAGTGAAACCTGCTATGAGAAGGAAGGAATCCATCTTGGCATACCAAGCTTGAGGGGCCTATTTGAGGCCATAGATAGATTTCCTAAGTCTGCATACTAAGGAAGAATCTTGAACAAATCTTGGTGGCTACTCCATGTAGATATCCTCCTCTAGATTTCTATGAAGAAAGACACTCTTCACATCCATCTAATGCACATCCCAACCATGTGTTATGACAATAGCCAAGGTGAGTCGAATAGAAGTCATCTTTGCAATAGGTGAAAAGGTCTCTGAGTAGTCAATGCCTACCGCTTGTGACAAACTCTTGGTGACAAATCGTGCCTTATACTTATCAACCAACCCATCTCCTGCAAACTTGGTCTGATATATCCACCTACATCGAACCATATTTCTTCCCTTAGGAAGTGAAGTCAAATCCCAAGTGTGATTTTTGATTAAGAATATCTTCCTCCATAACACTATCCCACTCAGGTACCCTAGATGCCTCTCAAAAATTTTGTGGATCTAAAACTAAAGCAAAGAAGGCATGCGGATCTCTTTGAAAATCCCCCTAGTACGTCTATCATCTACGGGATCTCTTGCCCATGTGCCAGCACTCTCAAGTGTTTATTTGGACCAAAGTGGCCCAAAAGTGGGCAAGTCAAGTGCTAACTCCTCATCCTATGACTAACTAGAGGTGGATGACTCTGCATCACTGTCCTCACTGTCTGAACTCAAAGAAGAAGAAGATATCTCTGGCTTAAGAACCTGTTGTGGTTGATCTGAATTTGATGAGGAATCATCATGAAGAAGTAGATCTGATGAGGGAAAAAAAGTGTCAAGTGTTGAGTCTCTAGGACTCTCCTAAAAATGGACACTTCTCTTAATGAACAACTCATGAGTGACTAGATCTAGAAGGTGATATCCCTTAATACCATCTGGATATCCTACAAAGATGCAAGGGTTGGACTGACATTCCATAGCTTTATGTTTCTTCTTTGAAATGCAGGCCATGGTTAGGGATCCAAAAACTCTAAGGTGCTCAACATCAAGTTTCCTTTTATGCCAAGCTTCAAAGGGTGTTATCCCTTTCAAAGCTTTATGAGGAACCCTATTTTGAATGTAGCAAGAAAAAATGATGGCTTCAGCCTAGTACTGTGGTGCTAAGGATTTGGAGTGAATCATACAGCTACCCATCTCTTTTAAGAACCTATTCTTGCATCCTGCAACCCCATTCTGTGAAGGACTGTAAGTGACTATGTGCTACAAATCAATCCCCTCTGTGGTGCAAAACTACTCAAACCTAATGCTGACATACTCCCCTCCATTATCAGTTTGAAGAACCTTGATGGATTTCTCACTTTGTTTCTCAACAAGAGCCTTGAAGTCTAGAAAATTTTCAAACACTTCATACTTTTGTTTGAGAAAATATATCCAAGTGTACCTAGAGAAATCATCAATAAAAGTGAGGATGTACTTGGCCCTTGTGAAAGATGGTTTGGGAAATGGTCCTGATACATCACTGTGGACTAACTCCAAAGGTTATGAAGCCCTCCAAGCTTTGCCTTTGTCAAATTTTGCTTCAGAATGCTTCCCAAGGGAGCACCCCTCACAAAGTCCTTTTGAGAATTGGACACGAGGCAAGCCAATGACCATGTCATGTTTGCAAAGTTGCTCAAGGTAGTGGTAGTTAAGGTGACCAAATTACTCATGCCACAATTTGATAACTCCATCTGAATGAGTTAGTAATGTTTTTGAAGAAGAATCTGATGTAAAATTTGAGGTGTATAACCTGGCTTGGTGATCTACCCTACCCACTGCCACTGTAGTATCACTATGCAACTCCTTGATAGCCACTGAGTCTGGTGAAAACTCAACTCTCATACCCTAACCAATGTGAGTGATTTGGTACACTGATAAGAGATTGGTTAAAAGAGAAAGAATACTTAGAACATTATTGAATGTTCTTCCTTCCATTTCAACTAACCCTCTCCCTGTAATAGAAACTGATGTGTCATCACCTAAACTAATTGAAGTCATGCTACAAGGCTCTAAAGATGAAAATTCAACTAGTGAAGAGCCCATGTGGTGAGAAGCACCCAAGTCGATGACCCATGAAAATGTAGAAGCTATTGTAGCTATAAGGGCCTTGCCCTTTTCTTTCTCCTTACCCTTGCCTTTTGCCTTGGTAGAATCTTGGGTAGATGAATTCTGCTTGATGGACTCAGGAACACCTATGTTGTTCTTCTCTAGAAGATGAGTTAGGTGATCTATTTGTTTCTTCATGCATTTGTATTTATCATGCCCTATATTTTTACAATAGGCACACTTAACCTTCTCCTTCTTAGGTTCAGCATTGGAGGATGAAGACTCAGTGTTGTTTTTGGTAGGATTGTTGTTTTCTTTCTTCTCCTGGTCTTTGTTATTTTTCTTCTTCTCCTTTGTTGAAGTCTTATCCTTACCATTTCTAGCTATCAAAGCTTGGGGTTGAGTAGACTTCATTGTGCCCATTTGAATTAGTTTATTTTGCTCCCGAGTCAAGTCAGCAATGAATGAATTCAAAGAAGGCATTTTCCATGTAGTGCCAAGGGCACTTTTTGTGGCATGGAAAGTGGAGACAAAGACTGAATAGTTTGGACCTAACTTTGTGAGAATAGAAAGTATCAGTTGATCATCTTTCTTCTCTATCCTGAATTCTTTCAATTGCAATCTAAGGTCCTTAAACTTAGTGAAGAAGTCTTGTAGGGTGTCAAAGTTGCTATGACTTAGACTTATGAGTTCGTTTTCGAGCTCATGACCTCTCATCTCATCAAGCTTCCCAAATAACTTTTCTAAGGTGTCCCATATGTCATTAGGAGTCTAGAAGGATTCTAAATGGAAGAGAAGTTATGGAGACATAGACAAACTCAGTAATCCATAGGCTTCATCACTACGGTTGTACCACTTGACCTTTTTAGCATCAATGTTGGGTTCTTCTTCAGTACCCATGGTGATCCTATACAACCCTTTGCTTCTAAGAATGATTGACATTTTAACCTTCCATTCATGATAGTTGAAGGGTGTTAGGGGTTTAAATTGAAAATAATATATTTTTAGCTAAATTTAGGTGAAGTTTCGTTGATTGCAAGTTGTGAAATTATACAAAAAGGAGAATGAAAGCAAAGATTTGCAAGTTGTGAAAAACAATCACACCCCCCCCCCCAAAATATTGAGCCCCCCAAAAATATGCAAGTACACACTCAAAAAATGTCAGACTCAGTCGAGAATGTGTCTTAGAGCAATCAGTGCAAGACTAAAGCAAACAGGACATCAGACTCAGCCGAAAATGTGTCCCGAGAGACCCAAATTTTAGGCACTTTATAAACTAGTACATTTTAGAAAAATAAAAAGCCTACACTATGGAGAATTGAATTACAAACACTTTTGAAAAAATGGCACCCAAATTTGAGCTACCGTTTGCAAGATATTAAAGGTTCAATTTTTCCGTAAACTAGTGTTTTTGCAAAAAAACACTAAAACATTAAAAAAATGTTTGTTATGAAAGAAAAAGAGGCCTTCCAACCACTCATTGGATTCGGCATGGAATGAGGAATCCAAAGGAGCTTTTTGTGAGGGGGAATTGTCCTCTTGCCAACCCAGGCCTCACCCTTCGTCTTCGTAGGTTGAAGATACAAGTTTAAAATGAAAAACCCCCAAATTACAAAATTGTCTAAAAAATTAAATATTCAGTCAAATTGACTGATTTTTGTTTTACAAGTCAATTTTAAACTGAAAACAATGAAGCATAGACAGAATGAAGGATTGCCAAGTCTCTAAGGGGTGCCACATGGGATGCCAAGTAAGGAAGGGGCGCCAAAATAACAAAGTCCAAAATTTTAACTCAGAAAAGAAGACCTGTTGGATGTCATACGGCCTACTTGGCACCTTGCTGGGCAAGAAAATAAGCTAGAAGGACTACCTAAGGCATAGCAAAACTGAAGGCGCTGCTGAAGTTAGCACAAACTTGTAGACTTGCGAGCCGTACAGCCTGGTTAGCTATTGGAGAGCGCAGACTGCTACTGCTGTAACTGAACGTTGTTTTGGATGCCATACAGCTAATGGCATGGCTGGAAGGAAGAAATTCTGCTACTGGAATTGAATTTGCTTAGAGCTACTCCTCCCTCTGCTCCTTGCACACAACAATGGCACCCAGGCTAACTGCTGAACCAGCCCTTGAAGTGAAGACAACTAAGACATCCAAAGGCCAAAGATTCCCAAAAAAATGATACGAGAAATGATATATATTTTTATTTTAGATCAGATCTAGAAAAAAAAAACAAAGTGAACTCCACTCCTCTTGATTTCAAAATGAACTAAAAGCATAACCATACACACGATTACCGTTCTTGTTCTGATGCCATATCAGAGTTGTTGCTAGAATCTGGATAATGCGAGTGCAATGGAGACGTGATCACACAAGTTGAAGCAAGTGCACACCACATAGATGCTAAAACAATTTGAAAATAACACAAGAAGATAAATTGCACAAGACAAAATGGAGAAAACCAAAATCTGATTAACATGAGATGGCCAAAGTGAGGAATACATATAGGAGAGTACGTAAGTAACTCCTCCACAAAAGGTGGACAAGGCACCCCAAGAATAGACTGTAACTCCTCCATGAAAGGTGGTGACAAGGTGTTAAGAATAGAGAAGTAACTCCCATCAAGGGAGTTACTTATGACATTCTTATGACACATTTATGACACACACCTCCACATAAGCTAGCCTATCCCACAAATGTAGGAAAACTCCTTTTATGCACAAGAAATACAATTTCCCTAATTAATAAATAGGGAAAAATAAAAACCTACACTAATACCTCTTTCAAGCTCTTTTACATAGTGTGATAGGCCCATAATACTACTGACACATAGTCATCCCAATCTTTATGAGAAACATCACATATCTTTTTAAGGCATGTTCCCAATATCTTATTGAATGTCTCAATAATGTCATTTTCTTGGGGATGGAATGGTATCATTTTATGGCACACTACCATACATTTAATAAATAAGATCTAAATAGTTTGGTTAATGAAGTACATGCCATGGCTACTAGTCAAGCTAAGTGGGATATATAGAAACTAATGATAATATCTTAGATAAACCTTATTATGGTGGTGGTTATATAATCTTTGGTTGGTTCTACTTTGGTCCACTTGGTGAAGTAATCTATGACAGCCAAAATATATCATGCACCTATGTGCCTTGTAACCAGAGTAATAGGCCCAATAAATTCAATGGCCCATTTTTCAATGGATTTTAGGCAAGGATGGGGATGAGAGGCATCTCATCCCAATTGTTAGGATTTGCTAGGCACTTGTAGATGTCACATGATTTAGTGCATTCTTTTTCATTTTAGAATAGAGTTGGCCACCACAAACTTGATCAACCTTGCACATTGTATCATCTCTGTTGTAATGGCCTCCAACAATTCCTTCATACACCTCTTACAATAATGAGTCTCATTCATGCTCTAGGACACATTGGTGCATGGATTTATCATGGATTAATTTATATAGTTCCCCACCAATGAGTTGAAAAGGGATGATGTAAACTATGAGTTACTTCTTTTCCTTAGTCATCATGGTCTAGGGCACAGATCTAGAGATTAGAAATGTTTTGATCCATGCCAAGTATTTGGGAATGTGTTGGACTCTATAAAGTTTCACATCAATCATATAATCCTCAATAGGCACTACCAAATTTCTAGAGTTAATTTGAGATAGATGGTCTAGACCCAAGTTTTGTTTTCCATGTCACTTGAATTCTTAAAACAAAACAATCCATTGATAAATGGTCCCATATAGAATGGGCTTGTTCACATGTACTTAAGTGTTTCATGATCAGTGAATAAAATAAAGGGGTGGCCAATAAATACTATTTGAACTGCTAAAGGGTGTAGACCATGGCAAGTACCTCATGCTCAATTATGGTGTAGTTTTTTTTGCCTTGGTTAGTTTTTTACTAGAAAAGTAAATAGGATGATCTATTTTTCCTTCACTTGGTTACATGAGAATGGCACTAATTATGGTACCATAGGCATCGACTTGATGTGGAAGGGAATCACCCATTTGAGAAATTGTAATATTAGTGTACTTGATAATTTGAGCTTCTGGTCTCAAATGCATCTTCCTGCATTGCACCCCAATAAAATGGGCCATCCTTTCACAAGAGCTCTTCTAGCAGCACCACAATCTTGGCATAGTTCCTTATGAACTTCTTATAGTACCTACAATGTGCAAAAAATGAATGAACATCTTTCTATGTTGATGAGGTATAGATTTGAAGGATGATTTCAATATTTTTTGGATAAATGAGTAGACCATCTTTATAGATGATGTGCTTAAGAAAAGTGTCAAATGACATTGCAAAAACACACTTCTTGAGGTTCAAATAAAATTTTAACTACCTACACCTTTTAAACATAAGGTGAAAGTTTTCATAGTGATCCTTCACTAACCCATACATAGTCTAGTCATCTAAGTATACTTGAAGGAACTTGTGAAATAATTCTGTAAAAGTGGTAATCACCACTTGAGAGAACACAACAACATAGTTATCACAACATTATTTAACCCAAATGGCATCATGTTGTAAGAAAATAAACCCCATTCTATTATAAAGGTGGTTTTAGGCTTGTCCTCTTGCTCACTTGATGGTATCCTAAGAAACCATTAGTAAAGGTGTATATCTTGAAACCTACAATGTTATCCAAGACTTTTTTAGTGAATGGAGTTAGAAAGGGCTCAATTACATAGGCAGCATTAAATAATCTGTAATCAATGCAAATTTAGATGTGCCCATACTTTTTGATGCTAATGACCATGGGGATAAACCATTTAGATTATTATATAGGGTAGATGATGCTTGTGGTTATCATACCATCAATCTCCATTTTGTCTTTGACACAAAGATTGGGGTTCATCCTTTAAGGTGATTTCTTGATGGGTCTTGCACTGTTGACTAGTTTGAAGCTCATCTTCTTAAGGGATGGGTATGTGCCTTTAATATCTCTACCATTCTAAGGGAAAAAGTCTTGAAATTCCTTCAAAAAACAACAATATGTGTTAGTTCTATGTCAGACCAATAGGCACCCAGAGTAGCAATCTTTGGTTCCCCTTCTAAACTGATATCTACCTTGGTAGTTATTAATGGCATTCGATAGGGTTCATTCTTCTCCTAGTGTGAATCCTCAACTTATCTACCATCCTTAGTTGTTTTTATCCAAATATGGATAGGGCCTTCATCTTTTAGGGTACTATCCTCAACTTGGTGCACTAACTTCCTTTTACCTATCGAATTATTCTAATTGTGCACCTCTCATGTTTCATCATCTTCATCACTAGAGTCACTATTAAGATTTTTCTCTTAAAATAAGTTTGGGATCACTAACCCTTTTCATTTAACATGTGTTTTAGGCACTCCTCCAGTATTATAGTGTCCTCGAACACTGACCTCTGAACTACTCGGTGGCTTAACCAATTTAAGGTTTTACAAAGAAAAGGAGAAGGTGTGAACAAACCACTCCTTGAGGGAATCTCAATTGGCTATCTCATAGTTCATCTCATTGACAACATACCATGCATGTGCCCAAATTTTTAAGGTCCTATAGAAAGAATGCACCCATAAATTCCTTGGGGCATTTTCACCATAAACAGTCCATGTTTATACGTAAAGATGCACATGCACTATAGGGTCAAATTCATCAGAGTAGGTTGAGATGTCCAAGTCCTCATTTCTCTTTGCAAATATAGTGAAAATGGCTACCTTTACATCTTGCCAAGTTGGAAAGCTAGGATTTTGTGCTACCCACCAATAAGTAGTATTCTCTTCAATGTATACATGAGTACACCCATTCTATCCACCTCTTTTAGGATGCATGATTTGAGGTCACAAACATAGTCTTCCATTGGATTACTCCTTTCATATCTTGGGAGCACTAAAATTTTACCCTTACTTAGGTAAGACACTCTTTTTCCCTTCTTCTTGGCATATAGGACCCATATTTTAGAAGTTGGATCAATCTGGACCTAGCATATCTTTATTGGTTTTTGCACCTTTACATGTACCAACTGGCACCTTCAATTAGTGGTCTCATATGCTTCCTTAACCCATCAGTTTCAAATAATGTTAGTGGTGTCTGAGGCTGATTGTCTATCCTCCCAAGAAAGGATTCATTGATCATTTAGGTCTAGTGTCTCAGTTCCTTGTGACATAATGTTATATATGTGGTTGATTTCATCCTTGATGTCCACACTCTGAACATAGGGGGTCCTTGGTCATTTGAGAGGATTACAACTACTCTCTCCTTTCCATTCTCAAATTCCATGTAGTGCCTTTTGAATTGTATATCTACATTATTTATATAACACCATGGCCTTCTTAGAAGCATCAAGTAGTTTTCCTATTTTTCTAACTCAATTACTTCAAAGTCAGCTCAAAATTTAGTGCCCATGATATCTACAACTATGTTCTTCATAATTTTGAATGGATGTGCCTGGGTTTTATTGGTCATGAAGATTATAAGAGGGGAAGGTCTCAAAGTTGGCCTACACATTTTCTCCCAAGCATTCTTGATCAAGATGTTGACCTTAGCACCTATGTCTACAAGGACCTCATAGATAAACCATCTATCAATAGTGGCATTTAGCAAGAGTTCTTGGTCATGTTATACATTTTGTGTATGCCAAACTTCTTGTAACTTTTCCATACACGGTGTGGTGACCTCAACTTGATTTTAACCTACATGCTCTAGGAGTAAGTTATTTAATAAGGGTAGCATCCCCTTTATTTGTAGAAGGTAGAGGATCTTAATTAATTATTATATTTCAACATCCTATCTATCTTACTTCTTTTGAGAGGTGGCAGCCTATGCTTTTAGGTCTTATACTAAATTGGAGCTCTCCTTACAATTTTTGGATGATACTCATAGCCTACTACAATACATCATTATGATGTGTTGGGTTTGGGTATGGCACATCTTTAGGTTAAATCCATGTCATGTGCTCATTATGACCCTTATCCCCATATTCTAGGCATAACTCAAGTATTGGTGTAACTAGTGGTTGAGTGGTGAATCCACTTTGCATAGTTTCTTGTACCTTGACTACCTTAGTGTATGTAGGTTTTACCTTTGGGTTCTATCTTTCCATTTCTAGCTCATGCATGATCATTCCTACACCCTTATCGGTGTTATACCTACCTTGGGTTAACCTTTTATACAATTTAGAGAATTCTTCAACCTTATGGGACCCTAGACAATACCCACATGTGGGATGTGTAGGGAAGTCACGTTGATAATGCTCTATTGATCCACACTTATAACATGAATGTAGTGGAAACCTTCTACCACTACATCCTCTACCTTGTCCTCTGGTGCTTCATTTCATCCTAAATCCTATGTTTTATTAGTCGTATCCCTCATTTCCTTGGTTAGCCTACCCTTTGACTAGTACAATAGCCTATCATGCATCTCTTTGCATATTCTCATGTATTTCATCAATCACTCGACAATCAATAGTGGTATGGGTATAGGAATCACACAACTAACAATAGATGGTTGCATTGACTTGGATAGTGCATTGCAATAATATGTAGTTACATAAGTCATGTGCCTCTCGATAGACTTCATAACTTAGAATCAAAGTGTTCACATTCCTTTATAGGTAGTAAGTCTTATTATGGCCTTTTATTTCATAGTCAATACACCATAGTCCACTTTGAGTGTTATGTGAAGATTTAGTAATAAGATTTTGTAGATGGGAGGCCTTAAATACAATTTTCACCTCCATAAATGGGTTGATCCCAATATCTACACTTCTACCTGCTTCGATTATGAGCACAGTTTCACATGATTTTCAAGGGTCTATAAAAGTTTTCATGGAAAGTGCTCTTTGAAATAGCATGAGAAACCCTCCAATGAACACTGTGCATGCTAGGAAGGGTGATTATCATATGGGAGCTTTGATAGGATAGTTTTAAACCTTGCATTGTATAGGTGCACACTTTTTAAGAGTCCTTGGGTAATCTCTTTTAACATGGTGATGCTCTGTTGTTCAAACTTTAGAATGTAAAATTCCTTCAAGAATGCATTCTTCAGGGTATCATAGTCAACCATGTCCTAGTTGGGATTAAAATTTTTATACCAAGTATGGGTGTGATCAAGTAGAGTGGTTGTAAACTAAGTATACTTGCACTTTGATTGGGTTATGTCTTGCACATGCCACTATAGTTCACACTTTAACACATGTTTTTTAGCATTCTCAATGTCATAATACTCTGACAAGTGCATAGCCATTTCATAGCAGATTTATTATGGGGCGTAGCTATCATCTAAGGTGTTTGTACCCCTAGCATCTATATTAGTTTTGGTCTTCCAATGTCTCCAATCACTGGGCTAGGTGTTGTTCTTGTTGTTACTTTTGGTGTAGTTGAAGTCATTGGTGTTGTTCTACTTATGTGTGGAATTAGACCACTTCTTGTAGGTTGTTGCCCACTTTGCATTGCTAACATCGACTGAGATGGTATGTTTGTGTTAAATTTCTATTATGGTGAGCTAGTGTAAAATGGTCTATAGGTAGTTGTGCTCACTTCTTTGTATGGAAAAATATATTCAATCATAAGTTACACTCTAAGTCTTCAAAATGTCTAAGTCATCAATAGAGTCAATTATTACTTCAGTACTTTCTCAAGTGGGGGATCCAGTGCATGATCATGCACCATATGTTCAAAGGGATTAGGTGCATCAAACATAGCTATTAATGAATCCTATAGGAACCCAATTAATTCTACACCTATCAAGTGTTGATCTCGATCCATCACTTCATTATATCTCTCATCTTTACATTACTATATTTCAAGAGATCCTTCCCCATGCCCTTCCCACTCACTATGGGCTCTCTCAGCACTTTGAGGTTTCATATCTTCCATCAATTAATGTCATCTCTTATTATAGGTCTATCTTCTAAGCTCTTAAGTGTCAATTTACTCATCCCCTTACATTATGCCTCACCTACACATCCCCTTCTCCCCTTTTATGTTTCTCATACACAAAAGGACTTTAGTCTTCTATCCCCAATGTTTTAAAAATGTAATCCACCATTATCTTTTTGAGATCTATGCCAAATTCCTTCACAAATGTGCCTATAAGGTTTCATAAAAGTTGTTACTTTGATTCCTCAAGGCATGAGTATATTGAGACTATGAACTCAAGTATGTAGTTATTCAACACTCCTTGCCACCATTTATCTACTACTCTAGTCTAAGTAGCATCCAAGGTTTCAAGCCTATCTAAGCATTATTTTAGCCATTCATAGCATTGTATATATTTTTTTATGTTGTGGGTTGAATATGCATCCAACCACTAGTACACATGCACAAGTAACTCACAACAAAATACCTTGTACAAAGCATCATATAGGTTATTCTAAACCCATTTCCTTGACTTTTATCATTTCCAAGTTGGATGCTTCAGTGAAAATATATATTCCACCTGTTGTAGCTATTATTTAATTTTTTTGAGGGAAATTTGGTACATTATTATATCATATCATCACAATAACAAAATTCAACATGGGTCCTAGCAACAAAACCAAAAGTAATGTAGAAAAGGTGCACAAAATTGTCTTAGTTAGCTCTATATTTATTACAACTAGGCACAAGAATGGGATATTCCCTTTGCACTCAACATTTTAACACTTAATTGTGCCAACATCAATCCACATAAGGCACAGGCCTTATGCACTCACCCAAAGCAAAACTGAGAAGGAACCAAGGCCCGTGTCGGGATAATTATGCCATGGCACTAGACTTTATTCAAGGGATTTGATTAATTCATCAAAAAATTTAGAATGATCCATGGATTCAGTCCTTTCATGGACTAATCCTAGTGTCATGTGGCACTTAAAGGGTAAAAAGTTTATTCTTACTCAAACTACTCATGCTAGACTCATGTTCCTAATAAGGATAGGAACACTTGGCACAGAATCTATACTTAGTCTTTATGTAAGTCACAAATGACTCCATTGATGTTTGTAGGGACTCCATTAACAACATAAATTTGAAACACACATGAACATTACTTAACATAATTGAATTTAAATTATGACATTACAATCATTTCATATTTAAATAGCAATTCAAAGATGTATAAACCAGACACATTATGTGTTAATACAATAACCTTCATCATTAATTATAGTTCAAAATAGATCATAATTTCATATTATAACAATAAATAACCTAGGGGCTCATAGGCAAGCATGGGAACATACAAATGGTTCCCTCAAGGCTTCCTTATTACTCCTAAGTCTAATGGTTACCAAATCACTATACAAAGAAACTCTATTTTGTCATAGCTTCACTGTTATTCTTTATATCTCCTCTTTCATCTGGCTTGAGATCCTTAAATAGAATACAAGATCATCTTCACTAGGGTGGAAGGTGCATGGTGAGTGCTAATCTAGAATATTTTTCCATCATAACCATCAGCTCCATCACCTTTCAAACTACGCACTGTAGTCACCACATTTTATCAAATCATCAAAGATGCCCTAAAAATCTAGGAGCTAGTTAGTTACCTACCAGCTGGCACAAGATATGCATTACACCCTCAAGTTAGCACCAAAATTCCTAATGTCCAATCACTAAAAAATTATTCCTCTATGTCCAAGTGGATGTTGTGTTGGCATGAATCCAAAACATAATGAAATAAGGGGCCCAACACATATTTTCTTGAGTACTGTAAATTATTACAAATTTGAAATTGTTTGTTTGTAAAAACAATGGATCTATAGTTTAAACACTCCTTAAATTCATAAATATGTTGGATTACAAAGTTATAAACATTGATAAAAATGCTTTGAAGTATCCTCATGCTATTGATTCCTAAGATGTGTTGCATAACCCTCTTTCACTTGAGATATTTTTTCACCCTTTTCTAACTAGTTTTTTTTCACCTAAGTTCCCATTTTATGATGGAAAGGTTGATCCTAAGAAACATATTTGATATTTCTATGCATCATTCCTTGATTATCTCTCTAATGATATGATTTTGACTAAATTATTTCCAAGAATCATTAAGGACTATGCTTTGAGGTGGTTCTATGATTTACCTCTCTAATCTGTGAAAGTGTTCAAACCTCTTACAAATTAGTTTATTCAACACTTCTCTATTAACATTAATGAAAAGGTTTCCTATGCCCAAATTACAAAAATCCAACAAGGAACCAATGAATATGTTTTGAGGTACAAGAAAATCTAAGATAAAATAACCAATCTTATGGGAGATAAGGAACTTCAAGACATCTTCAAACAAATTTTACTTGTTATTTTACATGAGTCCATCATTTTCAAAAAGTTTAAATCCTTTAATGACTTGTGCCATGTTGTTTGGGATCATAAATGAAGCTTATCTCATTGAACAAACTTAAGTATGTAGCAAACACACAAACCACATCTACATCCAATACCAAGTTTATAATCAAACCAAGATATAATGTAAAACATCCTAAGCCTAAAAAGGAAACAACCACCATAGTTAATGTAATTCAATAATAGCCTAATCAACTTGTCTTATTTAATGCACCAAGGAGACAATTTACATGCTTACCTAAGTCTCCCATTTCATTACTCCCAAGGGTAGTAGAGTGTCATCTTATATCTCTCCTTCATCCTTTATAGGTTGATATGAGTTGGCCTCTACCCAAAGGATATGATGTGAATGTTTATTATGATTATCATCATGGACTAGGGCATTCTATGAATAGATGTTTTACCTTGAAACATAAGATCCAAGACCTTATCGATGATCAAAAGATTAAATTTGTTGATCTTCTAAAGGAATCAAGTTCACAACCTAGTGATCATAAAAAATAGAAGATATTAAATAGTCTTATGCAAAACTATTCTAACAAGGATGAAAATTTTCAAATGGTAGATAATGCACATCTTCCTCCATCACACTATGGACACCCACTAAATGGGATTATTGGTATCTATACATAGTACAAACCTCCTATGGTTCAAATACATTATATTACCTTAGATTATAGTGAGATTAAGGATGATGACTCATATTTTTAATTCTTTATCCATTCAATCATACATTGATAAATATTCTATACATAGTTTTAAAATTGATAATAGTACAATCAATAATGTTTTCACCCTGATATTATTTATGCACTTGGGTTATACTCATTATGATTTAAACCCTTCTATCAAATGAGTTAGATAATTTGATGGGACCTCACAACAAATTCTTGGTGAGATTAACTTACCTATATAGGTGGGTCCCACACATTTAGTTACTACCTTTTCATTTAAACCTTCCATAGGTGTCTTTGATATGTTATTAGGATGACCTTGGATACATACTCTTCAAGTGGTACCTTATAAAGTTCATGGGTATCTTAAATACATCATGCCAATCAGGGAATTATAATTTTCAAAGTTATATATGAGAATCCTCTTGAATAAGAGAAATTTATACCTATGTACTTAATTATCAACCCTCCTAAGGTTAATCCACTTCAAAAGGGTAAGAAATATCCAATCTCCTTTACTAGGCAACCAGTACTTGAGAAACCTTTGCATTAGAGATCCATAATGGGTTCCATAGAATCTCATCTACTACACACCACATTCATATATCTAGAGCACCTAAACATGTTCCTATTATTATTTCAAAGAAACCATGTAGCTTTTATTGATGGGTTCCATGAACCCCTACTCCTATTAATCCTATTATTTCTTCATGACCATAGAGTCTCATTATACATACATAGAGCATCCCATATACTATAGTGAAATATATTGCACCTATACATGTTCCCTAGTATCATCACCAATTTATTATACCAGGTTCATCATGGGGATATATCTATGAGCATACTTTAGATGTGATCAAAGGGTAGTATCTTCACATATTCTAAAAATACAAAAAAAAAAGACAAAAAACATGTAAAAATCCAAAAATATTTTCAGCATCTACATATTCTATTAGCTCTTTTGCATCTATGTGTCATTTACATATTGATGGATATCATATCAGTTATTTATAAATACACATTTGTTTTATGCTTATATTTGAGTGGGATATATGCATACACAAACACATGATCTATGTACTTTTGGATGTTGGCATTTCCCTTTACTCATGTCACCAGGATGATGGGGCATCCACATCTATGATCACAATACATTTAGGTTATACCATTCTATGGTCACTTTATATTATCATGTTTGAGCTCATATATGTACTTACACATGCCTTTATCTATGCTTATATCTTTCATAGTGTACTTGATATGTTATGTACTTGACATTTTTTGATAACACATTTAATCCATGGGCAACTATAAAAGTTTTATGTTGGTTTCTTATGTTTTCATTTATGCACTTCTTTGATTGTCGTGTTTTGTTATTATTTTATTTGTTGATAATTTAAATATGCTCCATTATTTGCATCCCCAATGCCTTTATTTTCCTCTTTGACATTTGATATATCATTTCTTATTGTATGGACATTTGAATATGTAATTCTTGATTTTTTAGACATTTGACTAAGTCATATCCATTCGATTGTGTGTCATTTAAACATGCCCCTTGTTTGTGGTCTCCTTGGACCATTATCTTTTGATTTTATTTTGAGTGCCCTTATATATGTTCTTGTTTACTTCTTGAACTTGTATTTTTACTATCCAGATATTTCCATGATATTTATATGGCATCTTAGGCATTAATGTGATCACATTCTATGTGCTTCAATGATACATTTACCTAGACATGTTCTCATTTATGTTACATGGTTTATTCACAATCATATGGTTATCTTATCCTTTTGAGGTGAGGTAACTACTAGTTTCTATCATCCCTCACCTCAAAATGGGAATATTAGTGGGGGCATGTCAAATAGGCATGGCTTCCACACATCCATAGTTTCAAATTTAGTGGGGGCATGTAATATAGGCATGGCTTCCACACATTCATAATTTTTAGATTCAATTGGGTTATGTCATATAGGAATGGCTTCCACATGTTCACAGTCTTAGATTTAATGGGGGCATGTTTTGAAAAAATGTTCTCAACATTTATTCAACATACAACATACCCATATTAAAGTGGGGGCATGTTTTGAAAACATGTCCTCCACATTGGCACTTATATCATTTTTTAATTTTATATTATGGTGGGGGCATGCTTTGGAAGCATGTTTTCCACACTTACATAGTTTAAAATTGGCCATATTCATAGTTATATTATTTAGATACACATTTATGTATGGTTCAATCTAATGGTACCATTTTTATACACAGTTTCAACATGAAATATATTTAAGGTGCATATTTTATGAAATATGTGCCTAATATTGCAAAATAAAATCAATTTCAGATTCAGAACACTTCCAAGGACTATCACCACCCATCAAATTGAAATTTTACAAACTATATTGAGCCAATCTATTATAATAGTTGGTTCAATTTTTGGTATGGTTGAGGTGATTAAATCACTCAATATTGTTATGTTTATAGGTTATAATTAATTTTATCATCTAACCTCATCAATTTGATAGTGTGAGTTAAATTGGTTCACTCATAATCACTAGGTTATAAGTATGATTGGGTTTCATGATTGAGTTAGTCTCTACTACCAGATGGCAAAGGTTGGGGGCATGGGTCCTCTCTCTCTCTCTCTCTCTCTCTCTCTCTCTCTCTCTCTCTCTCTCTCTCTCTCTCTCTCTCTCTCTCTCTCTCTCTCTCTCTCTCTCTCTCTCTCTCTCACTCACACACACACACACACACACACACACACACACACAGATATGCACTTTCTAGATTTATTCTTGTCTTAATATCAATTTCATTGATTCATAATGATATATATTTAAAATGAAATGGCCAAAAGGCAAGACAACTGCATTGATGCATAGGTGTATTCATATACCTTACTCTCTTTTAATTTCAATCATTTCAATACTTTTAATTTTAGATTATATGCACTGACTATATACTATAAAATTCTCTTGGTTTTAGGTCAGTCACTAGTAAAGCACTCAAGTAAATATAAGATGTGTTATACACACCCAAATATGCATTATTTTCCCTTAAAATAGATATGTAATTACAAGATTAAATGGGGGAAAATTTAGATGACATTTATGAAATATATAGCACCTTAATCTCATATACTTGGTAAACTTAGACCTTGGCTATTCCACTCAATTCTATACCTTTCCCACTTTTTTAAGTCTTGCATATACTCTCTATTATGCCCCTTGGCCTATACTTAATCCAACCAATCTTATATTGATGACCTAGGCCTTCTATCTTGCCTAGAATGCTTAAAACTTGCTTATCTTGTGCCTCTACAAGTTATAAGCATGTACCTATTTTCCTACTCCCTAGACACTTTTGTCCTGGATAGACACCTACATCAATATAGGTATCCTATTCCAATGCAAGTATCTAGTGCCCTAAATTCATCTAATTTCAAATGAAACATATCCTAATGGTTAGCCTAAGTGATAGTATGTGATATATTATCCAAAGAGATTGATATAAATACAATATCAACCCTCATTTATTTATCACCTGCAAAAGACCTAGCACAAACCAAGGCAACTTACCAACAGCATTCTATCAAGAATTTAAGTGAGAAAAGCTTCCTTATTTTCTCTTATTTTCATATCAGTCATATGGACAACATATCTACATGTCTAAATTACTGAAGGATGGTCTCAATATCTATATTTTCCAAGTTACAAGCTAGGTCATTATTATACTTGCTTATTCTATATTATATGATTCACACACAAGCCAACACATAGGTGAGAAATACATAATTTTGAGGCCCTCTTTATAGTATTAGCTATGTAGGCAATTATCATTGATAGAGGGTTATTTGGGGTAACTTGACACCATGTTCTCATAAACCCATTTTTCCCACAACCACTATGAAGATGAAGAGATAGGTTTTTCATCATTTGACAATGAGTGGCAATCCATGTCTTAGATCTAAATTCACCATTGAAAAGGAGATGATGCAAAAGCATCTAGGTGGTTGCATCTTGTTTCAACAATTATTAAATGCTAGACATCTATATCTAATCTAGACACTAATGTCAACACAACTATCTTAGGTTGATGCAAGTATTTGTAGCTACAAAGGCACTTAATTTAGAATTTGGTAATTATTTCAAAATATCATTCTCGATTTCTTCCTACCTATTCTCTATCTAGATCTATATTAGCATTAGAACCAATTAAGTATTTTATTTTCATTATCATTGCAATATCTAGCATAGATGTACTTTCCATTTTTAGCATATCTCAGCGTAATAAATTTAGTATATGTTTTATCTACATTTTGTAATTAATTAGCCTACCATAGATCTATTTATCACCTTTGTGATTATTCATTTCTATATTCTTAACCCTATCTATCCCAATATGATCTTTATCTAATTTTGGGTTAAATAGTCACAAGTCATTGTTGAAGCACATCATTACACTAGGATTATACCATCATATAACATTGCACTAGTATTTCACGCACACCACTGTATCATGGGATAACTACCTATATTTTGATCCCTCTTCAAAGTATTGGTATGTAGACAATGCCCAATATATGGGTGTTGAGGTTAAGCACAACTTCAACCACTAATCCATTTTTTCTATTTAATCCATTTTATCCTCATGGTCTATTGAGTTAGGGTTTAAAGTTTATAATAAGTCACATTATGAGTTTCATAGTTAATTTCATAGATCTAATTAAGCACACATAACATACAAGTGAAGATGAACAACCCAAATTTACATAGAGAATTAAAACCTTAATGGATGTTAGCACACCCTTTAGACACCAACATAAGCTGGCCTCATCCAAATATCATAGTCTTGTTTCAAGTAGATGTGAATCCCTATTCAAAATTCATATTAACCTTATACAATCATACATCTAGTTTCATAATTATAGTTATAATCCTAAATATATAATTTCTATGTAAGTTTCTTATTTCTATGTATTTTTACTTTTAGCATATTTCCAAAATTAGTAATATCCAACTCAATATATGTGTGATTTATTTTGTATCTTATAAATTTTTATTTTACTCATTAATTTGTCATAATTGGATTAACACTTTGTTTAAATTACCAATTTTGATAAAGCACATGTATATGTGCCATGGAGAAGTAATAATGTCATGGAGAAAAATAAGGGACCTATAACACCTATTAATTTCTAAGTTGAGGAAATGGATAAGATTTCAAGTGATAAATGTGATGGATATAACCATTGAGTGATGTAATAGCCTCAATGTGTTGAGTATAGTATTTTTTATTTGGATAAAGTTGATATTTTATTCAAAACTAAATAATTGGGGGTGATCAAACCCCTATTTGAATTCTATCTGTATAAAATAAATAACACCCATTTAGGGATGCAGATACCTTAATTTACCTCAATTTGGTATTTGTAATCCAAACACATGAAAAAAGTTGAAATCTAAAATGGATTCACACACATAATGTTGGAGTGAACAGTAATCTCCAAGTTATGCACTATGCACCTTAGATAAATTGACCATTACATATGGATTATGATTTAACTATCACATTTTTTCTGAATACATGGTCCAAATAAAAATGGATTCCATCCATGCCTCTACCATGTCTATAGATATAAAATAGTATATATTATGTGTCACAAAAATGTAGTATGCTCTTTGATATTTAAAATAGTAAAGTGAACATGAATTTATATCATGCCTCATTGTGATAATTTTATAATCTAAGACTGTGCCTTTTGAATTTGAAAATAGTATAGTGAACATGAATTTGTATCATGCCCCCATTGTGACAATTGTATAATATGCAATTGTTTGTAAGTGATAATTTTTAAATTTTATTTGAAACTTGTGCAAGAATATATATCATTCATTATAATGTTATATGAGTTTTTAATTTGTTTCTGAAATGTGAGTGCGTATGTATAGCATATGCCCCCATAATATGTGTTAATGACTACATTTTTAACCATTTGTATTTCTTTAAAATGGTAAAAGTGTGCCACTGATTGATTTTTTAAACCTTTTGTATACTTTTGTAACTGTAATGCATAGTATTTTGAAATTTTTATATTGTGCTTTGTGATTTTGATTAAGTGTGCATGGAAAATTCCCCCAACACTATGCTAATATTTAAACCTTTGAGGTCATACTATAATATATATAGCTGGTTAAATATTGATTTTTTATTAAATTTTTAGATTTTTGCCCATGTTTTCCCCACTTTTAAGGTGAGCGATGAGAGTAGCAAATCGATTGAATCAAAATATATGGTGAGTTATAAAATTTTGATCTATTAGACATGTTAGAATATTACATAGTATTTATGAGAGTTATTATAATATTGATTCCAAGATAACATAAATAATAGAATATGAGATATTTATATTGACTATTGAGTAGAATTGCCAAAAGCAATAACACTTGTATCATTAAGTCTAAAATTGAACTATTTTGAAATTTTATATCGGTAACTAATTAACATTATATGTGGAATAATATGTTACGTTTATCCTAATGAAATTTACATCATGTTTTTTTGATGAATAGAACTTGAGATACCACTTGCCAAAAATTTTATTTATTGATAACATTAAGCATGCACTAGGCATAGTAATTGATATTGGCAAAAATTCAACTTAAAATTAGATAGTAGTGATCAATTATTTTTGTAATTTCATTATCACTATTGCATTGATTGAGATTTGATATTTAAGTTTTCTAAGATGCCAAGCCAATAACCCTTATTGCCATTGTGATTTTAGCACTTGCAAACTATTATTTAAATAAAGACAATATGTGATCTAGTATGTATCTAAAATATATCCTTTTTCAGTATTTTTTAGTATTTATTAGCCAATGTGAATTAAATTTTAATTTTTTTAATTTTTTATTATTTTTTATATGTTGGACTCAATAAAATGGGATCTGGCAATTTTGTTTATGTGGGACAAGATTGTTCAACTCTTGACATTCTTAATTTGAATTTGACATTACTGTCTTATTATGGACATTCCTATCTACATTATTGTCCTTACAGATTTTAACTTATTTTTATAAAAAAATAATCTTTATACTTCATTTTTCCTGGGTTGAATATTGATTAGACCTTGTATGTTTTATTTTAACATGGCTTACATTCCTGATAGGTTGAATGTTGATTAGACCTTATATGTTTTATTTTAACAACATGGCTTACATTCTTGATAGTTTTAGTATGGTATACATATGAGTACTTTATTGGAGTTGGGTTTGAATGGCATAAATTGGTAGGTATTGGAGGAGTTTGGTCTTACACATGTTAGTTGACTAGGACAAATTACATTTAATATGCATCTAATGATGGCATTGGTAAAGCGGTGGAATCTTGACACTTTTTCTTTCTAGTTGTTAGTGGGTGAGATGACCATCACTTGGAAGATGTGTGGCACACCTTGAAAATTCTTATTGTTAGAGAGAGGCCCATGTTGATGGATGTGATGGATCTAGGGATGTGTGTCAAGTACACATATCCATTATATGAAGACTTGATGGTGTTGATTAGGGTGGTATTGTGTTGTTAGAGTAGATTATGTGAGTTTATGTTCCATGATTACATAAATTCATATGTTAGATATTAACATCAGTTTTAGAAATAGATGGTGGAATTGTTACTACTTCCTATCATGTGTATCATATAGTTCAAGCTATTGATGAGATTCATACTATATATTCATGGGGGAATAGTATGATATCCCATTTATATTGATAGTTGTATAGGTTTACCTTAGAGGTGCATGCATGTGACCTTAGTACTACTACTTTGTTACATGTATGGG
Source organism: Torreya grandis (assembly GCA_037957365.1). Classification (NCBI taxonomy): domain Eukaryota; kingdom Viridiplantae; phylum Streptophyta; class Pinopsida; order Cupressales; family Taxaceae; genus Torreya; species Torreya grandis. Next base: position 825,648 of record JARHVA010001193.1, on the reverse strand, counting down.
CCTATGAGCATATTAATGTGGATTTTTTATTTATTGGATCATGTTAGGAATGGGTTCATCTTTATATATTTTTATCTTAATGGGTGATACCATTACAAAGGGTATCGAGTACTAGTACAAAGTGATTTTGGATAGGTTGACACCTACACTATTTTAGTGATGGCCTTATATAATATATGGGACATGAACTGAGGATGCTCAATAATTGTGATGTCCGCAAGTGAGTATGTGGATACAATATCAATTTTACTATGTACATAAGTGGTTTTAGTATGAGTGAGGGAATCTTTAGCTTGGGTTGATTTAGGATGTGTCTTAAGATCCTTATCCATGGATGAGGAGTGTTAGAGTGTCTATTAGATCCATTTCAAGACCAAGGCCTATAGGTGTAAATTTGGCTCATTTTTCAATGATTGGTCATGATCATGTTATGCCATTATCAAATGGTGATGATGTAGGATGTGTAATATCTTATATGCAATGGTGGGATAATACCCAATTAGATTTATTATTTATTATTCTATTATAATATCTTGGTGTTATGCCCCTAGCACATGAAGGAGATGGAGATAGAGTAGATGTGTCATATGTATTATAGCCTATAGCATAGCCTATTTGTGGGGATACCTAGTTTATGGTAGCATAGTTAAGCATGATTATGTGTAAAGTATTTTTGCTTTTTTATTTTTTATTTTTTTATAGTTGTTTAAAGTTTATTGTTAATGTATTCACATATTATGATAGTGAAATTGATGCCTATTGGTCCATGATGTTAGATGCGACCATCCATAATTTGATGTAGAATGTTCTATATGATTTAGTAGGTATATTATTGGTTGAGAGAGTTGATCATATTTCTAGTGAGCATGTATGTTATTTTATCCATGTGTGATCATAGTTGTATCACGTACTATGGTTTTTGGTAAGTGTAATGACTTAAAGGTAGAGATGGATAGATGACCTATGCCAAGTTAAGATTATGATTTGTCTATATATTTTTTCTTTCTTAATTTTGTGATTTGTAGTTTGAGCATACATGTGTCTTAATTTAGAACAAGATACTTGAGAGATAGGTTAGATAATATAGGTCATGATTGTGATCACTTGGAGTTGTGGGATGAAATGGGGCTTTTACTTCATAGGCTTGGGGATAGCCAATGGTGATAGTTCAAATGAGGTGGATGCCCCCATCATTGATTAACATGTGTATTGTAAACATGATTGTGTGTGTGTGTGTGTGTGTGTGTGTGTGTGTGTGTGTGTGTGTGTGTGTGTGTGTGTGTGTGTGTGTGTGTGTGTGTGTGTGTGTGTGTGTGTGTGTGTGTGTGTGTGTGTGTGTGTAATATGAGATCATTTCGTATTTGACATGTGTATGTTATATGATTTTTAATTTTTGTATTGATGAGCTTTATAATTTGATTATTGTTAATAAAATATTTTTAACATATGAATGAATAATGTGTTGATAATAAGTATTGAATGTTGGTATTTGTTAGTTTTTAGAATCGTATATGTGATATTATTTCTTAAAACTAGTCTCCAAAACTTATTAGAAATAGAAATAAGTTATTATAATATAGTTGAATAGTTTGTAGTTAAATAATTTGAAATGGTTCCACATCTAATTATTGTGATACTATTTTGACTTATACATTTAGTTTTTATTATTCTCATTTTGCTTATATGTTGGCTTCAAATAATAAATAGATTTACTAGTAACATATAATTTTAGACCATTGGTAACTAGAATTATTCTAGTATCACCTCTATCAACAGCTTGAATGACCAATGGTTATTGAATAGTAATATATTGAGATACTTCGGTCATTATAAAATGTAAACTAGAAGAGGGACTTATTATATTGATTTTTTTATGTAAATGTTGATAGACCATTCATTCCTTAGCAGGAATGTGGTGGTATGTCTCAATCATCTTAGAATAGCTACTATAAGAAGTGGGAGAAGAAGACTTTGTTTCCTTGTTCACAAATTTAATAATTCATCTATCATAAAGTTGTGTAAGATTTTGTCACAAATCACAACCATCATTGTCATGATGCCCATATATACCATGATAAGTGAAAAATGATTGACCTTTTATCTGTTCAAATATATGTCGTGAATGATAGTAATTCATATGAAGAGTAATTAACTGTTTATCCAATAATGTATTTAAGATATCATGTGGTCAATATCTAAGATAATCAAACTAAAGTAGTTTTCTCCTAGTATAATTATACAGTTGTATTATAGGATCTATTATATATATTGATTATTTTCCTTTATGTAAAACCTTTACTAGTTTTTTCTTTCTATGAACTATTGGTTTAGAAGTAGATATTTGAGAAGGCTTATGAACCTATTTGGTCAATTATTTTCCTTTGTATGAAACTTTAACAAAACTTTTTCATTTTATAGAATATGCATTTAATTTTGTGTTGTTTTTTACTAACTCGTATGCATATTTTTGCACATCCACATATAATCTATCCAAAGAAACATAAAGCATATGCAATTATAATTTTATAAGTGGATAAAGGAGACCCTAATTGAATATGAATTTTATTTCCAAATCTAATGGTTGATATGTCAAAGAGTGTAAATTATTCTTGAATTATAAATCATTATCTTTAATAGACTCATCATCATGCTGATTTAAGCCTTGTAAATGTTTCAATGTTAATTTAAGCATTTCATGTTTATGATAATCTAATAATAATATGTCTTATAACTTCATGAAAGTGAGTAAGGAACCATTTTAAATACTATAGAACCAATCCTAATCTTTTCAATTTAGACTTATATGGAAATATTTTAATAGTATGTGTCCATATTTAGCCAATGACCAAAAGAATGTACATATTATGTAAATGGTTGCCAAGGTCTCCATGACCATAGAATAAAGGAAACATAGTCATGATAAACCCTCTTGGATAAGGATATTAATATATGTTTCTTGTAATAGGGTGATCTCAAATGATATTATCTTTAATATTAGCATGATATCATAACAGTTTAAAATTAAGATTTACCACTTGATTTTGAAGGTGTCTTATAGCATTCTGCATAGATACAATATGAGTAGTATAAATGGTTGAAGATTGAAAAGGTACACTAATAGGTCATAATTTACCATCTAATTAAAACATAGGTATGATAAATTCATCACAACTATCATTACATTCTAAAAATACATCATTACATAATTTAGAGTCATTTCATAAAGGAATATTCATATCAAATGATTTTTTTAAAGAATAAATTATATCATTTTGAATGTCATGAAGATTTGTATGGCTATTGCATGACTTTTTAGAAAGAGATAAAGAAGTATTTTACATGTGTATCTAATTATGTTTCTACAGAGACAGAAAGAATAACATTTTTTACTTCTAGAGAGGAAAAGAGGAATCACATTTAAATTTTGTAATATTTGCATAATCAAGATAAAGTAAATAAGAATGAGTTTTATTTTTTCTAACATTTGTATCAAAATGAGAAGCACATTGAACTTTTATCACGGTTTTTTTATCTAGATATAAATAATGACAATTACTTTAAATGTTTGTATCATTGGAATTATCTATAAAGATAAATGGAAGCACTTTCACATTTTATAGCATTTGCCTTTTCTAGTAAAGGAGAAGAATTTTCAACTTTGGTAACATTTGCATCATTTAATGAAGATGAAGTATATTCAAATTTTGTAACATTTGCATGATATAGTAAAGGGAAAATGGATTCAACTTTTTCACATTTGCATAATATTTCAAGGAAGTAGTACATTCAAAATTTGGAATGTTTTCATCATCTAGAAAGGAATAAGTACATTCAACTTTTGGCACATATGTATATCTAACAAAGGAATGCATTCCATTTTTGTAATATGCAAATAATCATGAGAGACATATATCATATAAGAGTGGAATCATTTATAGATTATAATTCATGTAGCATAGAAGGAATATGTGTATGTACCTTAGAATTATTTTGCTCTTGTTTTGAAGGGTGATCAAGAGAAGATTATAAAGAAAATATGAAGGAGCAATCTTTTTCATTTCATAGATAATATGTAGTTCCACTTCCTCACTATCATAATCATAGTCATAATCATTTCCTTCACAATAATTTTACTCATATGCATCATTAACATTTTTAATCATACAATAAACTTCATCAGTCCATTCTTTATAATAACCATGTGGTATAGAATTACTAGAAAATATAGAATTTATAGGATGAGGACTATGAGATTTTGAAATACATGCATTAAAATAATAATAGGGCATAGTATTTGTATAAAATATAATAACCAAGGGATGGTCAATTAATATTGATAATAGCAAAAGCTAGAATAGCAAAAAATAACATGATAATACTTATTCCCAAAACACCCTCCCACATGTAGACCATAAGATGTACACAAGAAATAATTAATAATTATAACAGATCCATTAAGGTTTTTTTTAATATTAAATTTTTTTTGAATAAAATAAAAAATAGACAAAACTCATAAATCAATCTAAAAAAAAGTAAACCCTTCATCTCCTAAGCCAAAATTTACTAAAAATAGTAAATTGAAAATTTCAAAAAAATTATTTTCATATAATATTTTTACAAACAAAAATAGGTTTATAATTATATCAACATTAATTGATAAAACCTATGGTAATTTTTAAAATAGATATGTTATGAATATGATATGAATCAAACTATGTAATAAAATGAGCCACAAGCAAAGTACCAAAAAAAACCTAAAATATGTCAATAAGGAATCAAAAATTATAATAGATCTATTGAGTGTTTTCAAAATATTAAATGTGTTTTTTAATAAAATCATAGAATAGATGAATCCAAAAATTAATCTAAACATAGGTAACCCGTCATCCCCTAAGCCAAAATTTTAAAAATAGTAATTTTAAAAATATGGAAAATTCATACACTATTTTTTAAAATGAAAATAGGTTTTTTATCCTCTCAATTATTCTAGAAAAAATATTTGAGTGTTTTAAAAATGTGGCTATTATCAATCAGATATGGATCAAATAAGGTAGGGTAAGCAGCAAGTTAAGTATAAGAAGCCCCAGTAAGGGAAAATGAGGATAAAACACTAGGGAAAAGAAAATTTCTATTTTTTAAAAAGGATTAGGGGAAATCAGAGATCATATCTAAAACCCTTGGAAAAAATTTAGGAATCTTAAAAATAAGGTTAAAACTTTAGTGGAACCTAGAGATTGGTAATGTTTGAAATAAAATACGGATTCACCAATGTGTTTTACCTAAATTAGACTAATGTGATACTAACCCTTTAATTAGATAGAACTAATACAATCATATTTATAATATGAATTATATTAAACAAGTAATAAAATATAGTTTTGACAAGTGTAATTTGTGAAAATCAAGTTCAACAAGCACAATGACAATTGAAAAGGGATAAATAGAAACTTATCTTGTTTAGTATACTTCCCTCATTTTTTTAGATTGATAGAATGACTAAATATTATGTAACATGACTATAATCTATTTGTTCTATAATTTTAAGGTGTTTTAAGCTCAAGATAGGATCGATAGACTCAGATAGGTATGGCAGTCAATTGTGTCCCTATTGGTTGATTTTGTCTTTTGGTCGTGAAATTATGAAACTTGCCTGAGAGGTGTAGATTCTTCAGTGATGTATGTTTCCACTTTAAAAATATTTTATTCATACGTACATGTACCTGTAATATCAAAACCCTAGTTATTGCATACAAATCAAATAGATATCAAATACAAATGGGGGAATAGTCAAGCTATCCTAATAAAACCTTGTGTAATCTAAATGTTTCCTATATAGCCCAAATGGCCTCAGATCGATGTATTTATTCCACGTATGTATGGGTGTGAAATGTTGATATGCACATCTATATGTTTCTTCTCCTATTTTACCCTTAGCATAATCATGTAAATGTAATAATACTTCAAAATATAGTTATATCAATTTAGTATAAGTAAATATATAATTTTGAATAGCTCTTGAAATGTGAGAATGCCTCTTGTAAAATGCCTTCTAATATATATTTTTTATATAGGGATTTATTATAAATTTAATTAAAAATTTATTGGTGCACATAAGGGACCCAAAATAATTCAACGGAGACTTAAAAGACTTTAAAGGGGACTAAAAATATTTAAAAGGGGAATGGAGATCTCTCTAATTTAAAAAGGGGTGTTAAGTTATGGAAAATCATAAAGTAAAATGATAAAATATTAAAAAACATAAAATAAAGGGTGGAAAATATAATAAAATTAATAAATTAAAAGGGGAAAATATAAGAAAAGTACACCATTAAGTGATTAATTATTAGCTAAGATTTATATAATTAAAGTAATTTAAAATATATTTAAAATAAGTTTTGTGCCAAAATTGGGTGTCTACAGATATGTAGGCAGTGTTTCATCATTCATTGGGGAGTGGTTGAGGTCAGCCCAACCCACTATTCTTCACCTTTTATAGGCCTAAACCTAGTATTGAAGTGGACCTAGGATTTATATGTGAATTAGATAGGTTTTATAGAGTTGTGTATACATTGAGCCCTTGATATCACACATAGATATATATTTTAAATAGGTGTAACAACTTGTGCCAAAATAGTGAGGCATAGTCTACACAAAAAAATATGACAGAGAATAAATACCTTCATCTAACGTCTAATTCCAAAAATAGAAAAACTCATCTAGTCAAATCTAGACACCCAATTCATAATTTGAGTAACTTACATTCAACTTCTAGCCCTTCATGTCACCTACACAAGATATCTTAATCTCCCAGTCTTCCCATTTATATTAAATTATAATCATGTAAGTATACTTTGATATGGCATTTAGATCAGGTTTTTATTACAATATATTATGTAATATGAATTATTCAAAGTTTTACGCCTATAAGGATTACAATAATCTAAAATAAGGTACAACATACTGGTAAACTTTTTATATAGTATGTCAAACCCTAGTTTTCCCTTAGGGTTCCTTCCATCTAGGGTTTCATATTAATGCATTTAAATGTGATTTTTGGAATTTATTTCTAATTTTCCCTCATTCACATATTTAAAATGGTTATAATTGATATACACAATTTTTATTTTTTAGTTCAAGATTTGATTGTAATCATTACATGTTATTTTCCTTTAATAAGTAAAATATTTCATAGCTATGTAATCAAATAGATCAAATCTTTATCTACTAAGTCTACAACTAAAATAAATAATGAAAACTTTTATCCATTCTTAAATCACATTATCTAAATATTCAATCTAAATTTATTCTCATTACTATTAGGTGTCAAAGGGCATGCATGACTCCTTTTTTCCTCTTCCTCCTAGGCCTCAAATATTTTTTAGCTACCATCTCACCCCCATTATTTTCCCTAGGATTATATTAGATTATGTAATCTACTTTTATTACAAATTAAGAGGTTGGGTGCCCCACCATGCATGAAAAAATGTAGGTAGTCAACATGTTCCTCCTCATCCCATTCCACCTTCCACAAGGCCATCTAATAAAACCAAAGGGTATACTATTTTTGATTAATTTAAAGAATACCCATGCTAATATTTTTATCCTTGAATTATTAAAGAGATCATATCTATATAAGGATATTTTATATGATTTTTTGTGTTATATAACCTTGTTAAATGATATCGAGACTACGTATTTTTCTTATGATATAAATACATCAAGGCATGATGAAGAAATGTTTTCCTTTGAAAAGAAATATTTTCCCATAAAACATACAATAGAGCAAAAATATCCCTTTATACATTTAAGTTGAAATTAAAAACATGGAATTAATATGTGTCTTGAGAGATAATGGATCTGGAATGAGTATATACATCATGAATTTCATACAGATATTGGGCATAAATATGGATACTATTCAGAGATTAGATTAAATCATAAAATTATTTGATAACATCCCATGTCAAGTACTTGGATTAATATCATTAGATCTAACATTAGGACCCAAGATATTGAACACCTTATTCTAGGTCATGCTTAATCATTTACATTATAAGTTAATTTTTAGTCGACATTGGATACATGATATGAAATCAATACCATCTACATTACACGTGTTGAATTCATACATAAAAAATAATTTTATAATGACCTACAAATAATTATCCCTTCAAATATTGTACAATGACATCACCTTATAATGAAGGTGTCCATAATCATATTTTACTCATTATTTCATAGTCCATCACATATGATCCCAATAGAGAAAATACATACATATGAGATTGGATAATACAAAAAAGTACATGATAAAGTTACAAATGAATTAATCAAAGAAGAGGCAAAGAAGGAATCATGAACTCATGTTGAGCAACCCAAAGAAACAATAATAGATCTTCCTTTATTAGTTAATTTATAAAATCTAGATCATATATTCATAAATAATTATGACAGTGATGATGATGATAACAAAATGTAATAAAATAAATATTGTTATTTTCACAAGGTAAATTTAACACCTATGGATCTAGATGAGTATTTATCTCATAATATTTTTACACCTATTTTCTTAGGAGAATATCTAGATAATTCATATATACACAACATTGATATATCAAAGTTTCTTACTCAAGATCAATATAAAATGGATAAAGGAAAGACAATAATTCAATTCAATCAGCATAATGATAATGCAAATAGTTTTTGCAATGTTATCTCACACCATGAGCCTCATATATTAAGGAAAACCATTTTAAAATCAAACATAAATTGGTCAAAAGAACAATTGTGCATTTAAAAATATATTAAATATTTATTTAAAGCATGGTTTAATGAATAATGTGGAGTTTTTTTATACACAACCTTCCATAACATTACAAGTAACAACTAATCAAGATAAACCAAGCATCATCTTACTATTAAATCCTAATTTCCTCGTTAGGCAAACTTGATAGATTTTTCATGGATATATATAGTTGAAAAAAATAGATTTTGTTATTTTTAACTAAGTTGTGAGATATATATTGATATGAAGTTGTAGGATATTAATTAGATTATATGATCACACTCTTATGAGTTGTCTATAAGTATAAGTTTACTTTGTGATCATATTGATTTATCATTATAGTTATATTTTATTTTATATGGTTATCATGTCAATATGATCTAACTACATATTTTGTTGTGAGGTTGATGCAAGAGAACCCATCCCTCAAAATGTACCGGAGGGAGAACATAATCAAAGAGGATGACATAGATCGAGACATCGAAGGTTGACAGAGAGATGGCAAAAATCCTGCACACACCACATAAATAATTCATGTTAGATTCATAAGGAAATAACTAGCCTCATGAATTTAATACTATTTGAATTTTGAATTGCTTGTTCATGATTGGTTTAGCTTATTGGTTATTTGAAACTCATCTGAGGTATTTATGTGATAGTCATTTTATACATGGTTGTTAGCATAGTTTAGTTGGTTATTTGAAATTCATCCTACGTTTATATCCTTTTAATGTCGTTAGAAACATATTTTACTTAATTGGACTAAAATTAGGATTTATTTATTTAGTTATCATTAAACCAATCTGACATGCTAATCTAATTGGAAAATATATATAATATATTAATTATTAATAAATATATTCTAGTAAATTTAAAATGGAATAAAAATAAAAAGAATAAATAAAATCAAATTGAAATTACATATTTAGAAAATAAATAAATTGAAAGGGAATAAAACAAAAAGAAATAAAATCATTAAGAAAAATAATAAAATAAAACAAAAAGAGTAAAGCTAAAATAAATCTACACCTTTTTAATATCAATGGGGATTATGAAAGGTGATTAGCATGAGAATAAGGATACATAGACAAGAAGGAGAAAAGGAAGCACAGAGGTATTTTCTAGTGGAAGCGAAGGAGAAGAGCAAAAGAGCCTTGGAAAAACAAGTAGAGAGGCATGCCAAATTGGAAGCAAATCCTCTAAAGGTAAGGGTTGTACTTCATTTTTTGTGTATGATTCAATATTCTATAGAAATAGATTACCTATAGCTTAACATATAGCTTTAAGATTTGTCTTCAACCCATGTGGATAGCATATGGCATAGACTGAGTTAAATAGTTAAAATATAGTCATTTGGATAAAAGTAGTAGACATTCTATGAAACACTATGAAAAAAAGGGAAGTGCGCAACCCTATATAAAATGCTCTACCATAATAAAAAACCTATCTTATCATGAAGGTTGAGTCTTTTAAAAAATATGTAGTCTTTTATTAACATTGGTGAAGCTGGAATGATGTTCTAAAGAAGTCACTGAAGGTTTAGATAATAAATTTGAATGGTTATCAAACTCATTCATTGAATTGATTCTACCAAATATATATTAGTTATCAAACATACGCTATCAAATATTTAATCAAACATTTTATATAAGGTTGTGTATTTAAGTCAAAATTCATGTGTATATATTTTATTTGATTGTGCATTGAATTAAAGATCATTGAGTCATACATATTACCACACTGAGCTAGTTATCTAAAACACCCATCCATTTACATGAAGCACCCAACCTTAAATTATAATGCCCATTGATACTAAGGCATCCCTATTCTTGTAAAAAGATTATAAAAATTGGTACAAATCATTGAGTTTAAAATAGTTAAAAACTGGAGTTTATATATTTAATTTGCTGAGTTATCAAAAAGCCCAACCATGTTTAGTAAGCACCCAACCAATTAGTAAGTGCCTAGCTAACTAGTAAGCATCCAACCAATTTACATAGTGCCTAGGCAATTAGGAATGCGCTTAGCTAAAATATAACACTGAATATAGATAATCTTTAGATTTATTTATGATTAGAGTCGCTCTATACTAGAGATACTTTTAATCAAAGTATCTACCCCATATTTTTAGTTGTATAAAACATAGTAAGTTTTTTGTTCTACATTAGCAATTTGAATAATTATAATTATTTTAGCAGTTTAAATCAACAATTTCATAATAGACAAATCATGGGATATGGGCTTAGTGATTTTTTTCCTCAGACTTGAAGATCAACCCATAGGGTTAGTGAGTCACCTAACTGTGAGTATCCTCCACATCAACTTGAAAAATTCATATTATTCCTCCACTCAACATAAAGGTTTTCAAAAAGCTAGCTTACATAATAAATAAATATTTTTTTTACATATACTACTAGGTCACTATATGTGTGTGTGTGTGTGTGTGTGTGTGTGTGTGTGTGTGTGTGTGTGTGTGTGTGTGTGTGTGTGTGTGTGTGTGTGTGTGTGTGTGTGTGTGTGTAGTGACCTAGTAGTATATGTAAAAAAATTATTTATTTATTATGTAAGCTAGCTTTTTGAAAACCTTTATGTTGAGTAAATAAAATATGCAGTGATTCTTTATGGTTAAGGAATTAATTAATTGTTGTGGAAAATTAATTATGTAGAAATTTGTGTATGAGTGTATATATATTTTATTTATGAACAGTGAATTATTTTTGAGTGTTCATTCCATGCTCGAAGACATGATAATGGATAGCCACTTGTCGGTTTGCAATATTTCCACGTGATGAGTGGAGGGGCTCTAGCCATGAATACCATAATATGGTGTTCATATTAATATCTATGTATAAAAATATATATCAATTTTTACCTGAATTTTATTTTAAAGCATAACAGTAAATTACTATTATAGGGTGACCATATTTAATAACACACAAAACTTTTCATGGCTAGAGCCCCTCCATAAATGTGTGCTTGGGTTACTCCTATGTTTTGCATGTTATATGATGTATTTTTTGGTAGGATGTAAATAAAATGAATCTTGTGGTTGAATTGTATTTGACCAATCTGAATTGTTGATATGGAGTAAGGAGTGAAACGGACTTCATTAGCTTGCTAGTGTCATAATGATAGATGAAGGCAGTCCAATCAAGTGGTGTGTATGAATTTGATTGATCTATATCATTACTATTTATTATTTGTAAAACTTTGGGCCAAAGTATGTTAAGTGAGATATTATCATTTCATGAGTATGATTTATATGTTTGTGCAATATCTTACAATAGAATAGTTTTCTATGATCCACTGCATGTTTAGTTTAGAAATCATACAATACATGGGTACTTACTTGTCTCTCTAGATTCCTGCACCATCACTATCTACTCATCTGTGAAGGAAGGGCCATTTATTAATGGAATTAGTGTAGGGAATTATTGGTCTATGGTTGGTGTGTAAAAGTGCTTGAATGATGCTCTCCCTCCCCACAGCAATACTACTTATTGAGACAACACTTGAGATTACCACAAATACTTGAGTTTCGGAACTATGCTCCAGAGGAGCCATGTATCTATATGTACATTATATTGTATTGTAATTATCTTTGAATATTGTCATGAAGAGTTGTAATTACTTATTACTATAGTTTTACAGTGATGGTTATAGACTTATTTTAGTTATAGCTGAGTTAATGTGATTAATTTTTATATTCACATTATGACATGTACTCTCATGATATTAGAAGATCGGTGATATGTGATGTATTATGCTTGTTGTTATTATCTCACTTGAGTATTTCTTTTAGAATATATAGATTCTCATGGTATAATCTATTTATGGTATATATGTTTAATTCAAAAAATATCTTGTATTTCTAAGTTGACCCCAACAAGGTTATTACATGTGGTATCAGACTGTGGCTCAAGCTCTAGGACCTAATAAGTCCATTATAATTTTCTTGTCTTTTCATTCATTGGTGTGAACCTAGTGACATGAAGTATTTCACTGGTATTTTGGAATTTTAGTGCCTCAATGCATAACTATATTACATCATGATTGGAATTTTGTGACATTCATGAATGTGTGGGGTTAACATTTAGTGTGTACTTTTAGGAGCACTTGTACCCTTTTGAGTTGTTTAAGGTCTTAGTTTAACTAGTGTCCAAATGGTGACAATTATATGCAATTTTTGGGTAGGTGAGTACATAACATAGTTCATAAGTTATGAACAAAATATTTTTACCATAGTTTGATCACTTAGATCAAACCTCTCGAGTAGGATTATATACTTCCTTGATTACCAAATCACCTTTGCCATTGGTTTTTTGTGTTGAGATTTTTTATTATGCATGAGATGTTTCTCACTTAAATATATGTGCTTTAATTTTTGTGTCTTATTTATATAAATCCTAGGAATAGAAAATCTATAAGACCATTTTTATTTTAGTACCACCTAGGTCGGTGGGAATATTTTTAGTAGAGTGTTGTTGTTTTGATTGATAATTCCTTTATGTTAGGAGTTTGTTTATGGAATTTGAACTCTTAAGATATGTGGTTACAAGTAAGTGTCATCTCTCTTAGTAGCTAGAGGTGAGTTGTTATTATCTCATTCTCCTTTAACATTATTATAATACTTCTAATAGGAATCTTATTTGCATAATGTTGATTTAGTGTTCTCTTAAATGGGAAGTTGTTTTTGAAATGTTGTTTTGACCATATTCCTTGGAGTCATGGGATAAAAGTCTTCTACTTCTTCTTGAGAGATAATTTTTAGGATATGAGAAATTGATGCATCTTTATGGTTAGTATTTTATTTCTCCCAATTACGGAAATAGATTATGAAACTATACTTATAGATTTTGTAAGTAGGTAATGTTTTGGCAACATAGAATTGGAGTGTTTTATTTTACCTTGTGAGGGTATTTAGGATTTTTTGAGATGAAAATTATATACTTTCCATTTGTGACTCTTTAAGGTCATTAATTTATCTAACTTATGATTTTAAACCATGTGAGTGCCAAACCTTGAATTATATATTAAATTCTAGATTAAGAACTATAAGTTGATTATAACTATTCTATTATTATTCACCCTTGATTAGATTGATATTGTTTCTCTTTTGGCTTTTAGCATGTTATTTTAAAGATTTATTTGTGTACCTTTCATCAGAAGCGAATAGGGTATAGGATGTTCAGAACATATTATCAATCTAGGAGTTGAGATAAAACTTTTAATTTGTTGAATTATAATCAAACAAGTAGGGAAAAATTGTCTCGCTTGTTCCCTTATAAGGTTGAAATGATTAAGTGATTCTTACCTTTGAATGTTATGTTAATTTTAACATTATTTCCTCTTAACCATGAATGTAATATAATAAGTTAAGCTGTGAAATATGATCTAGTCATGTGTGGTAGTTGGTAATTTAATACAATTAAGGATTGATTGTATGATTTATCTTACATTATGTTGAAACATCTAAAATTATTTAGCTCATGTTATTTCTTTCTATGATCTGTTAACATAAAATTATGATTCATTAAACATTATGTAATTTTTGCACATCATTAGGTCATAGAGACCTGAGGTAAGAGTTGTGAATTAAGAACATGAATTCTGAGTGATATGACAGTATCCTAATTAACCTCACATTAACTCAATTATTACTGAGTTGGATCCTACAAATAGACTTGTCAAACATAAGATTTGATAGATAAACTTGTCAAATTTAGTAATATGGCCATACGCATATATATGGTGGAATGTTTATTCCATAAATTTTATATACATTGGAAAAGTAGTATTTCTAGTTCCTATTCATCATCATAATTGTTAGGAGTTCCATGGATTGGTGATAGTATTGACATGTTATACTTATCAGAAGCTATGTGGGGTAGCAGTAGTATTAACTTGTACACATCATTCTTACCAAGTTCCTTAATTATTTTTCTCCAAAATGAGAAAAACACTCTCTAAATTAGAGAGATGTGTGTATGGAATGAAAGATTTTTTGTAACTCCCCTTGGTAATTTTTTTGACTTGTATGATGATATTATGTGCTCTTGGGAAGTAAGTGAAACTTCTACTAAGATATGTGGGACCCTTCAAGGTAACAAAAGTGGTCAGGCCTCTAGTATATGGGCTTGTCTCAATGGTTCTAGACCCCAAGGTGGTCATGATAGAACCAGCCAGAGTAAGTATACTTGAAACTATATTTTCTTAATAGGGAGATGTAATAGAATAGGGTCTTGTATGACTAGTACTCTAAAATAATGTAACTTGAAGGAACTATAGTGAGTTATGTAGGTAATTTCTCATTTATTTGCTTAATTTTATATTGTATACCATGTTATTTCTTTGTTAAATAATGTTTTAATTTAGAACTTATATTTGAATAAGAGTCATCGGGGACAATGACTAGCTTTAGGGGGAAAGGATGTTACATTTCAATTTTCTCTCCAGGCAAACTTGCTAGATTTTCTATGGATATCTATAGTTGACAAATTTAAATTTGATTATTTTTAACTAAGCTATGAGATATATACTAATATGGGAAAGTAAGATATTTCTTAGATTACATGATCATGTTGCTATGAATTAACTATAAGTATATGTTTACTTTATGATTATGTTGATTTATCATTGCAATTATATTTTATGCTATATGGTTATCATGTTGATATGATCTAGCTACCTATTTTGTTATGAATGTGATGCAAGATAACCCATTCCTTAGAATGTGCTAGAGGAAGAGCATCATTAGAGAGGGTGATGTAGATGGACACATCGAAGGTCGATAGAGAGCTAGTGAAAACCCTACACACACCACATAAATAATTCATGTTAGATGCTTAAGGAAATAACTAGTCTCATGAGTCTAATATTGTTTACATTTTGAATTTATTTCTCATGTTTGATTTATCTTACTGGTTCTTTGTAACTTGTATGGGTTGTTTGCATGATAATCATTTTATACATGGTTGTTAGCATAGTTTAGTTGGTTATTTAAAATTCATACTACGTTTATGTCTTTTTAATTTCATTAGAAACATGTTTTGCTTAATTTGACTAAATTAGGATTTATTGATTTTGTTATCATTAAACTAATATGAGATGCTAATCTAATTAGAAAATATATATGATATATTAATTATTAATAAATATATTCTAGTAAATGTAAAATGGAATAAAAATAAAAAGAAGAAATAAATTAAATTAAATTAAATTGAATTGAAATGACATATTTGGAAAATAAATAAACTAAAAGGGAATAAAACAAAACGAAAGAAAATCATTAATAAAAATAATAAAATAAAACAAAAAGAGTAAAGATAAAAGATAGCTACACCTTTTTTATCTCAATGGGGATTATGAAAGGTGATTGGCATGAGAATAAGTATACCTAGACAAGAATGAGAAAAGGAAGCACGGAGGCTTTTTCCAATGGAAGTGAAAGAGAAGAGTGAAAGAGCCTTGGAAAAACAAGTAGAGAGGCATGCCAAATTAGAAGCAAATCCTCTAAAGGTAGGGGTTATAATTCATTTTCTATGTATGATTCAATATTCTATATAAATAGATTACCTATAGCTTAATATATAGCTTTAATATTTGTCTTCAACCCATATGGATAGCATATGCCATAGACTAAGATAAATAGTTAAAATGTAGAGTCATTTAGATAAATGTAGCAGACATTCTGTGAAACACTATGCAAAAAATGGAAGCACCTAGCCCTGTATAAAATGCTCTACCATAATGAAACACCCAATATTATCATGATAGTTGAGTCTTTTAGAAAATATACAATCTTTTATTGACATTGGCGAAGCTGGAATGATGTTATAAAGAAGTCACTGAAGGTTTAGATAATAAATTTTCATGGTTATCAAACTCATTTATTGAATTAATTTATACCAAATATATATTAATTATCAAATATATGCTATCAAATATTTAATTAAACATTTAATATAAGGATGTGTATTCAAGTCAAAATTGATGTGTATATATTTTATCTGATTGTGCATTGAATTAAAAATTACTAAGTCATACATATTACCACATCGAGCTAGTTGTCTAAAACACCCAACCATTTACATGAAGCACCTAGCCTTAAATTATAGCTTCTAGTGATACTAAGGCATCCCTATTCATTTAAAAATCTTTTAAAAATTGGTACAAATTATTGAGTTTAAAATAGTTAAAAAGTTGAGTTTACATATTTAATTTGTTGAGTTATCAAAATGCCTAGCCATGTTTAGTACATGCCCAACCAATTACTAAGTGTCTAACTAATTAGTAAGTATCTAGCCAATTTGCATAGCACCTAGCCAATTAATAACGTGCTCAGCTAAAATATAATAGATAATCTTTAGATTTATTTATGGTTAGAGTCACTATTACCATAGATAATTTTAATCGAAGTTGTTGCCCAATATTTTTAGCTATATAAAACATAGTTTTTCTATTCTACATTAGCAATTTGAATAATTGTTATTATTTTAGTAGTTTAAATCAATGATTTCATATGGGACAAATCATGAGATATGGGCTTAGAGATTTGTTTCCTTATATTTGAAGATCAACCCATAGGGTTAGTAAGTCACCTAATTCTGAGTATCCTCCACATTAACCTATAAAATCCACACTATTTAGAAAAGTGTGTGTGTGTGTGTGTGTGTGTGTGTGTGTGTGTGTGTGTGTGTGTGTGTGTGTGTGTGTGTGTGTGTGTGTGTGCAATGATCAGTAATCTGTATGCAGTGACCTAGCAGTATATATAGAAAATTTATTTATTATGTAAGTCAAATTCTTGAAAACCTTTATGCTGAGTAAATAAACTATATACTGATTATTTGTGGTTAAATATTTAATTAATTACCATGGTGAATTAATTATATGGAAATTTATGTATGTGTGTATATATTTTTTATTTATGAACATCAAACTGTTGTTGAGATTCCACTCCATGCTCAAAGACATGATAATGGCTATCCACTTATCATTTTCCAATATATCCACATGATGAGTAGAGGGGCTCCATCAATGAAATTTTTTGTGTTATTAAATATGATCACCCTATAATAGTCATTCACCATTATGCTTTAAAAAAAATTAGGGAAAACTTGATATATATTGTTATACATGGATATTAATATTAACACCCTATTATAGTATATAATATTAATGTTAATATATTATGAGCATAATAACCATAGTTCTATTTATACTCCTCATTATATATATATATATATATATATATATATATATATATATATATATATATATGCAATAGTTTATGGATTCTAAACTACATGTTATTTAAGTTAGTAATGGGGTATCTAAAAACATTGCTCATAGTCACAATGCATATGATAACGAGCTCATGTAGTGGTGTCTCTAAGTTTCTAGCCGAGGATGTTACTTAATTTATTAAGTTATTACCATGAATTATTCTTTTTATGGATTTTTCACATGCAATATTTTGGATATATGTGTAAGAGGGCACGCAAGTGACATAAGGCTTTGCATCAATAGGATATAGTATATATATATAATATCTTGAAAATGGTTTATAACATGAACATATTTCCATTTTGATTAAATATGTTTATAATAGATTTCCCTTGAATAGTTAATAATATGTTAAGCAATTGAGTAATCATAATCCATACCAAATCCATATATATACTTAGTAATGGAATTTTAGATACCATGGGTGACTACACTTCAATCCATCTATATATATATATATATATATATATATATATATATATATATATATATATATATATATATATATATATATATATATATATATATATATATATATATATATTTTGTGTGTATGTGTGTGTGTATATATATATATGTATAAGTTGAATCCAATGAGACAAGGGATATAAACATGCATATTGTAATGAGAATTGGAAATGATTATTGGAGGATATAGTATTACCAGGTTGATAATTACTTGTATGAAATACATAGTACAAATATAGTTAATATGAACAAGGATGAACATATAAGAAGTATGTTTTCTTATGAACTTAAGTATGCAATATGATATCAAACATAAATGACTAATTAATTGTTTGTTATATGTATTTTGCATTGAATACTTGAGTGTAATACATGTTATAAATTTTTTAATATTTATAAATGTTTAGTTATGTCTAACATATTATGGTGCATCATGATACATGCTTATGAGTTATGTTGCTTTAAAAGCTAGTATACAGTTTAAATTTAAGTTATACCTAGGTGGTATAATTCTATGTTTATATGATTATTATTATGTTCGTAAGTTTAAAAATGTGTTTTTATGTAGTTGTAAACTATGATAGCATGGGATATCATGGAGTACTATAGTATAAATGTGTGTTGTATCTAGATGGTACAAACTATAATTATTATGTCTAGGCACACATCTATGTTTGACTGATTTACTATATACATGTTGGTTATTATTTTGAATAACATGTTTTGTAATAGTTAGTAAAACTTTGTGTATGCATGCATACAATATTGAGAGTGTAGCATATGCTAAGATGGAATATTATGTATTTTAGGGAAACTATGACTTGCTTATTATGTTGAGTTGATTGGATATATGTTAGTGTTTATGTGTAGTTATGACTACTTTATTATGATTGATTATGAAAGATTAGTAGTTATGTCTTAGAACACTAGACTATGATAATATGGGTTATCATTGGGTGTAGTATGTTTGGAGATAAATTGTGGTAGTTTAAATCTATAGTTATGTATATTTTACCTAGGTGGTATAGACTGTAGTCATTATTTTTAGTATGGAATAGATATTAATGTAAGATTCATTCATGTGTTTGATAGAATAAATGTATGTTTAGATTACTCCTATGTTTATCATGTTATATGATGTATTTACTGATAAGATGTAAATAAAATGAATCTTGTGGTTGAATTGTATTTGACCAATCTATATTGTTGATATGAAGTAAGGAGTGAGATGGACTTCACTAGCTTACTAGTGTCATAATGACAGATGAAGGTAGTCTGATCAAGTGGTGTGTATGAATTTGATTGATCTAGATCATTATTATTTATTATTTATAAAACTTTGGGCCAAATTATGTTTATTGATTCATTATCATTTCATGAGTATGATTTACATGTTTGTGAGATATCGTGAAATAGAATGGTTTTGTATGATACACTGCATGTTTAGTTTAGAAATCATACAACACATGGGTACTTGTTTGTCTCTTTGTATTCCTATGCCATCACTATCTACTCATCCGTGAAGGGAGGGACATTTATTGATGAGATTATTTTAGGGGATCATTGGTCCATGGTTGGCGTGGAAAAGCATTTAGATGATGTTCTCCCTCCCCACAATAATACTACTTATCGAGACAACACTTGAGATTGTGACAAATACTTGAGTTTAAAAACTATGCTCTAGGATATCTATATGTACTTTGTATTGTATTGTACTTATCTTTTAATATTGTCATGAATATTTTTAATTACTTATTACTATACTTTGATAGCAGTGGTTATAGACTTGTTTCAGTTGTAGCTGAATGAATGTGATTAATTTTTATATTCACATTATGATGTGTACTCTCATGATATTAAAAGATCAATTATATGTGATGTATTATGCTTGTTATTATCTCACTTGAGTATTTCTTTTGGACTCTGAATATTCTTGTGGTGTAATCTATTTATGGTATATATGTTTAATTAAAAAAATATCATATTTCTAAGTTGCCCCCAGTGGGGTTATTACACTTACAAATGTTACTTGATCAAAATTTGATTCCATTACTTACTGATACACATAGATCCATGAATCATTTATCAAATTAGGAAGGAAAATCATATCGTAATTATTATTAAATTGGGCATGGAACAAATAATTTTTCAGCATTTTAACATCAAATTAAAATTTTAAGCATGAAGGGATCATTAAGTTAATGTAGCAATAACAACCAATAGTGATTTCTATCATAAATTTATACATAAATAAAGCACACAATACCTACAAGAATCCACAACTATAAATATTAACTATTATAATATACATTAAGGTGACTATTAGTGACATATTCATATTAATGAGGTAAAATACCCAAATACATGCAATATCTCATTCTTACAATAGTTTGTATATTATGTTGACAACTTGAAACACACTATACTTTGAAAAGTATCAATGGGATATACTATGATACTAATTATTTATGGGCCAAAGGTCATTGACACATTCATATTAGTAATGAACCCTAACTACCAATCAAGGCTATTTCTTAGATAGCAATGGTTACAAAATATGCATGCTATAGTGGATGTACGATGGTGAGCATACCACTTTCTTGAATTAATGGAATACAATCAAGATTCAACATGATAACAATGATAATAACAAAAGATCACTCAAAAGTAAAGAACATGTAATTCATATGTAAATTATCCAAAAAAATGGAAAAGAAAAGGAAAAACCAATTGGTACATAATTGTATGATGATAGATATTATGATGAATTATATGATGATTGATTCATAGTAATATATTCTAAAAAATTTAAATTTTAAAACATACTAAAAAAATCAAATATTCTAAAAAATAAAAAACCAAGACCTAAACATAACATGTTTTACTAGTTTACTACATCGATTCATGTTATTTATCACTTGAAAAATGGATTTCAAGGTTCATCATGTGAGAAAATACATTGTTCGAATTTCGAGTACCAAATGTGTACTCATCATCAAGGAAAGAAGGAAAAGATAAGAATGTTAATCCATTGATCAAACAACCCACCAAAACCTAAATAAATAATGTTATCCACCTCAATAGATAAATGGATAAAAGATTTTAAAAAGAAAGCCACATTTATTTAGTATAGTTTAAGATAGGTTTCCATGAGCTACCAATGCCAAGTCCATTATCTCTATTGAGGTTATCTAGTCTTTTTTCAATTTTGATAGTTTCTCTAATTTTTTTATTTACAATTTAAATCTTTTTGTACAATCAATGTAACTTCATTGATGTTAACTTGGTGTTTAGTATTTAAATAATGTTTTGCTAAGGCAAAGGAATCAATAAAACATCTATTGATGTCATTAGCATGATATTTTATCCTCATCTAAAGGGATCAACCTGTTTTACCAATATATGGCTTACCACATGAACAAGGAACAACATAAACACCCTTTTGATTTTTTGGATTAGTCATATCTTTGGCATGATTGAGGGAGGTATGAAGAGTGATGTGCAGTTTAAAATCAATTTGAATCTCAACTTTTTTACAATTCTACCAATTTTCTCTTAAATCCCTTTAACAAAAGGAATGGTAATTCTTTGAATATTCCAATTATCATCAATGAACTTTGGTCTTTTATTTTTACCCCTATAAAAAGCCTTCTCATTTTCCCACTAATTATAACCATTGGTAGTAATAACCTTAGTGAGGTGTTCTTTCTCTTGCTTAAGGTGTTCAATATTGGAAATTTTTATAGCCCTTTTTGCTCAAGAGTCCAAAACCATAGATTTTTGGTGAGAGTGATGATGGAAATCTACTTGAAGATATAAATCAGATTTCCATCTTCACCCTCACCAAAAATATGCAGTTTTTGACTCTTTATAAATAAGGGTTATCAAAATTTTCAATCATGAACATCTTAACCAATATAAATAGCACCTCACTAAGGTTCTTACTACCAGTGGTTATAATAAGTGGGAAGTTGATAAGGATTTTTATAGGGTTGAAAATATAATACCAAAGTTCATTTATGATAACTAGAATATTTAGAGAATTACCATTTATTTTATTAAAGGGAATTCAGAGAAAATTGTTAGAATTTTAAAAAAATTGGGATTCAAATCATTTTTAAACCGCGCATCACTCTTTGTACCTCCCTTGATCATGCCAAATATCCAATTAATCAAAAAATCAAAAGGGTGTTTATGTTATTCCTTGTTCATGTGGTAATCCATATATTGGTGAAATAGGTTGATCCCTTCATACGAGGATAAATGAGCATGCTAATGACATCAATAGATCTCATATTGATTCTTCTACTTTAGCAAAATATTCCCTAAATACTAAACACCAAGTTAACATCAATGAAGAAATTTTTATTGTAAAAGAAGATAACTATTGGAAATAAAAAATTAAAGAAACTATCAAAAGTGAAAAAAGACTAGATAACCTCAATAGAGATAATGGACTTGGCATTGGTAGATCATGGAAACCTATATTAAACCATATTAAAGAAAGATGAATTTTTTATTTTTGTCTTTTGTTTATTTATCTATTGAGGTGACTGAACTTTATCCTTGATTTTGGTTTTGAACATTAGTTATTTAGGTTTTGGTGGGTTGTTTGATATATGGATTAACATTCTTATCTTTTCCTTCTTTCCATGATGATGAGTACACATTTGATACTCATAATCTCAAATAATGTATTTTATCACATGATGTATCTTGAAATCCATTTTTCAATATTTTACATCATGGAAACCTTACTGATCTTATTTATCACTTGTTTGGTATATCACATATCATTTTTCATATTCACATATATTTCATGGTATATATGAGTGAGATGCAAGGCATACAGGTTATACATGATACATAGATTTATCACCTGTTTGGTATACTACATATCCTATTTCATGCGCACAAGTATTTAATAGTATTTATGAGTGATATGCAAGACATAAAGTTTATACATGATACATAGATGCACAAATGCAGAACATTTCCATACTCAATGATCATGACAATGTTGGGGGCATCTCATCCCATTGGTTACATTATTATATGTTGTGTCCTACTATGATCTTTTGAGTTATCATATTAAGCTACATTGATTGCTTCACATATCTTTCTCTTGCTTATATTCTTCATAGTAATACATTTCATAGATATTTTATTTTTTAATGTAATGACTTTGGCATAGATTGATGGTGTAGACTAGTTTGACTTGTTATATGCTTTATTATTTCTATTTCTTTTCCTATAGGGTAAAATTTGATTGTGCTTGGTTGTATCTTTCCTTAGTGTATGACATTGTTTGATTGATTGTATCATTGTATTCCTATTTCGTTGGGCCCTTGCCTTATTTTGTGACATTCACTTCATTAAATGCATTATTGCATCCCTTTTTCTTTGGCCCTTACTTCCTTTTATTATTATTTTCTTGCTTAAGTTTTTCATTGTATGACTCTTTCTTTCGGTCCTTGCCTTCTTCTATGACTTTTGTTTAATTTAATCATTATGTGAATTTTTACTATATGGTTTTTTATTATGTGACATTTTATTATCCATTGTGTGCATATTTTTTTATGTTATAGTGGATTGTCCACTGTGTGTATCCCTTGCCTTGAGTGACATTTTATTATCCATTATTTACATCCCTTACCTTGTATGGCATCTGATTGTTCATTGTGTGTGGCTATTTATTTGTGTGACATCTATTTTTCATTATGTACAGCCTTTGCCTTGTGTGACAATGGATTTTCAAATGTGTGTGTCCTTACTTTTGTGACATTTCATTTTCCATTGTGTTTTCATAAGGTTTGGGGCATGTATTTTCCCAACCCACATTTTAAAAAATGGTACTTACCTTAGGAAATAATCATTATGTGAAATTTCACCATTATATAATGATCACCTGCAATATACAAAGATTTAAAAGGAAGCACATCTCCAACACTAAAAAGGAGAAACATAATTCACTCACTCATAGTTGTATTCAATCCTTGCTTTTCAAAATTCAAAAGTTTCATTTATCTAATATATTTAATATTTCATTTCACATATGTACATTATTTACTACATGTTTCATTATATATTTACATGGAACAAGATACACACTTTGAGCCTTCTCCCAAAGATAAAGTGTGTTTACACACTAAGGTAAAAAAAATTATCCTTTTAATCTAGCTTTGTTTTACTTTAAATAATATAATAAAATGGGGGCATTTGTATAAAATAAAATATGGTATTAGACATTTGTTAATTTCAATCTTGGCCTACCTTCACCTTACATGATTTTTTCATGCACATATGGCTCTTGTACACCCTTCTCCATTATTTGCTTACATGTTATAGGCCCGATCCTTTCAAATTTATATAAATCACATACATGAATTCCCTAATATATATGTAACATGTTCATTATCATACTAAAATTTTATTTTGATCATTAGATCATAGTTCCCACTCTCCATATGACTCTTTTAGAACTCAAACATCTTCATAATTTCACATGCATCCAACTCTGATGGATGTGTCTCCATGCCAATCAATTATCATTTTTTAAAATTCAAGTCATATTTATGGTTCAACTCATACATTTCATATTTTAGTGGTGTGAAAAAATATCCAAATATTCCCATATATATACACAATAGGTCTAATCCTACTCCTTATCTAGAAAACATCTATCAGTCATAAGGAAATACCCTAGACAAGTTTGAAGCACCTAACACAATTTAAGTTTTCAATTGTCAAGTTTAAAATCTAAATCATAGATTGCATTCATCAAAGGAGCACCATTGCACACATACACCTAATGGGGAGAACTACATGTGGTTTGGTTTCCCTCCTTAGAGTGTTGAATATGTATGTAACAATTAACTATTCACTTGGGATTGGTTGAGGTTAGTTTAAACCATTGTTCTTCCCCTTTTATAAGTCTAAACCTAGTGTCAAAAATGGACCTAGGGTTTCAAAGTGAAGAAGACATATTTCATAAATTTGTAATATAATGAACCCCTAATATCACATAGATATATTTTAGGAATTCATAGTATCATTTGCCAAAATAATGAGATAGAGTCTATAAAGATGAATCGAGCAGATGATAGGCACCTTTATGTGATGTAGGTGTCCATAGATAAATGAACTTGTCTAGGGAAATCTAGAAATCCAATTCTTATTTTGAGTGAATTTCAACCCACTTGTATCCTTTCATGTCACTTACACATAGTTTCAGTTCTTATTATCCAAAAACAAAATAAATATCTTAATCTCCTAGGTTCTTCCCATCTATAGTAAATTACAAAAAATTAAGTATACTTTGGTGTGGCATTTGGATTAGTATTTTATTACCATATATCATAAAATATGAATTAACTAAAAAAAATTGCTTGTTAGGGTTACACTTAATCCAAAATAAGGTAAAACAACTTTTTCAAAAGTGCATGCACTTATTTTATATCTTTAAAATAAAACCAAAAAAAACCTTGGTAAGGTTTCTATCACCCAACCAATGAGATGTGGGTGAGTTGGTAAAGTGGCTTGGTTATTTCAAGCTCCACCCAGCTTCAAATATCACTATGGTATCTGAGGTTGGATGTGGCCATCATTAGTATTCTCAAGTTAGTTGTGACCATTATTGGTATTCTCAGGCTGGTTGTGGCCATTCATTGGTATTATTGGGCCGATTATGGCCGATCATTGGTATTCTTGGTTAGTTTTAGCCATTGTTGGTATTCTTGAGCTAGTTGTGGTCATTCATTGGGATTATTGGGTCAATTGTGGTCATTTTTTAGTATTCTTGGGATAGTTGTGGCCATTATTAGTATTCTAGGGTGGGTTATGGCCATTGTTGGTATATCTGGTATATGTGATAGATGATCACTTGGGGATCTAGGCCCCTGATTGTGTTCCAAATAAGTTGGAGATCTGGTAAAAAGTGAATGCCTATAAAAAAAGGGTTTTTATCACCCACAAGTTTAGTGGATTTAATTTCTTAGTTGTTGGACCCCAAAATGTCCCATGACATTTTTGGACTCTTGTGTGAGAAATATAAATGTTTTTTTTTGCCACTATCAGAAGGTTGCTTGTACCTTTCATCATTTATTTTTTATCTCCTAAATGGGATTTTTAATGCCCATATCTCGTAGATAATTTTTCATCTTGACCATAGTTAACATCTTCTCCTTTATGGTTCATTTCCATGGTCACAATGTATTCCATGTCTAATTCATACCATGGTCTCAATACGCTTAGGTTATGACTTAGAAAAAAATTAAAACGGCCACACAAAATCCTTTGTAAAAAATTATAATTCACCCTATGTCCATTTTTTCCCATAATTATAGGATCACTTTAATAATGATTGCTTGTGGCCATTTTAAAACTTTATTGCATGATTCACATAGCTTCGAGGGGCTCTTTTGAGCCTCTAATATATCACTTGTGGATTTACTCAAATTTAGCAATCTATAGAAATGTAATTGGTCATTGGGTTGGTATTCCACTCAAAATGTCCTCAATTGAAATCTTAACACAAGAAAAGGATCAGTTGATGACTTGTTAATTTTTTTGTCATGAAATTAAGGTTGTGAACTCCAAATAGATATGTAGTAAAGTGAAATGTGCAACGGGTCCATGTTATAATAAATCAGTTTTATAGGCATGTGGATATCATGAGTCTAGGATGTGATGACCTATCATAATCCACTATGTGCCATGTTCTCACTATCCGTAGAGTAATAGTTGAGATACAAAGGCAAGAGAGGTTTGTGACTAAAGAACATTGTAGCCAATGAATAGCTTCCACATTGACCAATGATAAGCTACCATGTGTGAACAATAAAAATCCACCATGTGGGATAATATTATTATACATGAGAAATGTCATGTGTTAGGTTGTGGAGCTAAAAGCTTCACTGATGCAGACATGGAGGAGGTTGTTGAGAGGTTGCTAAGTTGCAGAGCAACTGACATCAATCTGATCAACTAACATCGGTCATATCTAGTGAGCAAAGCAACCAACATCGGTCAGATATCGGCTGACATCGGTCATCTCCAGCCAGACAAGGACCAACTTCGATCACTTGTGTGGTTTTGAACTATGAGTTTCACGAATAGTTTGTTAACAAACTGGTTGTTTACATGTTAAAGGCTAATTTTAGTCTTGGAGCTGCAAATCTAATTATTGTAATTGAATGTCTAATTATTTTTTGCATGGGATCTATATAATAGACTCATGGGATGTATAGTAAAGCGTGCTAGTTGAGTAAGAGCAAGGTTAGCTCCTTCAGAGTGAAGAGAGCAAGGTGTGTTCCTCCTAGTTCCACAGGGGTGTTGAGTGTGTATGATCAGGTAGATCTGTGGGATAGCAAGATCTGGTAGAAGATCCACTGGGGTACTAGTTTGGAGAATCATAAGGACTTGGTGAGGCAAGGACAAGGGTTATTTAGGGTGTAGAGAGATCTACATGTGGTAAGTAAGATCAATTGATCTGCAGGTGTGTGTGTGTGTGTGTGTGAGATATAGGTTTGCAAGTGTGTAGAACCAGGTTGATTTATAGGTGTGCAAGATCAGAGAGGTCAGCAACACAATAGGTAGCAAGATCAGGTGAGATCTACTTGGAGTATGTTGCGTACTTGAAGTATGTGTGTATACTCAATCATGGAGTACGTGGAGTACTTGTGTACTAGCAGTAGTGATACTGACTGGTGGTACTGGTAGTAGTGATACTGGCTGGTTGGAGGTGAACACCAACTCTGTGTTTGAGTTGTGTGTTGGGACTGTAATTGAGAGAGTGAACTCTTGAAGGTGAATTACTGTACACTTGGTGTGGGAAGCCTGTAAGGTGTGGAAGAGTGTGGCATCTCTTCATTGTAATTTCTTTCTGGAAGAGTATTAATACAATTGGGTATTGTCTCTCATATTTTGTGTTATTTCTAAATTCTAGACTTGTTACTTTTGGTTAAATTCCACATTTAGTTGCTTCTACATGGTAATCAATTGTGCTTTCAGGTCCTAACAAAGTGGTATCAAAGCAATTTATTGTTCTAGATTCCTGACAAGTGGTAATAGAGTAGTTTATTGTTCTAGATTCCTGACAAGTGGTATCAGAGCTAAGGTTGCAGTGAGCAAGTTTGTGTTTGATTACAGGTCACTCTCAGGGGTTTCTGATTAAGTGTAATTATAGCAATGGTAGAAGAAAGTACACTAAGAATGGAGGAATTGAAAAGCAAGAATGGTCAATTATGGTGTTATGAAAAGAAAGAGCAGGTAAAGAAAAATTGTTGGTTGGAAGAAGATCAGCATGAAGGAACTGAAGAAGCAGATGTTGTAGGTGTTGTTGCACAGGATGCTCTGGGATGTTCCTTGGATAAAGTAGAATCTTGTTTTATAGATTTTTTTGCCTCTTTCCATATAGCCCAAAATAGAGTATTTTTCCATGTTAAGGTCTTTGGAGACTTTGGAAAGATTTATTTAGGGGCTGGTGTGCCTTGTCAAAGTTTTGGCAAAGGGGAAGTGTGGCTGAAATTGCAAATGGCCAACACATGGGTGTTGAAGGAGGTCATGCAGGTCTCAGTCTTGAAGATGTGGCTAATTTCTTCAAGAATGTTGGGTGATGAGAGATGCACAGAAACTCTCACAGTAGATGCACTTGAATTAGCAGGTGGTAAGAAAGTAGGTATCCTTTATTTATCTACTTATATTATTGATTCTTCTTTTGTTGCAAAGATGTGGCTTTGTAGACTTGATCACATGAGCAAGAAGGAGATGCATGTTCTTAAGAGGAAGTTAGATGTCTTTGATAGACTTAAGAACTAGAAAGCCTTGGTGTTCATGGAGGAGATGATGGATAGAGATCAGTGGAGAAGGCTGAGTAACTCTGAGCAAGGTAGTTTGGATAGGGTTTTGATCCAAAGAGAGCTCACAAGTAAAAAGTCATCACTCACAAGAGAACATAGGTACCAGCATCAGTTAGGAGGAACTAGCATCGAACAGATAGGTGTTGATGTTAGTCATGTGCAGACTAGAGCCAGTGGTGTCGGGTAGGGTAAGACCAATGTCAGTCAGGGAACCAACGTCAGCAATAGGTAGACATTGACGTTGGTCAAAAAAATAGCGTCGATAGTCAGGACAGTCACATGGAACCAACGTCGGTCAGATGTAGACTGTGTGGTGACCGAGGTCAGTCACTGAGATGGATTTTGAGCAGACAGCAAGCTGTCAAGGAGTCTCAAACACCCATATGGAGGACTAAAAGGGTAAGTAAGCCTCAAATTCATTATTCCTCTTCTTTATACTTGTTGCTCACTACAGAGCAAGAAGGATCCAGGAAATAGTGGGAGCATGGCATGAATGAGGAATTTGATTCCTAGGATGCAGAACCAAATGGGAGATTTGGCAGGGTTGTCAGCTGGTATGAAAGCACTAAAAAATGAATGGATTCCTTGGTTAAAGAATAGAGAGAATGGACATGTGAGATGGAAGGCCAAGTCATATGTCTTGAGGAAGCTGCAAGATAGTGGTACAGGTTTGACAGGTGTATGACAAAGCAGGGCTTTAGTCAATGTCAGTGTAACCATTGTTTTGTCTTACCAAGCTAGATGATGGTCGTGACATTATCCTGTTACTATATGTGGATGATATGCTTGTTGTAGGTTCAGACATACAAGGTTTTGCTGAGCTAAAGGTAAGGTTAGTTTAGTGGTTTGCCATGAATAATTTAGGAGCAGCGAAATTCTTTGGCATGAGTAATCCTAGAGACAGGGAAGATCACAATTTGATGTTGTCACAGGATGATTGTGTGAAGGTAGTGCAGGATGCAAAACTGGGTATCACACCTATGGATGGACAGTTCACAAAATAGGGTCCCCAATCACATGATGAGGTTGAGTACATGTGTACTCCCTGATATTGCTCCAGTAGTGGGAGTTGTCAATAGTTTTGTAGTCAATCCAGGAAGGAAGCACTAGAAAGCAGTTCAGTGGGTTCTCAGGTATCTGAGAGGGACCACCAGCAGGTTGACATGCTATGCAGGGTCAGGCACTTTGGATATGGCAGGTTACTTGGATGACAGGAGTTGCATCATAAGATGTGTGGTGGTTGGTCTTCAAGATTGAGCTTGAAGAGGGATACAAGCCAGGAAACAAATTAGATAGTGTACAGGTATAGGTATAATGCAGCTGTTTATCTCCAAGTGGGAGATTGTTAGGTTATGGAGCTAAAAGCTTCACTAATGTAGACATGGAGGAGGTTGTTGAGAGGTTGCTGAGTTGCAGAGTAATTGACATCGGTCTGATCAACTGATGTTGGTCATATCCAGTGAGCAGAGCAACTGACATCGGTTAGATATCAGCCAATGTCAATCATTTCCAGCCAGACAGAGACTGATGTCAGTCGCCTATGTAGTTTTGAACTATGAGTTTCACGAATAGTTTGTTAACGAATCAGTTGTTTGCATGTTAAAAGCTAATTTTAGTCTTGGAGCTACAGATCTAATTATTGTAATTGGATGTCTAATTATTGTTTGCATGGGATCTATATAATAGACTCATGGGCTATATTATAAAGCATGATAGTTGAGTAAGAGCAAGGTTAGCTCCTTTAGAGTGAAGAGAGTAAGGTGTGTTCCTCCTAGTTCCACAGGGGTGTCGAGTGTGTATGATCAGGTAGATCTATGGGATAGCAAGATTTGGTAGAAGATCCATTGGGGTACTAGTTTGGAGAATCATAAGGACTTGGTGAGGCAAGGACAAGGGTTCTTCAGGGTGTAGAGAGATCTACATGTGTTAAGTAAGATTGATTGATCTGCAGGTGTGTGTATGTGTGAGATCTAGGTTTGTAGGTGTGTAGAACCAAATTGATTTACAGGTGTGCAAGATCAAGGAGGTCAGCAACATAACAGGTAGCAAGATCAGGTACGATCTACTTGGAGTATGTTGTGTACTTGGATTATGTATGTATACTCGGTCATGGAGTATGTGGAGTAATTTTGTACTGGTAGTAGTGATACTGATTGGTGGTACTAGTAGTAGTGATACTGGCTGGTTGGAGGTGAACACCAACTCTGTGTTTGAGTTGTGTGTTGGGACCGTAATTGAGAGAGTGAACTCTTGAAGGTGAATTAATGTACACTTGGTGTGGGAAGCCTGTAAGGTGTGAAAGAGTGTGGCATCTCTTCATTGTAATTTCTTTCTGGAAGAGTATTAATACAATTAGGTATTGTCTCTCATATTTTGTGTTATTTCTGAATTCTATTTACTTGTTACTTTTGGTTAAATTCTGCATTTAGTTGCTTGTACATGGTGATCAATTGTGCTTTCGGGTCCTAACAAAATGGTATCAGAGCAGTTTATTGTTCTATATTCTTGACAAGTGGTATCAGAGCAGTTTATTGTTCTAGATTCCTAACATCATGAAAAATACAAATTAAAGTGGTGAAAAAACCAAAGAACATTCAATTGAATTTATAAACTAATGGGTTTTCTCATGGAAAGTAATATCTTTTTTATCCATAAACTAGGTGGATACTCACTAAGCTTGACCAACATAAATCCTTTAATTTAAAAAGGTCATCTCCAAGTTTTATTCCATACCATAACCATTAAAATGTGGTTTCAATATGTTTTCCAGATCTTATGACTATCATTTATAGTATACAAAAGAATATGAAACCCTTCACATGAAAACCCCACATGCTATAATTATTACATACATTCCTTCACATCCTATACATTTTATTAATCCATACATGAATAAATTCAATATGAATGTATATAATTTTAAATGAATGTGAATTTCATAGCCTTTATTAAATTTCTATTGTGTTAAATGAATCTTGGACTCTTGATTTTTTGTATGTTAGACTAGCTGCAAGGAATGAAAAATATCCAATCAATGGAAACAAACACAACATGAGAGAGAGATATAAAATACATACGTAGAGAGACTCAATGTGAAAAAACTCCACCAAGATTGAAGCTAAACTTCCTAATTTTCAATATCTTTTATAATTCACAAACTCTTTTGCTTCTTGGGCTTACGAGCTATTCAATAGAAGACTTTGTTCTTGAGCATGAAAGACTAATGAACTCAACCATATCATCTATGTATTATTGAATAACTTATGTACACTTAAAAAATATTCCATTCACCCATTTTACTTCCTCTACCATCAACTTTACATCTCCAAAAAATCTCCTTAGACAATCAATTAAATCAATGAACTATGAATGAGTTTCCTTCCATGGCTTCTCTTGATCTTCCATGGGCTCTTAAATACAAAAGAACCCTTCCTTAGGCTTGAATAAGAATACCAAGATTTGGAAATGGAATACCAAACGTTTATTTATCATTTAACCTTATTGTGTGTAAATATGGGAAAAATTATTGTTTTATATAGGGAAAATGATGTTGGGACAGTTACAGAACTACCACTTAATGTTTAAAATTTCTTAGGGTAGTTATGTAAGCACCAACTACTTAAACCCATAATTTTTCAATTGTGAAAATTCCTCTATCTTTCAAAGGATATAAATTTTACATTCAAATTTAAAAACACGTGTTTTTTTATTACTTGAATTTTCAAGAAAAAACTAAATATGTACTATAAAGGTACATGTTTTTCCAAGAATTTTTTATTTAAGCCCTTAGAAAAAAAACTAGTTCTTTTCCAATACTTGGCATGTTGTGAATACCCATATTTAAAATTTGATTATCTTATCAAATGAATTAGATGATCTAATAGATCCAAATTTTGATCACTTTTTAAGCCAAAAATCACTTTGTGAACTTTTTGGCCTAGAATGAGCTTAGGGATACTACGTATATTTTTCTAAGTGGCTACAATAAATTCAAAATGGGTGAAGACTTGGGTCCTACATGGTGTAATTTGGTACCACGTGGATATTAGACATACAAAGAGGTAGTTTTTATAACCCAATTTTTCACCCTAGGAGAAGGTTGTTCAGACCTCTCCAAATTTGGTTAAACATGGGATTACCCTTAGACCTATGGGTTATATATAATAGGGGTAAATATCTAGGTTGAAGAGCTAATTCCCCTTGATGAATGACTTAGGCTCACTTTCACTACTCTATCACCTTCTTGATTTGAAAAGAGGATAATGAAATAAAATAAACCTAACTAAAATGGTGATGCACCAAACTTTTTTGACCACTACCACCCATTGCATAATACACTAAGTCCTAAAAGACAACATAAACATACACACATCTTAGATTGAACCTATTGCATCAATGCTTCATATAAGGGTAAGGAATTTTAAGGCTAAGAGGGAAGAATAATTCAACTTAAAAACCCATAAGAGACTACTGATGACACCAACTACAACTTACAATAGAGAGATAATTACATGAGGCAAGATAAATAGGACACAAACAAGGTGATATACATCTACACTTGATAAGATCAACCGTTTAGAGATTTATCACTACATTTAGTCATAGAATGAGGTAAAACATCAATTTTTTATTGATCATAGGTAGTAAAAATTATCAAATATTAACCATACCTAGGTGGAGGATACATTTAAAAGCTAAAGTGGCTCAATATATATCACAAGTGTGTGAGAAGAGAATAAGTGTGCAAGAGAGAGAAGGTAGAAAAGTGTCATGTGAATTATAAATAAGAGAGGATTTATGTAACTACCTCAAAAAGTCATATATGACATGTGTTTCTTTTCTTCAAATGCTCTAGCTCTCCAAGTGGCATGGGAGGTTGAAATGCATGCTCGACACCTTGAATAACTCTTGAAAACCTCCCTTCTTCTTGACATGTTGAAGGAAAATTAGCCTTCTTGGTGGTCATATCAGTTTTTTTTTAATATTTTCTCTACTCTTGACACCTCTCAGCTGACCCCAATAGTTTCTCTTTGACACATCACCTCTTTCTCTTGCAAGGTGTCTAGAAGGCTCTACATCTCCTTAGGTCTATTTTGCACACAAGTGTCAAAACTTGATTTATTATACTCTAACTATTAAAAACTTCATTTATGGACTATTGACATAATATTTGACCTAAAAAATCCATTTTTAGGCCTTAAACTATCCCCAACAAGTCACTCTCTACCAAAAGCCCTAATTAGGCCTCAGTTCTTATACTTTCTATCTTTCTCATTGTGTGGGAGTTTTACAGATGATATTTATAATATAAATACATATTATAGGACCATATATACTCTTAAAATTCCATACCAAATTTAATGAGTTGAAACCAAGAGGAAGTCTACTTTTTTTTCCTATCTCTTCTGCCAATTAAGACTTTAGGCCTAGAAAGTGGATTTTGGCTCCAAACTCCTTCTATACTTGTCAAACCTCTATGAAGTATGTGATTAAATTTACCCATTCTAATACCAACCTCTATTTAAATTTTGGGATTCTATAACATTGTGATAATAGCCAAACCATGAAATGGCCAAAAATAAGCCCTTTAACAAGCCTATTTGGATTGCATTATAAAATGGAGTTTGTTTGATCACTTACATGGGTTCTTGAGAAAATTTATTGATTTTAGGAGATGAAATAAGTTAAATATTACCTTCTAAAACTATTTTAAAGTATCCATCTCTCTAAAATCCCTATAAAACACTAAAAACATACAAAATAAGGGATTTATGGTAATCTGTATAGTAGTCTATACAAATCAAGTACATGTGAATAACTTGATAGGAATAATAAACAACCAAGAGGTTTTAGGAGAAATTTATGGCATTTTATGTGATTTTGAATTCCATCTTTGAAAACTAGTCATTATAGCCCTCCTAAGCAACCTGAAAGTACTTTGAACTCTTAGCGATGATTCATAAATTTGGATATATGAATCCTCCAAAAAAATTCAAAAAATTAAAGTTAATTAGGGTGAATAAATTCCTATAGTATCTCATGGTCTCTTACAAATCCTCCTATCTGTACCAAGTAAAACAAACTAACTTCTTAGGTGGAAATAAGGCATTTTGAGGGGTCTGAGCAAGTTTTGAGTCTATAGGTGGTTTCCTTGAATCTATTTTGGTATTAAATTACCTAAAAAGCTTTTTTACATTCCTCTTTACCTCCTTTAATCATTATCCAATATCCTTCTCTAAAACCTCTGCAACATGTCATTGTTCTAAGCCTAGGGTTCTTGTGTCAAACTGCTTACCATACCCTAATGATGTTTGTCAAGAGATATGTACTCTCATGGAAGGTTTGCACATGAATCTTACCATATTTTTAATATATAAATAGTTCCAACTTACTTCACTAATTGTCTTTCATATCCTCAAGGTTGACTGCCCAATAGGACTATGTCATGCCATTAGCACTATAGTTAAAGCATGGACAGGGTATGTTGTATTTGTCTCACTTACTTTCACTATCATAGGATTTAATTCATTTTGAATTGTTTATATATGTTTCTCAATATCTTCTAAATATTTTCCATGTTTATCTAAGCTCCAATTGGCTCCACTATTCCAAGACTGCCTTTGGCCTGTGTATGCAAGGGTTGTTAGGACTAAACAAGGGATGTTGACTTTGTTTCCATTTATTTTTTATTGAGTTTAAACTATGATGAGACAATTAATCACCTCCAAATAACCTTCAAACTTATTACTCTCTCATGATTTTTCTTCAAATCTCTTAGGCTTAAAATAAGCAACTTTCTTTAGAGATAATTAGTCATGACTGTGTGTGGAGTTTTAGGCCTTTGTTAGGTCCTTTAATCTATTTACATATATAGGATTATAATTACATCAATGAATTTATGTATTTATGATCCTCTCTAGCCTTAAATCATACACAAACATCACTTCTCCTATTTTGAAAAGAGCTTAGCCACCTAAATAGACCTAGAAGAGACACTACATGTGTATACTCTTTTGGAAAGGGGACGCAAGAATGGTGTTCGAAGAAATTTGTTTTAAAATTGAGGTATATTAAAACTTTTGATGAGTTATTGATGGACTGAGGACCTTATCAAAACCTCCTGAAGCTCTATGTTTTTATCACCCTACTGTTTCAATACCAATTTTCTCACCTAGCTGACTGTAAGTGTCATTAGGGAGCTCTAACTGTGTATGAGGGTCTTCCCAACTACACCATAGTGTATTAATGTTAAAAATAATTGATGGAGTCCTTTTCACTTCACTATAAATATATAGATTTCTTAGGATATCCCAAAACCCTTGTACTCATAGTCAACATAGTCATAGAAACATGTAGATGATTGTTTATGTCAATTAACTATGTGTAAGGACTTTTAGGTCTTTTCAATCCAATTTTAAACATTATTATTAATTATTACATTATATTATTTTAATTATGTCTCCAAAACACTTTAAATTCCTTGAATACTCATAACATCATAAATATCTGTGTTTCAATTTCAAATCAACAACTGGTTTTAGGTGCACATATGAGAGGACTATGTTTTAGGTCTTTTAGACCCATTTCTAAACTTCAAAACCAATGTAAAATATTTTTAGATACTCTGATCAATTATTAAGATGTATTAAGACACTTTTGATGTCCTAAAATCCTTGTTCTTCACCATCCTCACTATTCAAGGCCAATTTTTCTTGACTAATTGTAAGTGGACAGTTAGGGCAACTAACTATTTTATAGGCCTTTTATTTGAATTTTCAAGTTTACCATGTCATATCATAGTGACCAAAACTTATATATTCACTTTATCTTTTCCCTTACAAGTCCAATTAACCCTCTCAAGAACTTGTAGCCTTTGTGGTCACTGTCAATACAATCATAGTCTTGTAGGTGACTATCTATAATTTTGAGTTTTGAAGTTTTCAAAAGTGAAACATGACTATTTGTATTCAAATACCATTGTTCTCTTTGGATCAACATGATATATCAAGAAATTTAGCTTTCCAATTCATTTTAAAACATATTAAAACTCATTCACATCAATCTGCTATGTAAACACATAACACAGTTCAAGATAGGATGAAGATATGACCATGATTATGACTTGTATGGAATATCCATATGGTCATGGAGACATTAATTAATGTATATGTAGTTATATGACAATGGAGAAACATTCCAATGCACCAAAACACCTGAACAAATCATAAATGTAAAAACATGACTAGTCACTTGTAGACAATGCATAAAAGGGAAAATGCTTTCTAAAAGACATTAACAACTTCCAATAATATGGGTGAATTATTATTAGGTATATACATACATATTATAACTCATTCCAACTAGTTTCAATTAGCCAACTCATATACACTTGCACTAGAATTATGTCAAATTTAACTTATGGGGTTTTGAGTTCTTAAAAATTAGTTTGGGATCTTAGTGATTGTTCATAAAGATAAGAGAACTAATCCAATTTAAATTCCATAAATTATAATCCCATATGGGTTCCAAAATTTGTCCAAAATTTTATCCTCCAAATCTAACTGTATTGCCAATACCATTTGCTTGAAGTTGGCCTTCACTAGCTTGTCAAGGGTACGATGAGAGAGAGAAGAATATTTATGAAACTATTGAATCTTAAACTTATTTCCAATATTTTTTATAACCTTTAGGATATTAAATGACACCTCTACAATTTTTTCACTTGCACATGAATTCAACATGTCTGTACAACTTCCTCTAATTCTTTAAAGTGGTGTTGAACTCTAATAAACTGACTTTATCTAACAAGTTGATAGGTTTGGAATTTGAGTAACTTATCCAAGTTATTTTTAATGGGTATTTTATTGATTTTTCACTTATGGAGATTTTTCACATACAAGTTTTAGCCAAAAATCACATTTATATGCATTTTCAACACCTTAGGTTAGTAAGTGGTCTTCAAACTTTACAAAACTTCATAAAATATTGTGAAAAGATGTTTGACACATGAAATGAATTTTATCAACCCATAATCACCCATGACACAACTTTACCATGCCTTATTTCCTCATGACATTCCTAAACCACTATGTGACCAACATATGACTTTACCTCAATATTTACAAACTTACCTTAATAAATGCTAATAAGGTATTTTGGACTCGACTAAGACCTCCTAAATCACCTAAGGTTTAATTTTTTTACTATATGGATACTATTTTTACATAGGGGTCAAAATTGGATAACAAATTGGTGACTCATAGTGGTAGCATACCTACTATGCTAACTAGACTAGTAGCCTTGTCCTTCCATTGGGCTATAGAGTCAATTATACTTCAAGACAACAAGATCAGACTTTGATACTTGACAAATAGAATAACTTGATTATCTCAACAACACACAAAATTAATACACACACACAAACAAAGGAATGAATTTATATACATGTGCTCACAATCACTTAGGGAACACAACAAGAACTTAAGCAAACTAGACTATATACAAACTAACCTGAAACAAATTTTCTCCTCTTAGGTCAAAGGGGAAACTTACACCATCCTTTAATCTATGAGATGGAGTGCATAGATTAATTTTCCTTATGATATTTGGTTTTCATTTCCTCAACTCCTTCATGATTTCCACTCTCTTTGGCATGATCTCAAGTGAAGTAATGACAACTGTAAACATGTCACCTATGAAGGTGAAATTTGCTTACACTTTAACAACCCTCTCATGGTATTATTTGGTTACAAATTTACTCAATGATGCATCATTTAGGCATGGTTCATTTTCTTTCATGTCATCTTGAATAAGATCAAACTTATTATTAGTTTCAAGTTTATCAAGCTCCTCAAGGGCCTTTGCATACTCAGCCTCATCTTATTAGTCATTATTCACTTTTTCAACTTTAACTTGTTTACTTGAAGAGTTTTAAACTTCAATTTTAGCTACCACTTCAATAATTTTTGTACTTTAGAATATATCATGGTGTCCTTCAAAATGTAATGCATCTTCAAGAATGTCTTCAACTTAAATAGCAAGAAGTGTAGACTTTTGAAAGGCCTCAAATTATTCACATATCTCATTGAATATTTACCATAAGTCCTCTTGTTCCATGGAAGTAGAAGTAGCTCCATATTATATTGTATTTTCATAATCAACCTCTTGATCATTCCCATGAGGTTTAAACAACTTAGTTGATTTGATGTTCTTTTTAAACTCCTCTTCCATGCCTTGATCAAACTCTTTGTGAATAGTTGATACATGGTCTAGATATTCTCGTTCTTCACTCAATAAGGTTTAATTGTGCTTATCTTCACCAAGGGGATTTCCTATAGTGAAATATTCATCATAGACACTTAAGACATCTTCTTGATCAGTTATAAATTTATCTTGATCTTATTTGATTATCTCCCATAGGATGGGTTCTCTTTCAAGAAGGGATGATGTGAGAGGGTGGTGAATAAGTTTATGGGTTGGAGAGGGAGTATGAGGTGTGGTGTATTACTCATGAATGGGAATGGGGATGGAGGAAGTAATCTTTCAATTTATGGTATTATAAATGAGAGATTCTTTAAAAAAATTGTAAAGAGAGAGAAGGTTCAGCTCTGCCATAAGTGTTCCATTCTCTTCATCAACCACCTCATCCTTCTCATAGC
Source organism: Torreya grandis (assembly GCA_037957365.1). Taxonomy (NCBI): domain Eukaryota; kingdom Viridiplantae; phylum Streptophyta; class Pinopsida; order Cupressales; family Taxaceae; genus Torreya; species Torreya grandis. The sequence continues at coordinate 785,593 of JARHVA010001193.1, read as the reverse complement.
ATTCTTGAGGCTCTTTAATAGATTCAACTTTATCTTCCACCCTCTCAAGTATGGCCTCTTTTTCATATTTAAAATCTTCTTGTATAGACCTCCAAGATGGATAAGCTATAGGTTCTTGGGGAGAAGGCAATGGGGCTTGAACAAACACAAGGGTTTCTTTCTTGACATCAACTTTTTGGTCCTCACTCTTTTCATCTTTATTTCCCAAAGACTTCACTACTTGGTTCCAACTTGGAATTTTTAATCTATTAGGATATTTTGAGGATTGTATTGGCTCTCTTGAAATCTCCTCTTGAGGATAGTGAGTAATTTCATAAGGAGTATAAGAAAATGAATATGGAACACAAAAGGATTCTTAAGGAGGGATAGGTATAGCTTGAGGAAGACTCCCTCCAAAAATTTGCCTCTTAAGAGCTTGGACTTCTTCTTCAAGAGTCTTAATTAGATCTTATTCTTCTTGATAGCATATTCCATAAGATTCTTCATTAGGTTGATCAATAACATCATGATCATATGGAGAAGAAATAGGGTGACCATAGGTTTGTCATGGCTTATAGGACTAATAAAAACCTTGATAGGGCTATTGAGGAACATAGTATGGGTCATGACAAGGTTGATATGGAGATGTATAGTAAGAATTCTCATTATATCCAGCCATACCAAATTCATTAGTCAAATGAAACACAAGATTTTTAGCAAATTCTTTTACAATAAGTACCTAGGGTGCTTATAACCAGCTGATTGCATTTGGAGTCACCATTGGTATTTGCTTAAATGTTTCCCAAAAGCTGATAGGTAGAAGAATGCACCAAAATTTATTTCACTCTTTTGGACCTTAAGTACAACTAAATGTGTTAGAATTTTTATAACCACATTTTTCACCCTAGGAAAAGGTTATTTAGACCTCTCCAAATTTGGTTAAATATAAGATTACCCCTAGACCTGTGGGCTGTCTATAATAAGGGTAAACCTCGAGGTTGAAGGGATAGCTACCCTTGATGAATAAATTAGGCTCACTTTCACTATTGTATCACTTGATTGCTTTAAAAATGGGATAAAAAACTAAAATAAACCTAATTATAGTGGTGATGCACCAAACTGTGTTGACCACTACCACACATTGCTTAATACACTAAGACCTACAAGACAACATGAACATACACACATCCTAGATTAAACCTATTGCATCAATGATTTATATAATGGTAAGGCATTGTAAATATAAGAGGGAATTATAATTCCACCTAAAACACATAAGAGACCCTTGATGACACCAACTACAACCAACAATAGAGAGACAACCACTGAGGAAAGATAAATAAGACACAAACTAGGTGATATACATTTACGCTTGATAAGATCAACCATTTAGATATTTATCACTACATATAGTCATATAATGAGTTAAAACATCATTTTATTTATTTATCATAGGTAGAATAAATGAACAGGGCTTCACCATACCTAGGTGGAGAATATTTCACAACAAAAGTGGCTTAATATATAACACAAGCATGTGAGAAGAGAAGTGTGCAAGAGAGAAGGTATACAAGTGTCCTATGATTTATAAACAATAAATAAGTTATGTAACTACCTAAATATGTCCTATATGACATGTTTTGGTCCTCTTCATATGTTTCAGCTCTCCAAGTGGCATGGGAGGTTGAAATGCATGCTTGACACCTTGACTAGCTCTTAAAAACCTCCCTTATTCTTGGCATGTTAAAGGATAAGTGGCCTTATTTATAGTCACATAAGTTTATCCTACATATTTTCTCTATTTTTTACACCTCTCATCTAACCTCAATATGTTCTTTTTGACACATCACCTCTTTCTCTTGTAAGGTGTCTAGAAGCCTCTTCATCTCCTTAGGCCTATTTCACACACAAGTGTCAAAACTTGGTTTCTTCCACTCTATATCATCCAAATTTCATGGATTTATTATTTTAATCATATTTGACTTAAAAAAATACATTTTGAGGCCTCAAACTAACCCCAATAGGTCTCTTTCTACCAAAAGCCTTAATTAGGCCTCATCCCTTGTAGCCTTTTTTTTATTTTTCTGTTTATGTTAGAGTTGTATAGATTATATTGAAAATATAAATACATATTATATAACCCAATATCCTCTTACAATTCCATAATAAATTTCATGAGCTGAAACCAATTGGAAGTCTACTTTTTTTTCCTATCTCTTCTACCAATTCGGCCTGGTTAGGCCTCTAAGCCTAGAAAGTGGATTTTGGCTTCAAAATTCTCCTACACTTATAAAACCTCTATAAAGCATGTTATTAAATTTAACCATGCCAATAAAAACCTACATGTCAAGTTTGGGATTCTATAACATTACGCTTATATCCAAACCATGAAATGGCCAAAAATAAGCCCTTCAAAAAACTTGTTTGGACTACCTTACAAAATGGAGTTTGTTTGGTCACTTATAAGGGTTATTAAGAAAATTTATTGATTTTATGAGATGAAATAAGTCAGAAATTACCTCCAAAAATTATTGGTAAGTATCCATCTCTCTAAAATCCATGTAGAATAATAAAAAATACATAAAATAAGTGATTTATGGTAATCTATATAGTAGTCCATACAACTCAATTACATGTGAAGAACCTAATTTGAGTACTCAAAAAAATACATGAGGATTTAGTATAAATTTATGGAATTTTATGTCATTTTTCAATCCATCTTTGCAAACTAGTCATTATAGCCCTCCTGGTAGCCTGAAAGTACTTTGAACTCTTAGTGATGATTCATAAATTTGAACATATGAATCCTCCAAAAAAAATTCACAAACTTGAAGTTAATTATGGTGGATAAATTCCCCTATGATCTTAGGTTCCCAAGTAAATCCTCCTAACCATACCAAGAAAAATAAACTAGCCTTTCGAGTGGAAATAAAGAATTATGGGGGGTCTGAGCAAGTTTACAGTCTATAGGTGGTTTTTTTAAGTCTATTTTTGGTATCCAATGACCTAAAAAGGTATATTAAAGTCCTTATAACCTCCTTCAATCATTCTCCAATCACCTTCTTCTCTAAACTCTCTGTAACATGTCATTATTTTAGGCCTAGGGTTTTTGTGTCAAACTGTTTACCATACCCTAATGACTATACACTAATGGAAGGTTTGTGCATACATATTACCATCTTATTAAGATATCAACATTTCCACATAACTCTATGAACTCCCTTTCATCTCCTAAAGGTTAACTACCCAATAGGACTATCTCATGCCATTAGGACTGTAGGTAGAGTATGAATAGGGTATGTTGTATTTATCTCACTGCATTTCAATGTCATAGTATTTAAGACATTTTTAAGTGTTTTTATATGTTTATTAACATCCTCTAAAGATTTTTCATGTCTATATAAGCTATAAATGGATCCACCTATCCAAGACTACTTTTGGCCTATGTATGCAAGGGATATTAGGATTGAACAAGGGATGTTGACTTTGTTTCCATTTATTATTGATTGAGTTTGAACTATGATGATATAATTCATCACCTCCCCATCACCTTCAAACATTCTACTCTCTCATGATCTTTATATAGATCTCTCAGGCCTTAAAACAAACAACTTTCTCTAGAGACAATTAGGCATGACTATGTGTGGAATTCTAGGCCTATGTTAGGTCCTTTACTTTACTTATCTACTAGGCTTAAAATGACCTAATAGTTGAGTTATTTAGGTTCCTTTATATCCTTTGATCATACACAAACACCATTGATCATGTTTTGAAATAGCTTAGCCACCTAAACAGACCTATAGGTGATACTACTTGTGTATACTCTTTTGGAAAGGTCTACAAAAAATGGTGTTCTAAGAAATTTTTATTAAAATTGAGATCTATTAAAAATATTAATGATATAATGATGGAATAAAGACCCTCTCAAAACCTCTTGAATATTTTTGTTTCTATCACCCTATTTTTTCAAGACCAATCTTATAATTTGGGTAATTGTAGGTGTCATTAGGAGCTCTGATTGTGTATGAGGCTCTTCCCAACTACACCATACTATATTAGTGTTCAAACTCATTGATGGAGTCCTTTTCACTTCACTTCAAATCTATATATTTCTCATGATCTCCCACAAACCTTGTACTCCCAATCAACATAATCATAAAAACTTGTAGATGACTGTTTATGGCAATTGACTATGTGCAAGGACTTTTGACTATGTGCAAGGACTTTTAGGTCTGTTTAAGCCAGTTTTCAAACTTATTATTAATTTTTCCATTGTGTTATTAGCATGATGTATAAAAACACTTTCAATTCCTTTAATACTCCTAACATCATAACTATCTCTATTTCAAGGCCAAATCAATAGTTGGTTGTTGGTGCATATATGAGAGGAGTATATTTTAGGTCTTTTAGGCCCATTTCCAAACTTCAAAACCAATGTCAAATATTTTTAGAGACTCTAAAAATTTATTATTATGTCTTAAGACACTTTTAATGTCCTAAAGTCCTTTATCTTCACCATCCTCATTGTTCAAGGACAATTTCACTTAACTGGCTATAAGCAGGTAGTTAGGGTAGCTAATTGTGTTATAGGCCTTTTATTGGCATTTTCAAGTTTACCATGACATATCACACTGACCAAAACTTCTATATTCACTTTATATTTTCCCTTACAAGTTTAATTAACCCTCTCAATAACTTTTAGCCTTTATGTTAACTATCAATATAGTCACAGTCCTATAGGTGACTGTCTATAATTTTTAGTTTTGAAGTTTTTGAATGTGCAACATGACTATTTGTCTTCCAATACCATTATCCTCTTTGGATCAAAATTATATATCAATAAATATAACTTTACCATTATTTGAAAACATATTCAAACTCATTCACATCAGTCACTATGCAAGCACATAACACAATCCAAGATAGGATGATAATATGATCATGATTATGACTTGTGTAAAATATCCAGATGGTCAGGGAACCATAAATGAATTGAGAGTGAGTTATAAGATAATTGAGAAACATGAGAATGCACCAAACACCCAAATAACTCATAAACTCAGAAACATGACCAATCACTTTTATACAATACACAAAAGGGAAAATGCTTGCCAAAATACAATCACAAGTGCCAAGAATATGGGTGAATGATTTTGAGTCATATACATACATATTATAACTCATACCAACTAGTTTAAATCATTCAACTCATTTACACTTGAACTAGAGTTATGTCAAATTTAGCCTATGGAATTTTGATTTATTAAAAAGTAGTTTGGGATCTTAGTGATTATTCATAAAGATAATAACACTAATCCAACTACAAATTAGTATCCCAGATGGGTCCCAAACTTTTTTTAAAATTTCATCCTCCAACTCTAATAGTACTTCCTATACCATCTACTTGAAATTGGCCTTCACTAGCTTATGAAGGGTATAATGAGAGAGAGAAGAAGATTTAATGAAATTTTGGATCTTAAACTTCCTTTCAAGATTTATTATAACTTTTAAGAGATGAAAGGACACCTTTTTAATGTTTTCATTTGCACATGACTTTAACATGTCTGTATAACTTCCTCTAAGTCTTCAACGTGGTGTTGAATTCTAAAAAACTAACAAGTTGATAGATGTGATAGTTGATTAACTGATCCAATATCTTTGGAAGGGGTATTTTATGAATTTTTCACTTAGAAAGCTTTGTCACATATAAATTTTAGTCAAACATCACATTTATATGCATTTTTAACACATTAGAGTTGAAAGTGGTCTTCAAACTTTACAAAGCTTCATGAAATGTTATGAAAAGATTTTTGAAACATGAAATGACTTTGATCAACCCATAATCACCTATGACACAACTTGACCATGACTTATTTCCTCATGACATGCCTAAACCACTATGTGACCAACACATGACTTTAATATTTCCAAACTTACCTTAATAAATGCTAATAAGGTATTTTAGACTCAACTAAGACCTCCTAAATCATCTAAGGTTCAAGTTTGTGACTATAGGGATCTTATTTTGACCTAGGGTGTCAAAATTGGATAATAGTAGAGACAAGTGGAAAATGTGAGATGAAGTAGATTTCATAAGTCCATAGGTTCATGCACAATGAAAATTTTCCTTTGAAATCCAAACCAGTATGTGGATTCCATTATAATGATCAAATAAGGATCGACCATGTCTCTCAATGTGATTGGACACAATTTAAGTGAAGATTTAAGCAAGCTTATGAATTCTAAGAGCTAAAGGCAACAATATGGAACCACGTGGTCAAGTGAGATTATCATTATTCACCTAAATCACAAGGTGCACAATTTGAAGGGAATTTCTTCATAATTCAAAAAAAATAATCAATGTCAAAGGTCATCCCACCCAGAATTGTAATAATCCATGGTTTTACCCTTAACTAAAATTGAATAGATTCATTTTGAACATTTTTGGTTGCATTATAAAGGTATTGATAGGGGCTATATAGTGACCACAAGTTTTTGGTAAATTGATGCATATTCAGAGACTTGTTTACTATTAAATTTTATAGCTCAATTATTCCTCTTGGTGAAATAATAGAATTGAATACATGAGTAAGTGGAAGAGGTTGACATGTGTCACAATTTCCCCACTATGAAATTTTGAGCGATCCATGCATTCACCATAGATGTTTATCTTTATACATATTCCACATGATTTTTGTTAGTTCTCAGAAGTGATCTTTATGTTTATTTGAGGCTAAAAATTACATTATAAATAACATATTCTCTAGCAAACATTGCATTTTTAACATATTATTTGTGATCAAAGGTGGTTTATTCTTGAGTGAACTTGAGATACTTTATCCACTTGTCATTCGATTCCCTATGTATTTTCTTGAGTAACCTTTTCATGAACAATGAATATTTATTATCAGATCAAAGTGTGATGCATCCTCATGCAAAAATATTTTTCTATCCTCTACCCTTTATGAAAAATTATCTCAAGAGTTCTTGAGAAGTAGAGGAAAACTGTGTAAATAGATGAAGTTTTCTTCATCTAGGTCTTTTGGCTAGTAATAGGGCATATCCTGAGATCCACATCAACCATTTAATTTTTGTTTTGTCAATACTTCAATAGTGTGTAATTTTCTCTTCCCATAGTGGTTTATATATTCTACAATTACAAAGAATTATTTGACAATGGTTAATTTTTAATAGGCTAGTTATTGGTCATTGAGTTTTAATATGTTGTGTAATTCTAGTGGAAAAAGATTATAAAATACTTAAACTAAAATTCTGCTATGGAATTCATTCATTTCTAAGTTCACTAAAGTGTATTGTGTTTATGATTCTTAGCATATCTAAATCTAATTTGGTAGTAAAATATTGAGTGTATTATCATATTTATTCCTTTCCATTGTGTGTTTGTGTAAAGATATGTAGGCTTTGGATAAGCTGAAATTTATTTGTATGTTTTTTAGCTTTATATATCATTTATGTTTTCCCAATGGATAAATCATGTTTAGATAAGCCAATCTGATCTAATCCTTTTATAAAACATCTTTCCTACCTATCATATTGATAATTATGAGTTCAAAAGCATAAATCATACAAAAATTTTCTATTATTTGAGCATTGCATGTGTGTGAACTATAGATCCATTTCTAGCCTCATGATTTTGCATAAATAAAGTCAAGGAATGGGATTAGTTTTTGAATATTTCACATCCCTTGGTTCTAATTTATATTTTATAGTGTGAGCATGCATTTTAATTACTAGTAACATCAATTATGCATGCAAATATACTGGTATTTTGTTCAACCTTCTAGATCTATATGTGTATGTGTTAATCATTCATTGTAAGCCACACATTGTAAAACCCTTTAAGAACTATTCTTTGGTTTTATAGATATATAATTTTAAATATTATACCCTCCACTTTTAAAATTTTACCTCAATTATTAGCATATTTTAGTGTGAATAATCAATAGGTTGACTACTTCAATGACCCATCCAATTATTATCTTTTTTTAATATTAAATCTTGGGGCACTATGAGCTAAAAAACTAGTGTCATTTATATAGACTATGAATTTATTCTCATTTTAATGAGATCCTATTTTTTTCTATTCATTTCATTAATCTTAATTTTTGAAGTGGTGACTCCTTTGAGGTTGAATAACTAGATTATCCCATGCATTTTTTAAGTTTCAAGTGGATTTCAATAAATTGTAGCATAATGTTCTTTTGTGGCTCAAGATTTATCAAGTTGGAGGTTATGTGTTCTAATTTCAGGGCATGTCCTATCGAGAAGTTTCATGTAGAATTATTTTTCACAATATCTACATCAAAAGGGAGACAAATCTGGAAGCATGTGGAGACCCCAGGTAAATCCTCTCATCATCATTTTTATTTTCTTAATGTTTATAATTTTGTTAAAACTACTTTAAATATTGACAAAGAGATTCCAAATCAAAATTTAAGTGAAATCCATTCATCTTATTTAAATTTTTATAATCCACTTGATAAAGATCTCATTCCTATAATTCAATCCCAAGTCACATTTTGTGGTAGTCTTGAGTTCACAGCCCCTAAACAATATTTTAGCCTTTTCTCTTATACCTTATTTGAGATACACTTATTCTCATAGTCTTTTCCCTTGTTGGATAAGTCATACTTTGAGATAAATATCCTTTATCCTTACACTCTAGTTGTTTCCAAGTCTCTATGGATTTAAATGAGACATTGCCTTTAAAATAGCCTAGACCTATCATAATTTTGAGCTAATTAGAGCCTAGTAATAGAGTTGGTAATATTAATGATAAGGCAAATCAAAATGTAATTCCTCCTCCTTGTATACTCTGAGATAATAGGTACATAAAATTTTGACTTTATTTTGATGCAAGTTAATCCAAATGAGAATCACATTGATGTAAGAAAGAGATTACTTTAATTCCAAAGATATAATATTGTCTCCAATGAACAACATTTTAAAAAATATATATGTTATTAATGATTATGAATTGGTGTAAGGATGTCATGATTAATTTATTCATTTATACATTTGATGAGTATGTTATGGATCGGTCTAATGCCATGATTGATATATCATTGATTCATGAACCAAAATGAAGCAAGCATTTAAGCTTCAATATGGAGACAAAACTTAGGCAATATTTTTAATTGGTGAATTTTAAATATAAATAAACATATTAATGAGTGTGTGAAATATTTTAACAATAGATTCATTAAAATTATGCTCATATTTCCTGATAATGTGAGGCTTAATGAAACTATTGATTAAATATTTTGAATCACTTGATACCAAAGTGGGTTTCTATCTCAAATACAAAGTTCAATCCAAATTAAAGTGGGCCTATGCTATATCCATTCAAATTTAAAATAGTATAAGATCAAGGGAAAATACTATGAAAAGAGGTAAATTAAATTTAGTAAATCCTAAAAATCAACCAACAAACAAATATTTTATTGTGGATGAGAATGTAGATAAAATCATAGGATCTTTCAAGGATTTGTCTTATAGATTGGGCCAAAATCAAAAATATTTAACTCTAATGCACGACAAGCAAGACAATTAGGATAGGAGAAATAAGTAGAAAAAGGGATCAATATGTGATAGATCAAATGATAAGGGGAAAGGACCATTTTACCAAAAAATGATGCCTAAACACAATTATGAGAGATAAATACCTGGCCCACTTTTTTCTAATGTCAATGAGATTGATGTAATGGGTGAATCCAAATGGTGTGATTAATGGTTTAAGTCCCACCCTTATTGAGTATTTACAGTTATAGCCCATGTTGATAATGATGATGATAGTAATAAATAAATTGATTCATTTATTCACATGTTTTATTTTAGCTAGGATTCAATTCACATGGTGAAGACTTATGAGATTCCTATTCATTATTTTGAGTATTTGTAAGATTAAATGATTAAAAAATATGAAGGAAGGAGGCCATATGATGAATACATCCAACCTTTTAAAAATGTTGTTAAAGCTCAAGTGAAATAAAACTATGTTTTTAAAAATAATTAGGAAAATAAAGAAGAAAAAGAAAAAGTAGATGATACCAAAAGTGGTGTTGATGCCAAAAATGACAAAATAAATCTTGTTGTTGCTCCAAAAAATGACACTACTCCACCACAACTAACTAGGCAAATAATTTTTTTGTAAAAACCCAAAGGTAAAATTCCACTCATCAAAAGTGTTTTCAAATATATATCCCCTTCTAAATTCCCAATTGAGAACAAGAGAGAGAGTGTTGAAGGTAAGCCTATTGTCCCAAATAAAAATGTCTAGTCTCAACCTACCGATATAGGATAATCTTTAGATCAAGAATTATCCAAATTCATTCCTTGTGTAAGTATTTTTAGTTTACCTCAAAAAACTACCATGCCCAATTATAATGTTTTTATATGGCCTTAGTGTTAAGCCAATAAAAAATCAATGTCCCTGTGATCAAAATGTTGAGAATTTTTTAGCATTCAGATAAAGATTTCACTTACCTTGGTGTTCAAAATCCTATTATGATACCCACTCTTGATTCATAAGTCAATAATGTGTATGAATAAGGAGAGGAAGCTCTTTATATATATTTAATAACATTATTAGTATAAATCTAGTTTGGTATTGAACCATTTTATACCACTTTGCTTGTCAGTAGGTGGTTGTTACACAATTATACATTGGATTATGGAGATTCATGTAGTATCATGCCACTTTAAATTATGAATAAACTCAGTGTGAGTATTTTTAAAATGCATGGAAAATTATATGCCATGGATTCATGTGAATTTTTAGTTGTGGGATGTGTGAGAGGCCTAGTGGTTCAGCTTTCTGCATATCCCATAAAATTTATTGTCATGGATGTTTTAGTTTTGGATTTTCCTCCTAAGATGGGGATGTTAATGTTATGAAAGTGAGATACTTTATTTGGATCCAACATTCAGATAGACATTTCATATGCCACTATACCACTATAAGGATAACAAGTGAAGATTTATGGAAAACATAGGATGATGCATTTGATAGAAGATCCACAAAGAGTGTTGAATGAAGTATTGTATGTTGATGTAGATATCGAGAATTTTTTTAGAAATACTTATTTTAATGAAAATGATATTGATCCTTGTTGTTTCCCACAAGTTGATGATTCAAATTTGTGTGATCTTTGAATCATTTATTTTATAGATTTTATTCTAGATTAGGGGAAGGAGTAGGTGTTATATTTGTTCTCTACATGGACAATATTTCATGTATGTATGTATGTTCAATGCACAAATAATTTGGTTGAATAATAGGCATTTTTGTTGGGTCTCAATGTAGCCTCAAAATTAAATATTAGAAATATTATTGTGAAAGATGATTCAAAAGTAGTGGTGCAATAAATGAGAAAAATATATACAGCCAATAAAGAGGCTCAAATAATATATAAATGCTTTTTTATATTCACTTGAGTTATTTGAATCATTTAATACCATTCACATTAAAAGGTCACCCAATTTCATTACTAACCATTTGGATGTATGTGCATCTTTTTATCAAAGTGATGTGGTCACTCCTTTCTACATGTAGGATTTGGAAATCCTTGTAAGGCGTTTAGTACCGAATAATATCTACCATTGTAAAGTGATTGAGGATGATAATCATATTTCTGTATTCATGAACAATACAACTCGATTTGAAGATTAATTAATTGATTTACAACCTTATTTTGAAATGCATAAAGGTAAGGAAGTTCTCTTGGTAAAAGAGGTACTCCAATTGAAGAGTAGCACAATCCTAAGGGGTTGGGTGATGTTAGGAACCTGTGCTACCCCTTATCTTTATTATTTTAGTGTAATAGTTGTTATGGATGCATATGCTCTGTAAGTCATCCCATGAGCATTTTATTTTATCCCACATTTATGGGAAGTAGTAGTTGTTTATATTAGACTTAATAAATAAGTAAGTGTTGAGGCCAAGGAAGGCATCCATGAATTTATTGTATTGAGATTTCTCAAAGGAGGTTTCCCCCTCGAAGTGGCCTATGATCAATTCAATATTTTCAAGTGTTCTGCTAATTATCTAAATCTATTAATTCATGTTCTATTATTTCATGTATTTTTATTAATTATTGCAGGAGGATCCTCTCATCTGGTATCAAAATGCTTTTTAGGGCCATAATTTTTTTCCTTCAAAAAGTCTTAACTCTATTCTATTGCATACATCATTTCAATAATTTTTCAAAAAATATTAACTTTATTCTACTACATAACTCAATTAAGTAATTTTCTATAATCTATTTTGGATCAAGGTAAAAACCTGACTACATAATTGTGGGAAGTGCTTAGGTGAAATCCCTAAAACTCATCGTGATGAGTACTATAGGAACCCCAAAGTAGCTGGCCCATTAAGAGGACCTACCAGCAAAATGGGCAATGACCCCTTCTTGACTGAGTAGTTCCCATTTGTGAGGAAAACCAAGAGCTATCACTTAAAGGTAAATTCATGGCCAAAAAACTTATATAGAGTGGTACTCGCTTAGATGGCATTGGTGGCTAGAGTGATATTTTTAAAACCCTTAGGTATCCATTGAAACTCGAGGCCCATTTCTATAAATTTTAGAATATTTATAATAGACTCAAAAAAATCAATCGATAGAGTATCTGCAAACTGTCAGATGACTTACAGGCAGATATTTGATAGGAACTAGAATCTACAAACCATCCATAGAGTCTCAATAGATTGTCAGAGGACTTACTGCCAGACAAAAAGTAGAAGAAAAATCAAATATTTTTTTTATATTTTTTCCATATATATTCCTCTATAACCCCATTTATCCTAAAAAATTATCTAGGCACCTGAAATTCTATTCCCCACATTTTCTTCTTTAAGGTTCCATATCCCAATTCTACTCCTAATTTTCGTAACTCACAATTTTCCCTTTTTTGGGTTTTACCATAACTTCTATTTTTGTTTGTTTACCTCAAAAAATTTCCACAGTGTTCATCTCCCTTTTCTACTCATTTGTTCCTCTTTGATAAATTTTCCAATTTTTCCATTTTCACTTCTAAAATTGCCCTCATCTTCATCAAACATACTCCCACTATGTAAAAAAATTATTAAAAGTACCTTTACCCCTTTTGATTTTGCCCAAATTAAAAAATTCCTTTACTAAACATGTCTTAACTCTAGTTTTCTTACCCATTTTGAAAAAAAAACTTATTTTGGTCATGGTAGTAATGTGAACAGGAGAAAAAAACATGGAAGATGAAATTGCTGGCCTCAAGACCTACATCAAAGTTCTTGATGAAAAAATTATTGACCTCAGTCTTCAACATACCACCATGAACAACAGACAACATTTAGATTCCTCTTTAAACACTGGGTTTTCTTCTTCTAGCACTTTTCATGGATTGGAGCTTAATTTTCCTTAATTTAATGGTGTAGAACTAACTAGATGGATCTATCAAGAAGAAAAATATTTTATTCAACATAATAATTTTGATGCCAACAAGGTCTTGCTTACATCCTTTCACTTGGAACATGGTTCCCTTCAATGGTATAGTTGGTATACTAAGGCTCATGATGAGCCCATATGGACCAATTTTTTCACCCTCATTTTGTAACAGTTTGGCCCTAGTGCTTTTGATGACTTCACTAAATCACTCACTAAACTTCACCAAATAAGAACTGTGAGAGATTATCAAATAGAATTTGAAAAGCTAGCCAATCACATAGAGGGATTATCTGATGAATTCTTTAGGAGTTGCTTTTTCAATGGACTGAAGGATGCAATTCGATCTGAGATCAAAATATTCTAGCCCAACATGATGATAGAATCCTTAGGTTTGGCTAAGTTGGTAGAGGACAAGATCACAGCTCAGCAGTGATTCACATCCAAATTATCTCCATTCAAAAATATATATCCACAATGATCTCAAACAATGCCAACCCCTAGAACCACTCCTATTAGGCATTTGACTAAAGCACAGATGCAAGCCTATAGATAAAAAGGATTATGTTATAACTATGATGATAAATTCACTTGGGGACATCGATGTGTTGAGTAAAATATTTACCTATTGGATGTGGACTCTCCCCTCAAAACTAAAGATTGGGAAGATGTTCAAGATACAACAAATGATCTAAAAGAAGCTTAGCTGATTATGGAACTTGCTTTTTAGGAAGACCAACCAAATATCTCTCTCCATGTCTTAGCAAGAGTCACCACCCCATAAACCATGCAAGTCAAGGGTTACTTCAATAAATTCCTTCTCACAATACGCATTGATTCTAGTAGCACTCATAACTTCATTGACCCTCAAATCACCAAATAGGTTGATTGTTTTATTTATCCTTGCTCTAACTTTGAAGTCATGATTGCCAATGGGGGCACATTACCTTAAAAAGGAAAGTATCATAATGTGTGTATTTCTATTGTATATTATAACTTGTATTCTAACATGTTTGCCTTACCTTTAGGTGGATGTGATGTTGTTTTGGGAGCCCAATGGTTACACACACTTGGACCCATCTTATGGGATTTTGATAAACTTTGGATGTAATTTTTAGACAATGAGCAAAAACACACATTGAAAGGCTTACAACTAAGGTCTCTTAGCATCAAAATTTCACATCACATGGAAAATATTCTAATAAAAAATCACACTATATCATTGCCCAACTCCATTCTATACAAGTGCAACCATCAAAGGTCTCCACTACTCCTGATCTACAAATTGTTCTACATAGGTATGCAGGTGTCTTTGTCAAACCCATGGGATTTCCACCATCATGGCTCAAGGACCACCATATTTATCTCCTTCTTGGAAGAGTTCCTCCCAACATCTAGCCCTACCACTACCTAAATTAGCAAAAAATTGAGATCAAAATGCTCATTCAAGACTTATTAAAGCAAGGCATTATTCACCCTAGTACTAGCCCATATACTTCCCTAGTTTTCCTTGTTTGAAAAAAAGATGGGTCATAGTGCCTCTACATTGACTTTCATGCACTGAATCACATCATAATAAGGGATAAGTTCTCAATCCCTATTATTGATGAGCTTCATGGTGCTCTGTTTTCTCTAAGTTGGATGTCTGCTCTGGATATCACTAGATCTAGCTTCATGAGGATGATATATCTAAGACAAATTTTTGCATACATGATGGCCACTATGAGTTTTTGGTCATACCCTTTGGCCTCACTAATGATCCTTCATCATTCTAGGTATTTATGAATAAAATATTTTGTCCCTACCTATGGAAATTCATTTCGGTCTTCTTCGATGATATCCTCATCTATAGTAAAACATGGTTTAGAAATCTCCAACATCTAAAGCTCACACTGTAACTTATCTTTGACCATCATCTTTATGCAAAATAATCTAAATGTGCTTTTTTCCAAGATGAAGTGGAGTATCTCAAGCATATTATTTTATCCTAAGGGGTTTGGGTAGATCTTGAAAAAATAGTTGCCATGATAAATTGGCCTCATCCTTAAACACTCAAGAGCCTCCAAGGTCTTTTGGGGATGACTAGATACTATCGCAAGTTTGTCAAGGGTTATGGGAAGATTATAGCTCCACTGATAGCTATGTTGAAAAAATATGCTTTTATATGGACACAAGCTACTGAGTATGCATTTACAAAATTGAAACAAGATATGTGTACTACACCTATTCTAGTTAGTAAACTCATGGGTTATTACTATGAGATCACTTACAATAAGGGTAAGGATAATATTGTGGTTGATGCTTTGTCTCACACATTTATGGACCAAGCCTCTATTTCAACTATTTTCATGCCTATTTCAAATTGGTTGGACACTGTACAATAAGGGTATGTCAATGACTCCTCATTATCGCAATTCATTCAATAGTTAGCCACTAACCCTTCTAAAGCTCACACTGTAACTTATCTTTGACCATCATCTTTATGTAAAATAGTCTAAATGTGTTTTTGGCCATGATTAAGTGGAGTATCTCAAGCATATTATTTTATCCCAAGGGGTTTGGGTGGATCTTGAAAAAATAGTTGCCATGATAAATTGGCCTCATCCTTAAACACTCAAGAGCCTCCAAGGTCTTTTGGGGATGACTAGATACTATCGCAAGTTTGTCAAGGATTATGGGAAGATTATAGCTCCACTAATAGCTATGATGAAAAAATATGCTTTTATATGGACACAAGCTACTAAGTATGCATTTACAAAATTGAAACAAGATATGTGTACTACACCTATTCTAGTTAGTAAACTCATGGGTTATTACTATGAGATCACTTACAATAAGGGTAAGGATAATATTGTGGTTGATGCTTTGTCTCACACATTTATGGACCAAGCCCCTATTTCAACTATTTTCATGCCTATTTCAAATTGGTTGGACATTGTACAATAAGGGTATGTCAATGACTCCTCATTATCTCAATTCATTCAATAGTTAGCCACTAACCCTTCTATTGTATTGTATTATTCTTGGGATGGTGCTTTTTTGTGATACAAGGGTCATCTAATGCTTCCCTAGAGCACAGATCTTTAGTAGGCTATATTCTATAAATTCCAAGCTTCTCTATTGATAGGTTACTCAGGTTTCTTCAAAACTTATGAGTGGGCACAATGCAATTTTTTTGAAAGGGAATGAAAAATGAAATTCAACATATGGTGATTGAATGTGATACCTATCAATACAAAAAAGGTGAAACAACACTCATCACTAGGTTATTTGAACCCTTTCCCATCCCTACCAAGATTTAGACTAATATTTATATGTATTTCATTGAGGGGCTACCTAAATCTAGAGAGAGAATAGTGATCTTGGTTTTGGTTGATCACCTCTCCAAATATAGTCATTTTTATGCCCTTAGCCATCCTTTTACCACCTCTACAATCACACAAATTTTCTTGGACCAATTTTTCCATCTTTATAGAATTCCTTCATCCATTATCTTAGATCATGATGTACCTTTTACCAACCATTTTTGGATAGAACTATCTCACCGTACTGACACCCAACTAAAGATGAGTTTTGGGTATCATCCCTAAATGGATGGGAAGACTAAAATTATTAATAAATACTTGGAAACTTTTATTTTTTGCTTCACCTTAAAACAACAACATCAGTTGGCCAAGTGGCTCACCCTCACAAAATGGTGGTATAATACCTCCTACCACACTTTAACAAAAATGACTCTATATAAAGCAATATATGGTCAAGCACCACCAGCACTCTTATCATATACCCCTAGTAGTTAATTAGTTCAATAGGTTGACATAATTATTTACACCTAAGAATATATCTTCAACACCCTATGGGATAATCTTCATATAGCAAAAAATCAAATTAAATAATATGATGATTAGCATCATTCTGAGCACACTTTTCAAGTAGATGATATGGTTTTTCTTCACCTGTAGCCATACAAGTATTCCTCCCTCAAACTCAAATGGCATCATAGGTTGGATCTCAAGTTATATGGTCCCTATAAGGTTCTCCAGAAGATTGGTTTCATTGCTTATAAGTTAGAGCTACCACCTTCTTCCTGAGTTCACCTAGTATTTCATGTCTCTTGTTTAAAGAAAGTTCTTGGCACAAACATCAGATTACAGACTATTTTACTATAAATTGATAATTAAGGGTCCATATTTATTTATCTAGAGGAAATATTAGATAGGCACACATGCCAACTTCCCTCCCACTCCATCACAAAGGTTTTAATTCAATGGTATGGACTGCAACTAGATGATGCAACATGGGAACCACTATTTTAGATTCAACATCAATTCCCACATCTAAAGCTTTGAGGACAAAGTTTTTTCTAATATGGAGGGAAGGTTAGGAACCCATGCTACCCCTTCTCTTTATTTTTCTAGTGTAAGAGTTGCTATGGATGCATATGCTTTGTAAGTCATCCTATGAGCATTTTATTTTATCCCACATTCAGGGGAAGTAGTATTTGATTATATTATACTTAGTATATAAGTAAGTGTTGAGGCCAAGGAAGGCATCCATGAATTTATTATATTGAGCTTGCTCAAAGGAGGTTTCCCCCTCAAAGTGGCATGTGATCAATTCAATTTTTTCAAGTGTTCTGCTAATTATCTAAATATTTTAATTCATATTGTTAATTCATGTTATTTCATGCATTTTTATTAATTATTGTAGGAGGATACTCTCAAGTGACTCTTGAAAGATAATTTGATAATGTTAATATAATTAAGAAATGAATTGTTCTAAAATTGCAAGGCATTATAGATTTGAATTCAAGAACAGCCAATGTGACCAAACCATTATTCTTTGCTAAATAATTAAAGATGAGGTTAAAACATTTATCAAGATGATAATGAAATATAAATATTATATTATGTGGTCTTGTGATGAATTAAAAACATATATAAAGGATGTATTTTAGCTTGAAATCCATTTGACCTAATGCAAAACCATTCAAGAAAAAATAGAGACTAATCAACCCCACTTTGATAAAAAAATGGATTTGAATTGAGAAAAATAAAATATGGTGGAATTATTCAATATGTGAGGTATTCTTCATAGTTTTTAAATTTTGTTTCAATTAAAAATAATAATGTTGATGTTCAGCTATATGTGGACTTCATGAAATTTAATGAAATATCTTTAAAATATAGCTACATGTTAACAAACATGGACCACTTTCTATAGGAAGGTGATCAAATCTGAATCAATATCATTATCGGATAGCTTTTCTAGGTACAATCAAGTTTTTTTAAAATAATCATAGAGAAATAATACAATGCTCACAACACCTTGGGGAACTTATGTGTGTGTGAAAATGCCTTTTAGGCTTATGGATTCTAGAGTAACATTTTAAATATAAATGGATTATTCATTTGTAGGTATAATTAATGAGGTTATGGTTTTTTATCAGGATGACATTACTAGTTTTTCATAAAAACATCAGACTATTTGAATCACCTTGAAAAAAATTGAAGGTGTATGGAGTATAGAATATCTCTCTGTCCCAAAAAAATGTGTTTTTTTACATGGAAAAAGGTAAAATATTGGGCCACATTATTTTTAAAGGAATTATTATTGACCCAAAAAGAGTGAGAGCTATAGATGTTGTTCTCATTCCATACTCCAAGCAAGGTTTCTAATCATTTTTGGTTAAATAAAGAAATTAGATGTTTTATTTCTAATTTTGTAGAGTTCACATTCTCTATTACAAGAATTCTAAATAAAGATCAAATTGTTAAGTGGAATGTTCAAGGTGATTAATCATTCAGTAACATCAATGAATCTCTAAATAAATCCCCTTTGATAACTAATCTAGATTATAATAAAGATTTTTAAATATTTTATTTTTTTCCCACATAAAGTTGTCATTGCTTTGTTGAAAAATAATTCAAAGGGACATAATATTAAAGTGGATGAATATACTTCAAAATAGTTGTAGCTACCATAAAACATATAGCTACAATACATTAAATATTATAAATAAATGAAGTCTCTAAATAAAAATAATATACATTTTTATCACAGGTAGCATGACTACTCTTTAGATTAAAAATATGTGGCCTAAATTTCTAGAGTAACAATAACTCTCTTCCAGAATGAATAGCTCACCCACTAACTTTGTATACTCTTATATAGATAAGAAAGAGGATACGGATATAGTTTTGAGATTATTTAATTTTTATAACAAGTATTCTTAAAGATAAGATACTATTATTAATAAAAAAATTCAATCAAGTCAATAACTTTATTGATACTCTTATATAATAATAATTTATAGATAATTATGCACCAAAGTGATTATCCATAAATTAAATTATAATGTATATTACAAATGCATAGTAAAACCATACAATATTTTATGAGTAATTAAATACACTAACATCCCCATTTAATATGTAATTCGATGAAGGGAAGGATGAAGGAATATTTTAATTATCCCCCTTTGATGACTCCTTCCTTCACTCCTAAAAATTTCTTAAGTTAAACAAATCAAGATCAAGCAAGGGTTTTGTTAAGATGTATTCAACTTAATCATCTATTCAACCAAACTTAATATGTATTTAACACACTAAATATCACACTATAGTATTTTGGGTTGTAATGCATATATTTGAACTTAGAAAGCATGTGATAAATCCATACTAACTCATGACTGGTAGCGACAGATCCAATATGTATGCACAAGCTAGGATGACCTATGACTATCCTCTTTCTCTCAATAGAATAAGTCTCAAATAATTTCATAACAATATATCTTGCATATACTTGGATGATCAGGTAAGGACCCATAATAATTGCAAACCTATAAGAGGGTAATCTACACATAATTTTCAAGAGGAAATGGTTTAAAACCCTAAGCCTATGACATGGATTATGTTTCTCACTAGGGCTACATAATTAAAAAGTGATTGTAAGGATGATTTTAAATGTGCAAGTAAAATTAAATTCTTGTAAAGGTGAAAGTAAAGTAAATGGTTGTAAAGAAGGTAAGGTGCAATGGTCAACTAAATGGGAGTCTATGTAACCTAAAATTATAAGAAATAAGCCTAATTAACACTATATCTATACCAATTTATTTTTTATAAGGAAGATCATAATCAAGGATACACACATACATTCACAAATCAATAAACTAATCAAAATTTAATCTACTATGTAAAATAATTAAAGAGTATAGAGATGGAAATACTTACCTTTGGGTGAACCTGTAGATGTTTCAATCTCCCCATTTGGCTCAAGTTTCAATATTCAAGAGATGTCATAAGTTTAAGAACATAAATTCAATAAGAATACCTAGATATTCTTAGTTGGGGACTCCAAAAATTATGACACCTCCTTGGTTCAACTCCTATCAAGCTTCAATGACCATAATCAAGATAAGACCTCCAAGATAGTAAATCAACCTATAACTCTCACAAATACTACTTAGGATAATAAATGTAATTAGAGTGTATGAATGTGATACATCTCTTTGGGAATGAAATATGACCCCTATATATGGCTCCTATACCCTAAAATGCACCAATGGAACTAAGTCAACTGAAAATTAGGAAAAGGTCATATAAGAGTAATTATACTTTAAGTTATATTATATATATATATAAGAGATGTGTTTCTTCATGTAACCTTCATACCTCCTATGATGTCTCCATGAAATCCTGAAGCCTTGAAATCTAGCTAGGTCTGAAAGGATCCTTCGAAACCTAGAATCTGCATTATATCTCCTAGATATCCAAGATAACTCTGAAACATCATAAAAGTATATATATGTTTCAGAGTTATCTTGGATATCTAGGAGATATAATGCAGATTCTAGGTTTCGAAGGATCCTTTCAGACCTAGCTAGATTTCAAGGCTTCAGGATTTCATGGAGACATCATAGGAGGTATGAAGGTTACATGAAGAAACACCTCTTAAAAATTATGATGAGACAATACAACCCCATTCCTAGTGCATATTTTAAGGTGTGCACTCAATGATATTGATTCATCGATAATCCATTAAAATATAAATCATTAATAAAGTGATAAAGTGAAAAATATTAGGCATATACATAATTTATTGAGCTTATGTAGTTGATAAATCAATAATATTATATTAATTTTAAAACCAATTCATGGAATCTTCCCCAATATGGTAGGTGTATCCTATGGTCAACTTGTAATCATCTAGGTTGCCTACCCAATCACTGTTTATGTAGCCTAAAACTATTATTTTCCACCAAAAGTGTAACTAGAAATTGAGGATTTTCCTCAACTTTTACTTAATCTCATAGTTAATAATACCACCAAGATACCTTAGAATGCATTTTTTATCTTGTAAATGGATTTCATAGAGGTCCTCATAGTAGTGTGATACCAAATACACATAAAATTAAATATTAAGATGAATATGATTCAAGTAGATAAGACTTCCCACTAATTTTGTGTAAAGTGTACATCAATAGAAGGAGAAAAAAACTTGACAGAAATCTTGACACTAGACTAATAAATATTCGATGTGAATTTGCAATATTTCATGTTGAAGTGGTTGAGTATGTCTTG
This sequence comes from Torreya grandis, assembly GCA_037957365.1. NCBI lineage: Eukaryota > Viridiplantae > Streptophyta > Pinopsida > Cupressales > Taxaceae > Torreya > Torreya grandis. Next base: position 763,593 of record JARHVA010001193.1, on the reverse strand, counting down.
AGCATATTAGGATCAATTAACAGAAATTCCTTTCTCAGATTGTGATATCGAAGACCAAGGAAAAAATACAATAATATCAAGTTAGTCATATCAAAATACTTCTTAGTTATGCTTTCAAATACTGAATTTTCTTGGTAGAAGCCCATTGTCATCATAAAGAACCAAATCATGAGTTTCATGTCTACTTTATTGGTGTATGGTCAGAGGAACTCTAATTAAAACTATAATTGATTAGAAGCAATTTAATATTTTCATACCAATCTCAAGGATCCCATTTTAATTTATATAATGACTTTTAAAATCTATGCATATAGTTAGAATTATCACTACTGACAAACCCTAAAGGTTTGGACATGTATTTTTTTCTTGCAAGTGTATATTCAAGAAGGCACTCTTCTCATACATATAATGGACTTCCCATTATTTTGCTACAACTAAGTATATTACTAATCTAATGGAATTCATCTTGGATACTAGAATAAGGATTTCATGGTAATCAACACCTTCAACTTTTGAAAAAAAAAATCTACAAATTAAGCTTTGTATCTATTAATGGACCCATCTGATGCATACTTAGTGCAATACACCTAGTTTCACCTCACTACTTTTCTTCCTTTTAGAAGTGAAACTAAGTCCCAAATGATGTTCTTATTCATATAAAGAAGTTCTTCTGCCATAGTTGCATACCATTCAGGATGATTAGAAGTGTAATGATAAGTCTCAATATCCTATGTCACTTCAAACTATTAAAAATTTACAACACCATATGTATGTTGTAATCTTGTCATTATTTGATCTCTTGGATCCCATACCAATGTACCAGTGTTATTTCAAATTATGCAAACCCATTTTGGTAGATGATGTGTTAGTTATTTAGGTACCTTTTGAATGTCATCTAGAACTAGTGGTGGAGGTTCTAGTTATCCCCTATGTCTCATCACTGAAACTATATTTACTATCAGAATGGGAGTCATATGAGCTTCCTCATTGTTCATAAGAGACCTCAAAATTTGTGTCCAACTTAGGAAGAAATTAATGGAGGAAGATTAGTAGATGTTAGTGTGAAATCTTGGGATTGTTTAACAAATAAAACATCCTAAAAATAAATTACTTTACTGGCCCTTAAAACAAGATGATGATATGCCTTTACATCTTCACATTAGATGAAAAATATACAAGAACAAACCTTCCTTTCCATTTATTTATTATTTCAAATTAGAATATGTTCCCATATATTACATCCAAAAATTTTGAAATCTAAAACATTTGGCTTGACACCAAACCATTTTTGTTTAAGGGTCATATTTTACACTACAAATGGGGGAGTGTAATTTTATATGTAAAATGCATACTAAGTTGCCTCTACTTAATAATATAAAGGAAAGTATTTAGAATGTACCATGTGTTTGCCTATTTATTTTAGTGTGTAGTTTTTGCACTCATCTATACCATTTTTTTGGGGGGTGTAGGGTATAGTATGCTAAAGTTGAATGTCTACCTTTTCATAGAAGTTAATCCTATGATTATTGACAAACTCTTCTTTTTTATCTTTTTTAAAACACTGAATTTTTATCTCTAATATTTTTCAACAAGGGCCTTGAAGTTTTTGAAGTTCTCAAAGACTTTTATTTGTTATTTATAAATTAGACCCAATTTATACAAGAGAAATCATCAATGCACATAAGCACATATTTATGTTTCTAAAAATAAACATTAGAAAAGGACATAAGATCACTATGAACCAGCTATAATATGTCACTTTCCCTCAAGTATTTTCCTTTGTAAAATGAATCCATACATTTCTTTCTAAGTGCACAACTAAGATAAAATCCAACTTTGAAATAAACTTTTATAAAACTAATAACAATGTCATGCTTACTAAGGTCCTACAATGAGCAAAATTTGAGATAATAAAAATGCTCATGCTAAATTTTAATTAAGTCATTAACATGTGAAATCATGACTTGTGAAGGTTGAGTTAACATAAAAATTTAAAATTTTTACAATCTTATTTGATGATTAACCTTGCTGGTGGATAAAATAGAAGATTATTTTATTACATTTATGATAACAACATTTATAGATGTAAACTCCATGGTTTTATTTTCACCTGAATGTGTGATCCAATAAAAGGAGAGGACATTCAAAGACAAGTTTGGAACATGGAAAACTTTGTTTAATATGTCATTTTTCATCTTAATTATCTCATCACCCTCAATAATGTTAAATACGTCATTTTTCATCTTAGTTGTCTTGTCACCCTCAACAACTAGAGGACTAGATTTGTGCACAAAAATTTTAGTCATTTAGCCTTGGTCAATATTTTAAAATATAAAGCCTTCATGTGCCATGTAGTGAGAAGATAATGAATCCAATGTCCATATAGATAATTATGATATGATTATTTTTGGGAAAAGTATTGCTCTTTTATTGGTAGGATGGCACTACATTTTTTCATCTCTTCTTCCAAGTACGTCATTTTTTTAAACATTGATGTTCAGCACAACCTAGTTTACCACAAAAATTCCAACCTTCATTTTCAATATTTACGTTCATTTTCCATTTACCTTTGTTCTAATGAGGAGAAGAGTTTTATGGAGTTTCTTTAATGCCCTTAGATTTAAGATTTTCTTTACATTTTTCTATAGCAAGGCCCTTGCCTTTTCCAAAGTTAGTTTGTGATGTCGCATGATTATCATTGACTAATAATTCATGTTTCTTAGTACCTCCAAGTTGGATGTGACTAATAAAAAATAGTTTTCCTTGTTCTCATTAAAGTTTCTCAAAGAACTTGTCAAAATTTGGTGCCACATATGAATACCCATATAATATTATTATGTGTAGTCATTTGAAACAAAGAATTAGTATGGATAACCCATTTTTGACAAAATACTCATAACGAGTTTTTAATCATACTTAGTTTCGCCACTTTCTACAAGGATAAGTCACAAATGCTTGACTTGAGTGATGAAATCTTTAATATAAGGATAGTTGTCTAGACTAAGAGTTACAAGATTATTTTCTAATTGGCATACACATAATTTTATTGTGCTTCCCAAAATAACCTCCAAGATAGTCCAAACTTCCAAAGGTGACATGTTTCCCTAAACGTAAAAAATTCAATTCAAGGGGCACTAATTGGACTATGAAGACTCTAGATTCATAACTTCAAATTTTCCATTTTATTTGTTTCTAAAGTTTATAAGGATCAATTTATTCACCCATTTCCATGCAATAAAAACTCTTACTAATTAGTACATCAATGATGTACCCTTTCCAATAGAAATAGTTTAAACCTGTGAGAATTTATTTTTTTTACCCATGTGCATCACACAAACTTACTATAGGTAAAAAAAATTAAGACATAAAAATTTATCTTAAATTTTAGTTTTTTTTCCAAACACACCCTTTGCAATGCCCTTTTATTATTTTGTTTTAAAAATTAATCTCAAAACAAAGTTTTCGAATTGAAATTGAAATACAAATTATGTATTTTAACTAAATAGGTATTTTGATACTATAATAAAATAAAAACTCTAGATTTGAATAGAGATATGAAAATAGTGTGCATAACTTCTAATTATACCCAATATTTCTTTGGAATTATTGTGTTGGGTGTGTTTGATCTGTGGGATCTTTGATATACTAATCTTAGGCATAAATAGTGAACACAACCCAAAGGGCATTGAATATGGAGGTTTCCACCATTCCATAGCTGCACTATCTTATATCTAGGATACATAGAGAGTAACTTTCTTGGGTGAATTACTTGTACCACAAAATCAAATGGCTAAAATAATTCCTAATGAGAAAAAGAAAAAAAATTAGGCACTTCCTATATACTTTGAGGTGTGTGGAAGTTAAAATCCATATACAATGATGTCTGACGACTTAAGTATTTGGGAAGTACCCCTCACACCATGGATTAGGTAAAATTGATAATTATTTTACCCAATATAAAATTTCTTGTGATTTTTACAACTATCGAAACATAATTCTAATCTAGGATATTTCTATTGAAAAAAAGACATGTCCAAATAACTTGTAAATTCTTGAAAATAATAGTGATTCATAAATATTAGAAGAAATAAAAAACTTCTTAAAAACTCGTAATATACTTGCCTAAAAAAAATAGTCCAAACCAATTTTTTTTAATTTTGGAAGGAATTTTGATGACACTTAAAATGTCATATGAGGCATAATTTGTAACTAACATGGAAGGAAAATTTTATTTAGAGGAAAATATATACCCTCTAGTTAATTTTTGGGTCAAAAGGAGCACTTTTATTTTTGTACGATTACCAAGGCATCAAAAAATTGTCATATGGATGTTGAATTGACACTTGACGTAAAATGATAATTTTTTTAAGAGGCCAAGAACTACCATTTTTAAAAATTTGATAGTTGTATTTTCACCCCTGAGGAGATGCCTAGCTCTCCTTATCCAAGTGGCACAATGGAAACACCCCTCTTGTTGTGGGTGACAATGTTGAGAAATAAATCTCTAGAAGGGCTAGTTCCCTTGATGCACTCTTTGAATAACTTCTTAAATATCAAATTTTGGATGAAAAGGGTTAAGAAAACCAAAAAAATGTGATGAACTAACATTTAATCTCCTCCCATTTGACAATTAGGCCTAGTGGGAACTCACTTAATTTAACTGTATGCATGAGTAATGAAGTCATTTTGGAGTGTTAGAGCTTGATGTGAGTGTTCATTATCCTCAATAAATATTCCATACTCAGCATCCAATCTTAATTTAAGATCTCAAGACTTCAACTTAAGTTCTTTCACTCATTTTTCCATCTTTTGCTTTGTAGAACAAAGTTCTAATTTTCATGAGTGGTTGATCTCTGAGACAAAATAGAGAGGTATATCCCTTATCCCTATGGAAAAATAATAATTTTAGTATTTTTATAAGGTCATAATTAATATCTATACCAAAGGGAAAGTTCAGACTCCCTCACTTAGGTACCTAACCAACTCAACTTGTCTAAAAAAGGGGCTAAAAACCCTATTTTCTTGCATTTTTATCCAAATCCACTTGTAGGTAACCTTTCCAAACAAATTTTATGTTTATAATCTACCTATAAATTTTTAAAACCTTTAATTTATGCTCATGTATATTTTTAAACTATTCAAAACCTTTGTCCTTAGTGGATTCTTTATGTTTACCCTTTGAAACAAGGGTTTCGTAGCTTGCTTGTATAGACTGTAGTCCATTTGCCAAGTGAGGAGGGAATTTGAGCATATTATCAATGTCTTTGGTATGTTAATTCATCTATTTTATCATACTGAATCATTTTATAATCATTTTAACCTTCCTTTCCTCTCTTTATAGTTCATACCTCATTGTAACCCTTGCTTGCATTGACCTTACTATAGGTGAAAATAAGGGTCTGAGACCCTATCAAAGTTTGTTTACTTCCTTGAAAAGGTATTATGACCTCTGCTACATGATCATTCAAGTAATGATTCATTTTATTTATCATGAATATGCTTCCATTCACTATACCTATGCACTTCATAACCAAATTAGGCCCCTATCTATATCTTAGCTGAGATCCCCTGCCTGTAGGTTGTTTTAGATTTGTTCATGGTGTAAAAAGGTCTTATTTCAACCCTCCAAGATCCCTTTATATGTATTTAAATTAATTTCCTTGTTTTGACTATCTTAGGCTATCATAGGCAATCAAAAACCCTAATTGATTGTACTTAAAGCTGACTAGGACACATTTGTTAATTGTGCCTATAGGTTATTTTTTAGTGATTGGGCTTATTTTTGACATTATAGGGTCCTCCAGTCTCCTCTTGAGATCATAAAATGTTTTTTACACCTATACTAACATTATTTTGATATTTAACATTACTAAAACATCAAATAGGTCACTATCTACTTTATCTCAGTTGATTGAGACATTTTACCATTTTAAACCTGCCTGTAGGTGGGGATGGCTCTGAGAAAACTTGTATATGGTGTGTGTGAATCCTAATTAAATATAATAAATTAATAATATTTTCATTTGAATTATTTAATTCCTTTAAATTCCTTTAAAATAACCATCAAGACATCAAAATTCATTATCTAACCTGCCTAGTTATAGGTAAGCATCTTCCATACAGGGTACATTTCAATGCATTTATGGGATTAAAAGGGAGCCTTCATATAATTTCTTGTGATTTAAAACATATGAAATTATTTAAATTATTTAAAACTTCCTAAACATATCAATTTCCAAGGTTGCTCCTTCCAAGCAACAAAAGGTCATATGCCTTTTAGGCCTGTAGACTTCAACAAAGTATTGTAGTGCTTTCTTAGGCATGTTAGAGGCCTTCAAAGACTTATCTCCTTTCAATATTTTACTTCCATATTTTTCATAGGTTTATTCATATGATATGGATACAAGTTTCATCCCTTTATATTCATTGGACCCTCTAGGATATGTATCGAATAAGGTTCACAAAAACCCTTGGATCTCTTTTTTCCTATTTTAGGGACTGATTCCTAGAAAATTTAGTTATCACTTTAGGAAGGTTTATCATGAATTGTTTGTCATTATATCACCTCACACAAGTTTCCCATGGTCTCTTAGATATTCATTGGATCTATATAGGGTCTCATTACATGCTTTGACACTCTTTTGAACCTCTTAGCCCCTTATTTAAGCCCTCTTCTAGGTGAACATATGACTAAGCAGGCAGTTTGCTTAGGAATATGTGAAATAGAGAATAATAATACACAAAAAAGACTTATTATAACCTTAAAAACATATTTTCATCCTTTATCCAACAAATTTTTAACCTAATTGCCATGTTATTCATCTCTTCGTATGTCAGCATGACATCATTAGGAGCCTGTAGATGGCCTTTTGGACTGTGTGTAGGTAGAGAAGGTTGATTTTAGCAAGAGTATGTTTGATAAGAGCCTCCTAACATCCCAAATTTATTTTTCACTCTTAAAATTAATGTTCTCTCTCAAAAAAACTTTGAAAACAACCTCAAACACCATGTTCAACATTGAAAAACATCTACCTATACATGAAAATTAGCAACCAAGAGCATTTCATGATTGAGATGGCTTGGAACATGAACACATGGTCAGATTTATACCCTATTTATCATGAAAAGGAAACTTCACTCAAACTCTAAAATCTTGAAAAATCCAAAACACCTCCACTACCACTTCATATATAGGGAAAACAAGCTTATGTGTGGAATTCAACTAAAACTAAGCATGAAGTTGGCAAATAAAGAAAAACAAGCTTGTAAGCTACCCAAAGAATTCCATGGTGAGATAAAAACATGTAAGAAAGTAGTGATATTACCTAGGTACTTATGGAACACTCTTTCATAATTGAAAAAATCACCTACAGGAGAGATACACTCAGCAAATCAAAACACTCCAACTAAAACTACACATGGTGACAACTCCTTGCATAATAGACCAATTTTTCTCATCAAAACATCATTAATCATGAAAAAAATAATGAATACCATATGATAAGGAAGATAACATCCTCTAGAGCCAACACAAATAATTTTTTTGTATGGATTTGGCATAAATGGAGCAAAATTATTAGGGTTCACCAAATAGCTATCAAATCTACATAGTTAACTTTTTAGTGATTTTCATATAGTAAATTTGACCAATATTAAAAATAAATATATTAAAATTAAATTATTTTAGTGTAAAACAACCTCCCAAAATCATTTTATTTGAAATTACTTGTACTTCTCATACTAAGAAAAAACTTGAAGGTCGGTTCAGTCTGCCAAGAAGAGCAAAAAAGTGTAGAATAGTTTTCGATTCAAAATAGAACTTATAGAGAAAAAAATCATGGATATTAATTTAATAAGGTTTTAGGGACCCCCCATAAGCTTCCCCATGTGGCACACTTCCCAATAATATGTACAAGTGCCATTTATCCTCTCTTTTAACTGATTTTTGCAATTTCAATTAGGGAGTCTACAATTATCTAATGTAACTAACATGTTTGACAACTAAACTGACTTATTGGATATTTTACATGAAATTAGGCACCTAGGCACCTTGGTAGACATGCCAAATACATTAATGACTCTTAAAATGACATAAAATGATCCATATGAATAAATTGGTTAATGTGACTAAGACTAAAGCTAATGTGACCTCAAATGACATCATATAACAAGTATACTTCCTATGAAAACATATTAGGACCCCTTCATATGTTTGAAACCAAAAAAATTTCCTAGGGGTCCCCAAATTTGACCAAGAAGTCAAATTTGGTCAACAATAAATTTTTAGATCAAATGGATAACTATTATTTATTTACAAACCCTTAGTACCCCACTACATTCACTAATTTATAATCAACCAATATCCCATAAGGGTGAGGTGAGATAATAAGAGTAGATATTTTTAGTAGGACACTAAAAATTAGGCTTGAAACTCAAATGTATATAAAATAACTATACAAATGTGAAAATTATACCTGGTGCAAACACAGAAATAGAATATTTGAATGCTCCACATAATTACATTACAGGAGGTGAAGCTTTTATATCTTTGATTCCATATTAAAATGGTTGAATATCCTCTAGAATCACTATAACTACCATAATACATACACTGAAAATACATGTAATACTATAAATTAATGAAAGCTTTATATAAAAATAATCCATAGATTTACAATAGGTAGCATGACTACCTTGTTAGATTAAAAAACTATGACCTATATTGCCAGTATAAAAATAACTCTCTTATACAATGAATACCTCAAACACTATCTCTTTATGCTCTTATATAGATAATAAAGAGGATAGAGATAGGGTTTGTAAGTAGTATCTTATAGAATAAATATTAAAAATAACATTTTACTAATAATAACAAAATTTGATCAAGTCAATAATTGATTAATACACATCTCTAATAATATTTTGTGGATAATTTGTCACCAATTATTGATTATCCATGAATTATATTACAATGATTATTACAAGGTAATATTAAAACCATATAATAGTGTATGATTAATTACATATGCAAATAAATAAGTAGCCTATAACATTTTATAGCAAAGTATTATAGCATGTTGAGCTCAAATGCACCATCATGGAGAAGAAATTATATGCACTTGTGAAAGCTATAAAATATTTTAGATAATATATTATGGTTTCCACATTGAAGTAATTTATCCCACATGCTATGGTTAAATACATTTTGACCCAATTTGAAACTTTAAGTAAAATATTAGAATGGGTTAATAAATACTAAGAGTTTGATCTCAAAATCTATACTAATAAGCTTGTGAGGGGGCAGGATTAGCTATGTTAATGGTTAAATAAAATTTTGTGTTGTTGAATTGAACATCTCATAAGGGTAGATTATTTTATATAAATATGAATTGATGAATCATTTTGGTACGACATAATTTATTATTTTTAAAAATGATTTTTCATCCTAATTTGCATAAGTCACATTGAAGAACTCCTAAGCTAGTTGCCCAAAAGTATATGTTGACCTAAAAAGGGATAGATTTGAATAATATTTAATGGGTTCTCATAAGATGTGTCAATGAGTCCATAATGCAATGAAATTTATATTGGTTATTTCTAGACTTCACTTTTGAAATGTGTTTATAAAATGGTAATGAAATGTGATTTCATATCAATAGTTCATTGGAATAATGAAAGATTTTGGATCTCTCCCTCTCATGTCTATGATCATAGAGGCATCATTCCAACTATGAGTAATTTATTTTGTTGGTGATCTCAATGATAAATCTAGTTTTTGCCCCATGTGGTTCTTGTTTTCCACTAATTAATTTATAAAATGGGTTTAGATTATCCCAATCAAGAATATAAATCATACGGTGGTAATGGATTTTTATCAAAATAACATCATTACAAGGTTTTGGATACCTGGAAATATTGTAACTGATAATTTTATGTGTTTTAGAGCCAAACCTTTGTAATAAATGTATGAAAAAATTGGTATTAATCTAATTTATTCCTCAAATCATTATACGTAAGGGATTATTCAGGTTGAGTCTAGTAATAAAATTTTGATCAAAATTGAGAAAAGTACTCTTAAAATTTTAAAAATAAGTTGATATTCACTATATGGGTATATATAATAACCCCAAATAATTATATGGGTAAAATTCCCTTTGAATTGGTGTATGGTATGAATGTTATGTTCTCTGCTCACTTGAAGCTGCCCACTTTTCAATTCTTATAGGGGTGATTGAGAAAGAAACTAATCCCTATGATAAAATAATAAATAATATTATTGAATTGGATGATATTATAAGGAATTCACATGAGAAATACTTAAAATTCAATGAAAAGATGAAAATTTTGTTTGCTAAGAGGGAAACTATGGGGGCTTTTAAGTTGGGTGATCAGGAATTACTATGGGACAAAAGACATGAGGAAAAACAAATCATGGAAATTTTCATCCATTATGGACTAAAACTTATGTAGTTGACACTATAATTATAAAAACACATATTTTATCAGAGATTTATACAGTACAGTGTTGGAGTTAACTGTCAACGGCTAGTATCTCAAATAATTTATCGATTGAAGGTTGCACCTGAAAACTTTATACATGTATTTAATTTGAGGGTTTGTTCATTTTTCTTCTCTATTTTATATTTAATGTTTTTGAATAAGTGATGTGGTATCATAGTGGTGGGTAGTTTTTATATATCTATTTTTAATTCACCTAGTTTCAATTGAAGGATTCAGGACTCTGATGTTTAATGCATAAGGCAAAGGTTTAGTTCTACCATGGGAATTTTGGGATCTTTGAATACTTATAAGGGGTATATATCCCATATTTTGAGATAATTTTATATCCAAAAATGTCCCATAAATTTTTTGGATACTTATGTGAGAATTACAAATGTTTTCTTTTGGCCACTATCATAAGGTTCCTTGTAACTTTCACAATATATTGATGATATCCCATATGGAATTTCTAAGGCCCTTATCTCAAAGTTAATTTTTTCCTTGGTCATTATTAAAATTTTCTCTTTTATTGTTCATTTCAATGGTCACAATGTTATCCAAGTCCAATTCATATCATGGTATCAATCCACCTAGGTTGTGACTTAGCTAAAAAAAGAAAAATGACCACACAATAGCCTTTATGAAAAATTATAATTTTCCTCATGGACACTTATTTCCATAAGTATAGGATCACCTTATTAATGTTCATAAATATCCATTTTAACACTTTAGTTAATGATTCACATAGCTTCAAGGGTTCTTTTGAGCCTTCAAATTATCACTTATGGATTTAATCAAATTCATCGACTTGTAGCATAATTGGTCACCAGGTTGGTGTTCCACTTAGGAAGTCCTAAGTTTGAACCTTGACATAATAAAAGGTGGATTTTATGACTTTTTAAAAAATTGGTCATGAAAGTAAGGCTATGGAATCCAAATAGATACGCAGTAAAGTGAAAAGTGTAAAGGATCAACACTATAAAAAATAATTTAAGAGACCCATGGACTATATGAGCTCATGACGTCATGACCCATTAGTAGCACCATGTGCCTTATTCCCATTATCCATGAAATAATATTTTAAGTAAAAAAATAAGAGAGGTCTATGACCAAATAACTTCTCAATCATTGAATGGTAGTCACATGGGCCAAATAGAAGCTACCACATGTGATCAATCAAAATTTATCACATGGTATAATCTAATTGGACATGAGAAAGGCCATAATAAAAAATAATGAAAGTGGTGAAAATTCCAAATAACATTCTCTTGGAACTTATAAAATAATGGGTCTATGCATGGAAAGTAAAGTATTTTCAATTTAAATATCACTATGTGAACTTTATGGCCTAGAAACAATGTGAGGCTATTCAATGTATCATTTCAAGTGGCTATAATATAGTTGAAATGGAATGAATACTTTGGGCCTACAAGGTACAGTTTGGTGCCACATAAATATCATATATACAAAGAGGCAAATCAAGTGTATAATTATGAGATTTAGTAGATTTAATAAGCCCATGGGTTCAAGCACAATGAACAAAGGGCTTTGAAATCTGAGCCACTCTATAGACTCTATTTTAAAAGTTAAATAAGGAGTGACCATGTGTCTCAACATGATAGGATATGGTCTAATTGAAGATTCAATAAGGTCTATGAACTTTGGGAGCTTAAGTCAGTGAGATGGCACCACATGAAAGAACAATATCTCATTGTTCACTTAAATTACAAAGGCCATAATTTGAAGGGTGTTTTCATGTCATTTAGCAAAAATGAATAAGGTCACAAATCATGCCACCCAAAAATACAGTGATCTACTTTTTCACACACAATTTGAGTTGTACAAATTCATTTTGAGTGTGGGTGGTTGTTTTGGTAAGGTATTGATAGGGGTTGCATGGTGATCTCAAATTTAGGGTAAATTTATGCATATCAGAGACTTGTTCACAATTTAAGTTCACAACTAAATTATTCTTAATGGTGAAATAACATAATTGAATGTTTGAGTAAGTGGAAGAGGCAATCAAGTGTCACAAATCACCCCACTTTAAATTTTTTAGTGATCTGTGCGTTTAGTGCATATTTTTATCATTCCACATTCCCTTAATTTCATGCATACTTCACAAGGTGTTAAATTAGTTCTCATAAGTGATATTTTTTTTATTTTAGGATAAAAATTGCACATGAACATCTTGTTATCTATATTTCTTAATTTTTTATCTATGTTATATGTGAACACAAGTCGTTTATTCTTTAGTGAACTTGGTATCTTTTATCCACTTGTCATTTGATGCCCCATGTAGTTGTTTGAATAACATATGCATGAATAAATAAGAGTTGTGATTCATTGAAAGTGTGATGCATCTTCATGTAAATAGTCCAATTCTCTCATGTACCTTTATGAGAATCTCTCTCAAGTGTTATTGAGAATCACATTAAAAAATTATAAATAGATGAAGTATTTCTTCATTTTGATCTTTTGGCTAACAATCTAGCATAGCCCAAGCTCCACATTGAACATAACATTTGTTTTTTGTCAATACTTAAATAATTTGTTTCTACAATGGTTTTTATATTTTATAATTATAGATAAGTCCTTGATAGTGGTGGATTTTCAATAGGCTAATTTTTGGTCATTGAATTATGGTTTGTTGTGTAATTATGTTGGAACAAGATTGTAAAATCTTTCAACGAATTTATTGTTATGGAATTAATTCATTTGTGTGATCACTCAAGCATATAGTATGTATGATTCTAAGCATATCTTGAGATAATTTTGGAGTAAAATATTCAGTATATTATCTTATATGTTCCTCTCCATTTTGATTGTTTATGTTAAGACGTGTAGGCTTTGCATAAGTTAGAATTTATTTGCATGTTGTTGTAGCTTTTTATTTCATTTATATTTTCCCAATGTATAAGGCATGTTTAGATAAGCTAATTTGATCAAATATCTTCATAAAACTTAATTCCTACATGTCCTATTGAGAATTATGAGTTCAATAGAATATATCATACATAAATTTGTTATTATTTGTGCATTACATGTGTGTGAATTATAGATCAATTTCTAGCCTCATGCATTCACAAAAATTCAATTAGGGAATGGGATTAGTTTATGAATATTTCATATCCCTTAGTTATGATCTATATTTTATAGTGTGAGAACGTATTTTCATTGCTAGTGATAGAAATTAGCCATGCAAATTTACCATTATTTTGTTCACCCTTCTACATATGTGCATGTATGTGTGCATCATTCATTATAAGCCACACATTTCAAACCCATTTATTAACTTCTCATTGATATTAAAAATCTAAAAGTGTAACTAACATACCCTCATCTTATAAATTATTTCCTCAACTCTCAACCTATTTTAGGTCTCACTACTTCAATGACCCATCCTCTATTCTTTCTTGTTTTCGAATAGATCTTGAGATGCAGACTTGGGATCCAACACCAAGTCTATTGAAGTTAATTGATAAGGGACTAATTAAATGGGATGTAGCCAACATATTATGTAATGAGATATAATTTTTACACCATTGACAAATGGAACCTATAACATCTACTACTAGCAACTCAACTACAAACTAAAATGGATTATTAAGGTCATACCTCATTGTAAAATTTTAAAACAAAATTAAGAACTCAATTCGGTGGCATGAACCCAAAGAATGGGAAAAAATTCAAAAATTATTTTGGGTTAAGCCTAGAAAATCACACAATAGTAGTATGAAAAATCCAAAGGATAGAGCAAGAAAGCCTAAGGTTGTACACAACCACAAACAACCCAAGTTCGTATGAAAGCTTGTTATTTTTATGTACTAGTTTTATAAATTTAAAATTACCTTATATTAATCATATATAAAATAAACTGATAATTGTATAATAAAATGGGTAAAATAGAATCAACCCCCAAGAGAAAAATTCACATCAATCCCAAAGATCAATAAATGAGGTCCCATTGAACCTTAAATGACCATAGTTATAATTAACAAAATTATAATAAAATTTTAAAAAAATGTCACTTAACATTATATTCCTTAACCTTAAATTAAAAATGGCATAATGATAAGAACATCATAATAAAATGCATGTCATACATCCTTAAACAAATGAAAAAACCATTAAACAACATGAGAAATCAAAGCAAATGATGTGGCATATGATCATTAGGTTTCTCACCCTAGGCACCACCACTAAGAGGATTTTTTGTATCAGATATAGACTCCCACTTGTCATTATTGGTTATTTTTCCATTATCTTCTTTTTGTTCATCTTACTTGATTATGGAAGTATCAAGGGTTAACTAAGGAAATTTTCCTTGTTATGTTGTTCATCCACTAGACTCGAGAAACATGTGTCCAAAACCAACAAATTTGTTGCTAAAATGAGGCAAAAGTTATTGAGAAATTGGTGAAAAACTCAATTGGATTCTTGATTAGTGTTTTTCATGACCCCTTGACTCTGGCCTTGTGAATTAAACTTACATCGGGGAGACTCACATGGGACTTAGCTACCAACGCACAGAGAACTCCTCTAATGGTCTAAAAGGGGTTGTAAATGTTCCATCTCCATATGAACTTTTTTAACTTGTACTTGAATATAAATCATGAAATTGGAAATGACTAACATTTTTTAGTAACTATTAAAATATCCATTGATAGAAACATGGTTAAATATTGCATTGTTTCTTTCTTTTTATAGTTGAAATAATGTTTTTAAGCAAAAAATATGTCAAATATGATTGTATTATCCAAGTAACATGGGTGAGCCCCCCAAAAGAACCATTTTCCATGAGAAAAACTCTATAAAAAAGGGTTTAAAAGGATGTGATCCTATTTACAATATTATTGGTCATGTTGACAAAACCAAAATAGGTGTTTGAGATTCACAATCTAACTACACATGACATAGAGGGTGGGAAACCCTTATGTGTAGAAGTCAATTTCCAAGAGGAAAACCTTGACAAAAGATGCACCAAATGAAATGAGAATTATTAGGCTCAATAAGATTTTTATTAAGGTTTGAAAACATTTAATTCCAATTAGCCTCAAAAGAGTGTAACCTCTAGTGAGCATCCAATATCTCAAATTAATTATGTCGAAAAGATAAAATTTGATAACCATGTCAAGGTTTTTACTAGCATAAGGAAGTATTAGTAGGCCACTACCAGTCCTTTCACCATGTAGATGCTAACTACACACTAATATTTTTAATGTTTTCTATAGGTCTGGCCTTCTAAATTTTGTTAATAGATTCAATATCTCCTATGTTGAGCTTGAATTTATCTTTCAAGGTAGGGCCAGGGAGACCATTCTTGGAACATTTGCAAAAGAGGTCAAATATAAACTTAATCATTTATTTAAAAATACTACCATTTTTATACATGTGAGCAAAGTGAAAGTACTCAATTTAGATTCAAATATATTGATAAACTTATGGAAGATAAACAATGCCAAAAAAATATTAAGCTATAATAAAAAGGAAAAAGTGGCACACACACACACAATACACAAGATTTTCACCTGAGGAAGCCATTTCAAAAAAAATCAATACAAAAAAATTCTTCCTTATTTAATTAACTATTTTTTTATAATAAAATAATGTAATTCAAAAAAATCCTTTAGCCTAATTTATGTGTGAGTATTTTTAGGCACACCAATAGGAAACCATCCAAGCGATCTTAAAATACAATGAGTACAAACTATGGGCTTAGAAACTATGGGCCTTAAACCATCAACCAAAATCACCCATACTTACCCAAAAAATAATAAGGGTCCCCAATAATATGTGTTAGGATATATATTACATAAGGGTTTTAAATCATGTAAAGTATACAACACATATCCAATAACCATAATAAATAAGAACTAAGGACCACTAGATAGAGTGAATGTTAGTTGAGAACCCAAACTTAAAACCATCCCCAATCTAAATGCATTTAGGCTTAAGTAACTCCCAACCCTTCCAAATGATCTTATCAATAATTGTGATTTTAATCTTAATTGGTACTGGGTTAATGAGGATAGAGTGCAACTCAAGACCCTGCCAAGCTTTTCTACCATAGGGAATGCCTTGAGAGTTACAAGTGCAAAGAAGAATATTTTAGGCCTCATATCCTTAGAGATTTTGAATAATATATTTGATGCAAAGTGTTGAGCCTAAGAGTTTTATTTAAAGTATGCATAATCCTTTAACATCTTTAATCTTTCAACATACATCCCAATAAATTTTATGGAAACCTTTAGAGCCTTAATAATTGGCCCAAAATAATTCCCTAAGAAATCATTCCAACTTTAAATAGGTAGACTTGGAAGGTGATAAAAAAGAAGAGTAATAAGCATGTTTAGTTGAAATCACTTTATAAAAAACATGAAACTTACTATCTATGAAGATAGGTTTAGTCACCCAATTTTGCATATTATTAGATTAGGTAATATTTGGAAGTTTAAGGGTTACAAGAGGAAGATGAACTATCACATATGTGAGAAACATGAAACATTTGAGCATTTACAACATTTATTAAAGGATGTATTTATAAGGATACATAATCATTCATGGAAATGGTTTAGTTCAGTTCAACATCTATATTGAATAGTGTCAAAGTTATAGAAACCATTAGAGGTAGCTCAAATGGAAACTTGTTGAGAGAGCACAGGTCTAAATAGGAATTAGAGAGTTGAACCAAGTCCACAAATAGACTAATACTATAAAACTTTCTTTTTTGTGAGAAAAGATAAGGGTATTAATGAAAATTTTGAATATATTTTTGCAGTACAAATTCACTTTTTTATCTCTAAAATTGAATGTATGTATCAATAAAATTGTCTCAAAATTACTAGTTGTCAAACTAGTTGTGTTGTAAGTGAAATTATTGATCAAAAAATATACTGAATAGCCTCAAATTTTAAAAGATGTGCTTTTGGGTCTAAATTATTGTATACCTATAATAATATCATACATAAAACATGTAAAAAAAAATTTAATTTGAATTAATGCACCACACTTTTTTATGTGCAACTTTATTAAATTGATAAGGCTTAAAACAAGCCTTTTACAAGATAACTTACATGATAAATTATTTCATGAAAAGCATAAAGTAATAAATAAATAAATAAATTTATTTAAAAACTAGGTGATATATAATTATACTTATAAAAATATACTTTAAGGTAACTTAAATAAGACTAAATATAAATTCAAAAGACAACTAAGAGTACCACTAACACTAATTGATAGTTTTTTGGTCATCGTGCAAAAAATCGCTATCAATTGACAACCACATGATATAATTAGATAAAAGTGACATCTAAAATATCATAAAAATAAGAATTTACTTAAATATACTTTAATTTTACTTAACTAACACTAAAATTGTGTCCCACTACTTGATAACTCATTCGAGTATTCAAATAGTGACTTGGAATTAACTAACGATTTTAGTTATTTTTTACAAAATCATTAAAAAGTGTCCAAAAGGGACCAAACAACTAATTAAGATCATAAATAAATTAAATAACCTTCTAAAATACCTAAAAAATTAAAATATACTAACTTTAAAAATAAAACTCAAGTTCTCATATTGGCATCATACTCAACAATTAAGTGTGTTATTGTTGTGTATTTTAATTCTCTCATTAAATTATTAAATACAATGTTTTATTCCATTTATATGTGTGGACTCTATATATGTTCATTTTTTAAGTGTTATAAACATAGGTTGTTGTAGTCATTAAAATTAAAATTCAATGTTAAAACAATGCAATTGTGACCACTCCTTAGGCGCATTTAGCCTATGCTCAATTTCATATTTTAAAACCATTGTTCCTCTACCTTTATATAGATTACCTTAGATATTTAAAAAAATTGATACTGAATATTCATATTATCATTTCCACGTAGCCTAAACTCACTACTAAACTGATTCACACTTTCAATTTAGTTGTCTCTACTCCTCAAACAATACCACTCGTTTAAGACAATATTGCTTACCATTAGTGTCTAAAGCCACCAATTTCATCCTCCCACAAAATAAAAGCTAATTTTTCAAATTAAAATTTACCTAATAGTTCATCCCACAAGTTTCACAAGTCTTATTTGTAGAAATTCCAAAAATACCACTATATAAGCACATTTTTCTTTCATTTGTTCACTAGTTGGTAAGATGATTCTATATTATAATTTACTAGATTTATTATAATTTCACATTAAGATAAAAAAACATATATTCTTCCCAATTATGATTCCATACAGCCCAAATAACCCAAAACATATCAAAACAAAAAAAAATAACCCTAAGCTAAGTCTGAATACATCAAGCAAGGTTACAAGCCATTGTTCAAACACATAATTTTGACCATGATTACACCAACATATAACACTATACCATTATTTTACACACCACTATAGCATGGGAGAACTACATAGATTTTAAACCCTCTTAATAGTATTGGTATGTAGGCAGCATTAGATACATGGCTTGTTGAGGTTAAGCACAACTTCATAACCTAACCCATTTTTTAATTTTACTATATTTTTTTCTTATTATCTATTGAGCTAGGGTTTCAAGTGAATAAGAAGGCACACAATAGATTTTAAAAATAATTGATCAAACCTAATCACACACATAATACCTATAGGTGAAGATGCACTAATCTAAATTCACACATAGGTAAAAAAATTTACCAAATGTCAACATGCCTTATAGTCAGAAACATAGGTCGACCTTATCCAAATAGCATGGCCTTGTCCCAAATTTGAGTGGATTCATTTTCACAATTTACAACAATCTCACACAGTCCCACTATCAATCACACGGTCTATGTTATAATCTATCAAATCAAAATTCCATCTAAGTTATTTTTTAGTACTTTTCCCTTTTAGCATATTTTTATAAATACTAAGTTTCAAATAAATATTTTTAATTACATATATTATGCATTATGATTTACTTGATATATTATCATAATTGGATTAATACTTGTGTAATTCACTAATTTTCATAAAACAGTCGCACAATCTAAGTTTAATCTTCATTGGACCCCTACTTATGACTACACTAATTTGTATCAAATTAATTAACAACTCTAGGGCAAGGGAGAGCTAAGTTTTCTCCATCTTGTGTAGGTGGGTAGAGAATATACTTTTTAAATAATGCTTTAAAGAAGTGTTTGCCTACATAGGTTTGCAAACAAGCTATTATAGTATTAGTTTTAGGTTAAAAGAGAATCTAGTTGTCTCCAAAAAGAGTGGGAAGAGCTGGAACATTAGTTTCCAACATTATAAGAAGGTTAGATGATATTGTGGAGACATTTAAATTTATGCATACAAGATCAATTTTTATTGAAGAGGATATAAGAAGTGAATCTATCCTAAGGGATTATATGAGTGATGCAAAAAATGAATAATTAGGAGTAGAAGATGTGGGATCAACACCTAAATAGTTGGATGAATGAGAAGATAGGCATGTTAGATCTAATTTAAATATTGGAGATGAACCAAGATGAAATTTTCAATCTTTTCAAAAAAAATTAAACCTAAGGAGCTAAATAATTGGCTCAATGAGATGGATTATTTTGAATTTGATGAAGTGGGTGACCAAAAAAAGGTGAAAGTGGCTCAAACTAAGTCATTATTTTATGCATCCCTATGGTGGAAGGAGGTACAAACATAAAATAATAAAAGGGAAAAGTATTAATTTACTTGATATTGGCCAAAATAGTGTTAGTTGTCATAAGACAAACACCCACAATACTTTCATAATAAATCTATAAAAACTTAGAAATAAAGTAACACATATTCATTGAAGTTGCATAACTACCTATTTTGATTAATAGCATTGGCCTTATTCTACCAGTATAACAATAACTCTCATCACATCACCCACTAGCCCTCTATGTTCTTACATATACAAGAGAGAAAGTTAGGTTTAGGGTTAGGGTTTTGGTTAGTAGTTGTAAATAAAATAAGACAAAACCATTATAAGCAAAATTCAATTAAGTACTTAATTGATAATATTCTCTAATAATAGGTTATGGATAAGTATGCACCAATTAGTTCTTATCCAAAAATTACAAATAAATAATACAAGTGTATTATAAAACCATACAATAATGTATGATTAATTAAATAAATTATCATCACCCCTTAAAATGTAATTCGATGAAAGGAAGGATGGAGGAATCACTAAAATGTGATAGCTCTCAAAATGGGATTCATCTAAATTGTTTTGTTCTTCATAAGAGACCTAATAAGTTGTGTCTAAATCGATAGAAGGTAATGGAGGAGGAGTAGTAGCATATGTTGCAATGAAATATTGAGATTATTCATCAAATAAAATATCTTTCAAGTAAATCACCTTAGTAGTGCCTAAAACAAGAAGATGATATGCCTTCACATCTTCACAGTAGCGAAAAAAATATAAGGATATCCATTCCTTTCAATTTCTTTGTGTTTTTCATATAGAATTTTCACCCATGCATTACATCTAAAAATTCAAAAATTAGAAGCAGCTGGCTTGACCCTAGACAAATTTTATTTGGGAGTCATATTTTACACTACAGAGTTGGGAGTATGATTTTGGATGTAAGTTTCACATTGAATTGCCTCTACCCAATATTGTGGAGGTAAGTCTTTGTAATGTACCATATAGTCGACCATTTACTTTAGTGTGTGGTTTTTGTGCTCAACTACTCTAGTTTGTTAAGGGGTGTAGGGTATATTATGTTGAAATTGAATGTCCACCTGATCATATAAACTAATCATTTAATTATTAAAAAAATCTCCTCTATTATCTCTTTTGACATGCTAAATTTTTCTCTCTAATAGGTTTTTAAAAAGGGCCTTGAAATTTTTGAAGTGCACTAAACCTTCACTTTTATTTTTCAGAAAGTAGACCCAAGTTCTATGACAAAAATCATTAATGAATGTAAGCACATATTTATGTGTCTAAAAATAAACATTGGGAAATGACAAAATATCACTATGAACCAACTATAATTTATCACTTACTTTCGAGAATTTAACTTTGGGAAATGAATCCATATGTTTTTTCCAAGGGCACAACCTAAACAAATGTTGTATTTGAAAAAAAAAAATTGGTAAACTAATAACTGTATGATGGTTATTGGGTTTCTACAATGAGTGATAGTTGAGATGACCAAAATGTTCATGTCAAAGTTTACTCAAGTCATTAGCATGTGTAATCATGACTTGTGAAGGTTAACTAAATACTAAGTTATTAAATTTGTACATTTTTTCTAAATGATTAACCTTGCCAATGGATATAATAGTGGACTAGCCTTTGATATTTTTGATAAAAATATTGGTAGGTGTAAACTCAACTATTTTTTCTTCACCTAAATGTGTGATCTGATATATGGAGAGGATGTTTTTAGATAATTATGGATTGTGGAGAAATTTATTGAAAACACCAGTATCTATCTCAGTTGTCTCTTCACCCTCAATAACTAGAGGATTTGAGTCTCCTACAAATAATTTAATTGTGTGGTATTAGTCAAGATTTTCAAATATTGAGCCATTATGGTTTATATGGTGAGAGGCTCCTAAATTTAGAATCCATTCAGACATAGTTGATCATGATGTTGCAAAGGTGTTGCTCTTGTTTTGGGAGAAGGAAGTTGTATTTTTTACATCTCTACTTTTAAGTATGTCATTTTCTCTAAACATTGATGTTTATAATGTTGTTTCTTACACAAATTACATCACTCTTTGTTGACATTGGAATTTACTTTCTATTTACCTTTGTTTTAACTTGAAGAAGGATTTAATTGATTTGATGGATTTCCCTTAGACTTGGGATTTATTTTCCTTTTTTTCTTGGTAGGGCCCTTTCCTTTGCCAGAGTTAGGTCATGAAGTTGAATTAATATCATTGGCCACTAATGTTTGTTTCTTATTACCTTTAGGTTAGATTTACCCAATAAAAACTAATTTTTCATATTTTCTCTTAAGTTGTTTATAGAACTTGTCAAAATTCAATGTCGCATATGTAGATCCCATAGAGTCTTGATGTGTATGGTAGTTTGACACAAAAACTAATTAAAGATGACCCAATTTAAACAAAATAGTCCTAATGATTTTTTTATTAATCTTAGTTTCACCAGTCTCAAAAAGTAAAAGAGTCAAGCACTTGACTTGAGTGATGAAGTCCTCAATACGAGAATAGTTGTCTAGACTAAGAGCAGTAAGCTCATTTACTAGTTTTTATGCCCTTAGCTTATTTTTCTTTCTAAAAATTTCTTCAAACTTTATAAAGTTCCATGACATCCTAAAAATAAAACTTCAATTTAGATGATACTGATTAGCCAAGGGTGCCTCTAGCTTTGTAAAATAGTTTTGTCATATTTTTTGTTTGACAAGACCTAAAGGTGCAACTTCTCCATTCATTGCAAAGTGGTAGAGATCCTTTCTAAGGAGCACATCAATAATGTATCATTTCCAACTAAAGTAGTTTGAAGTTGAGAGAGTTATCTTTTTCTCTACCATTGCTAACACAGAAACTTGAGCTAAAATAGCTCAAACTTTTTGTATGCAAAATATTTCAAAAAATACATGTTAAAATTATTGTCTCAATGATAAAATCACAATGGTGCAATTGACCTATGGGAAAAAAAATAAAAAAATGCTTTCAAGACTGCGGGTGAAAAAAATTGTATGTAAATTATTTTTTGAAAATTTGAAATACCAATTAAAATGACTATCTTGATGAAAAAATCATAATGGTGCAGTCGCCCTATGACCTATATAAAATTTTACTCATTTTTTATTTCATTCTTCTTTTTTACATGGAAACATTGGTCTGTGGCCTTCCCACATAGATTAAAAAATATAAAAAAGCTTTTTTTGCCCAAAAAAATGTCCTCTATGTTGACCTTTCACTATTATTTTCTTAAAAAATATAACCCCAAATAAAGATATTGAAACTAAATTTGGGTAAGGAATACTATAACTGACATTGAATAAAGAATATTGCAACAATGAAGATCTACCAAATGTAAATAGACTTATTTTTGGAAACATTAGGTTGAGGTGTGTTTGATTTGTAGGCTCTTTGATAGATGAATCCATATTTATAAATAATGAACAAGTCCAAAGGTCACTAACTACGAAGGTTTCCACAATCTTACAGCCATACAATCTCATCTATGAGATACGTAGAGAGTAACTTGTCAAGGCTAACTACTTTTCGGTGCACCATAAAATCAAATAGTCAAGATGTTTTCCAATAGAAAAAATAAAAATATTAGGAAATTCCTGTATTCCATGAGGTACATGGAAGTTGAGTTCTATATACAATGATATTTGATGGATAGAGTATTGGTGCAGTACCCTTCACACCACAGAGTAGGTAAATCTGATTACTATTTTGCCCAAAATGATAACCTTATGAGTTTTACTTCTAGAACACATTTCTAACCTAGGGTATTTAAATGAAATAAAATGCTTCAACACTTAGTATCCCAATATATGCATAATATTGGTTATTTTTATTAACCCACTAAATTTGGGCTTAGAACTTAAAATGTAAAAAAAAATGCATATCAAAAAAGTGAAAAGAATTTTGAATATGTAGAAAAAATAATGAAAAATTACATATCATATCTTTAAACCTACATGCAAACTAAGATAGAGATTTTATAACTATGATATCATATTAATTTGTTGGATAAGGCCTAAAATCCTATTATCTACCATAAAAAAACACCCATAATACCTATATAATAAATCTACAAAAGCTTAGAAACAAAACAACACATATTCATCTCAATAACATAGCTACCTCTTTTGATTAAGAGCATTGGCATAATTTTTTCAATGTAACAATAACTCTCATATACAATATGTATCACCCACTAACCCTACATGTTCCTATATAAATAAGATAGGAGTCTAGGGACATGGTTAAAATTTTGGTGAGTAGTTGTAACTAGAATAAGGTAAAATAATTATCAGTGGAAGTTAATTAAGTATTTACTTTATTGATAATATTCTCTAATAATAGGTTGTGGATAAGGATGCACCATTATTACCTACCCATAAATTAAAAATTATAATAAAAGTGAATCTTAAAACCATATAATTGTGTATGGTAATTAAATACACTAATATTAAGGACAAGATTTCTCATTAAGAGAGGATGGTTTCAAAACTAAAGGCAAAATATATACTTCTAGCTTATCAATTGGACTTGTTGAAGAGGAAACAAAACTTGTAGAAAAATATATGAGTGTGAAGGAGTACATAGAGGAGTTATAAAAAATTAAAATCTAGGTTGGTCATGGTGAGATGGAACAAGAAAAGGTGGCAACATACATCAATGGACTACCATTGAATATTCATGATGAAATCAACCTAGTGAGGTTTCATAGAATGGGAGAAGAATTCTAATGTCCTCTAACTGCGAAAGATAAGTTATCTAGAAGGAAAAAAAATGTAGAAAGAGTAAGAGAGGGGTTTATTATTGGTAGAGGACAACCTTCCCATAAAGTTAATTAACATTAAAATGAGGAAGGATCCATCACTTCACAAGTGTTGAGTCAATAATCAAGAAGAGGACTCCTAGAAGAGGTATAGGCAACTATGGATGAGGAAGAGGAAAAATTTTCAATGGAACATGCTATAGATATGGGGAATTTGGTCACCATGATTTTGAGTTCCCATATGTTCAATGTGATGGTGAAATAATAAATATTGTAATGTGTAAGTTTTGCAAGCTAAAGCAAAATCTGTAGCCTCACCTGAGTGTACGAAAGAAACTAAGCAATGAGAGACATTTATAATAAGGAAGAGAGACTTTAAGGTTGAGATAAAAGGATAAGAGGAATGCCCAAGAAAATACATTTTTAGAACCAAGTGTAAATCAAAATTCAAGTCATGTAATGATGTGGTTGACATTGGAAGTTCAAATCAGTTGGTGTCTATTGAAATTATATATAAGTTAAATTTAATGTTTACACGACACCCAAAATCATATGGGGTGTCTTGGTTGATATATGGGAATGATATCATTATGTGGTAATGTTGTGAATTGGATATGAAGATAGGGAGGTTTTGGGGCAAGGTCATGCATGATGTTTTACCCATGGATGTATGCCATGTTTTTTTGGGGAAACAATGGTAAATTGATAATGGGATCTTGTATGATGGAAGAGCTATCATTGTGAGTGTTATAAGGATGGGAAAAGGTGAACTCTAAGTTCCTCAAAGTATAGGGAATACAAGGATGAGCATAGGAGTCATATTGACATGTGTATTGATAAACATGTTTTATTGAAGGAAGAAATGGAAAGCCCTCTCTCACCTAAAACATAGGTAGAGGATGTTAAAGGGTTATTTTTTGTAGCTAAGAAGAAGGTGCAATAGTCGGTATTATTATTAGAACAAACATGTATAATAGAGGATCAAGTTTCATTAGATAAAGTGAAAGACATATTGAGACTTGATAAGGTAGGTCAGCCCAAGGATAGTAGGGGCTAAAAAAATAATGTGTAATGCAATGTGGTGGAGGAGGATAGTCTATGGTCTAGCGAGTGGATAGAAAATGTGTAAATATTACATGATGTGGAAGGGTGCACCATGGATTTAATTCTAAATCCAAATGGGTGGTTCGATCACCTAACCAAAAAAAATTAGCAATATGCTCACAAAACTCTTACCCTGATTGTATGATGCAAGAATGTTTAGGTCCACAAGCAATTTTACATCAACCAAAAATATGCAAAGGTATGTTCACGTAGAATAGTCAGTGTATTTATACTTTTAGAATGGTATAATTTGATCCAATGAAAGTTTTGTAGCCTAAAATTTCACCCTAGAGAAGTCAAGTATACCTTATCAATTTTAAGACAACATGGAACTATCTCCCTTCATAGACAAGCCACTACAAGAGATGGATCTCTAGGATTAAAAGGGCTAACTCCCTTGATTTATCTCTTAAGATCACACTACACTAAGATAATTTCTATTGGTGATGAAAATTGAAGAAAAAGACATAAAATAAACCTATTATAATGAGGTGATGCATGAAGACAACTCCACATAACACTCTTAAATTTTCACTTAAGAAAGAAGACAACTCAATTGAAATCAACCCTATGTCCTTATAGCATAAGTATTTCTCATAGAGGTAGATTAGCATTCCTATCTAGAGGTGGGTAAAGATAAGGTTTTATATAATAAAATAATAATTCCTCTCACATTGAAGGACACACTTAACAAACAGTACACTTTATGAAACCTATTAGAAGAGATCTCATTCACACAAACATGCAAAAGTAGAAATAGAAACAAGGAGAGCATTTTCATCACTTGTCAACATGCAAACCACTTAGCACATTAAAGTAATGAATTGAAGAGAATGAAATAAACTTAGAAACTTTATTTAAAGTCAAATGAGGTGTCAAAACTATTAGGGCTTCACCATACTGATTGTGGGTCCAATACAAAGCTAAAAAGGCTTAAATTCATAGAACACATGAGAAGACAGAGAAGAAATGAAAATGAAAGGGCACAAGCCTAGGTGTAAATCTATAAGAACCAGTTAAAAATACATGAAATGAAGTGGGAAATAAGTTAGGAAATTGATATGAACATGTGTCAATCTCAAACAAAGCATCTTCCTCAATATGGTGTAGTTCTTTCATTGTCTTGCTTGAAATTGCCTTCATGATGGTGAGGAGTGAAATTGAGTGTCTAAAACTTCCATATGTAGAATTTACACATATTATTTGTCATGATAATTTAGATAATATATCATTGCATGTCATAAACTCATCCCTAGTGATGGATTCATCTTTATCATCTGTCATTCATTGCTTGCAGTCAATTATCACTAGTATTCTAGGTTTGTCCTCACGCTTATCATCCAAATAGATTGAAATTTATTAAATAAATGTGTTAAAGATATTATCAGAAACTCAAATTAATCTCCTTTTTCCTTTTTTCTATCAAACAGACCTCCATGAAACTCCTAGAACACTTCTCACTTCCATCACTTGATAATCATCTTGCCTTCTCACTATCTGTTTAGACTACCTGTTATGAATGAGATAGCATAAGTATTTTCCTATTAAACCATGGTTATAAATGAATTCTAAGAGATATTATAAGTCCCTAAGGACCTTCCACAATAATCTTTACTTGCCCATTCTCTTTTGTACCTATCAAAAAATTCAAATCCTGTAAGAAACAAAGAATTAGCCTTGTCTATACATATGATAGTATATCTAAAGTGTGTGTTATGGATCTCAAGAGAGTGATAAATAGGTTCCAATTAGTTTCATGTCCATTTTATCACCTTTACATGCATTTATCACCATATATTATCCATCAGGTCCTACATAGGGTTTTCAGAGCTTTTTAATAAGTTTGGACTATTAAGGATTGTTCATAAAATATTGACATCCAACCTTAGAACCAATTGCACAAATTTTGGGTATATGACCCCCTTCAACCCTCCCCAGATAATTGAGGTCTCATTCTTGGTGTCTGTACAATTGTGATTTTTTAAACATGGCCTCTCAAGCTTTCACACAAATTTTATGAACCCCTTAGATGATTTTAGGTCAAGTTGACCACTTTGTGATACTTCCCTAAAAACCAATGGCTATAATCCATCATAAAATTTCCCTTGAAGGTCCTAAAAAAAATTTTAGATCTCTCATAGTCATATAGATCAAATGAGGCAACTATAGGGCTTAGGCCTAGTTCTAGGCTAAATATGCCTAAATTTATTTTATGCATGTTTGACTTTTATGAGGTTTAATATGACTGTGGGTGTTTATCCATGTTTTTCTACCTATAACTCAACCTTATAAAACATCCCACAATCATTCAACACTATCTCTTTCATCCATCTCACTTTCTCACACCAAACCTACAGGTTACCTAGCTCATGGAGTGTCCTCTGTCTGAGACAAAATAGAGGGCATCTCCCCTATAACTCAAACTCAAATGTCACTTTAGAGAGCCTTATAAATTAATGATTTTGTTTCTCACTGAATCCCAAAACTTGATCATGTTTTAAAGGTCCTCAACCTCCCAACTTCTCAAAATTAGATTCACTAGGTTTGTATACTATGTACAGTGTTCTTGGTAGACTATAGGTTGGATTTCAAACCATTCCTTGATATATTCCTTTTTGTTTTAGGATCACATGGAATATGATATGTTATTTTGAGGTTTATTCTTTACATTATCATCCACTTAACCTCTTCCAACTTTGACAAACTTGCATTCTCTCTTTGTCAAGCTAGTCTATAGACTATCTGAAACTGTAGGTATGTATTAAGCAAAAGTTGAAATGTTCTTATAGATAGTTGGTGTTGTCTTAGATACATATGGTAAATCTCATCACCATTCTACAAGTGATTACATTTCCATTCACTTCACATTTTTATCACTAGCCAATTCTACCTTCTTCCATGGGTTTAGGCTAGTTTAGGTATGAACTAGACTGTAGGTGATGTTACAAAATTCCTGTAGGTGATCATTTGGGTTTGAGTATTACATTTACACCATTTTTATCTCTCTTCAAGTAACTAATACCATCTCCAAACTTTAATTCACTTGACTATATTTTGAGATCATGTTCTCATCCTTTCTACCATCACTATGCTACATATGTGCAGTCAAATTATAGATGCTACCTAAGGTGTGAGACCTCCCTGTAGGTGTTCATAAATGCTTGAGCATTATGTTTAAATCTTCTTAGACTTTCTAAGGTCAATAGTACTATCTGTCACCTAGATGAGCTCTTCTCATACCTAAAATTTGTGTTCCAATCAATGTACTATAATGCACTAGCTACATTTCACACTCTTAGATTCAAAGCACTGTAGTTTTCATTAGGTGCTTATCGTAAAAAATTTATGGAATTAAAAGCTCTTTTACATTATTTTATCCTAACCAAAACCACCTAATTTCATGTTCAATAATTTCTACCATGTTCAAGCTTCAAGGATGAAGACATAATAGTTATTTATACTTCATGTATTCTCATTACAAGATAGTTTTGTTCAGGGCTAAATCTCTTTTCAGAGATATTAAGGTAATGAGTCCCATAAGTAACTTTTCCAACCTATAAATAAAGACCTAACTCTGCATGCAATATAATTGCTCCACCACTACCAAAATAGTATTTCCTATGATTCTAGACTTTAATTAAGGTTCTAAATGAGTTTAAGTATCTTCATTTCAACATTGCTCAGACCTCTATTGGAGTTACATGTAGGTATTATTATGTCATGTAGGATTGTGTGCTAAGTTGAATTGGTTCTCACAACTAATAATTGACTTCTTTGAATAACCCAATCCTATTTTTCACTTTGGGAATCCTCTCACAATCATGAAATCTTATTGTTTCATCCTCATGACTATTCAAATACTCCCTTTGACTGTAGGTCATTATTGCCAGGAAATATAGAATATGTTTGTGCTTCTAGACCCCTTCACTCTATATATTTGGGTCTATTAAGACCAAAACCTTCATGAAGAAACCAATCACCATGATTCAAGAAGATATAGCCAGTGTATCATCTTAGACTTGGAGTCACTATGAGAGAACAAATCATTGCACCTAAAAATGACATATGTAGACCATTGATAGTTATGAATCTCTATCACAATGAAGTGATATTGCATATAGATTCACATTCACACATGCCAACATATATCAAAACAATATGGAAAGGAAGGTAAAACTCTACAAATATGCCTACAACACTTAGAATCATCAAACAACTACATACAGATGAGAAAACTAGAGGCCATGGAAATGAGCAAGCTATTTTGAGTCATCAACCTTCTTAGTGATGGTTCATATATCATGGTACACCAAACCTACAACTCTTTCCATGAAAAGGAAGCTGATGATGTCTACTATCACTTGGCAAATGCATTCAGTTTAACTCCTCCTAAATTATTCATACTAAAATCAAACTAGTTGACCTATTTTGACTTGTCTAGGATAGAGATGGAGAATATGAACCAATTTTTTCCATTTTTATACCTTTCAAATATTTTTAAGCATGTAAATAGATTGAGGGGACCTAAAGGTGCATTCTTGAGCTTCCCACATGCCAAATAGATTGTACTTAACCATATAACTACCTTCAAATTATTTAAAACTATTATTATATCCTCCTTTCCATGTTGAACATGAATTTTTTAGTTACCAAAATGATTCCTAACACTCAGCTGACATATTAGACATTGAAAAATAGTTTGACACATTTGGCTTCTTGTGGAAACTATCAAGTCATTAAAAAGGTCAAAAAGGATGGCATAAGGAAATATTAAGACAAATGACCAAAATGACTAAAGTTAAAAATATTAAGTGACCCTACTAAACATGACTAAACATATTTATGTCCTTGTCAATAGCCTATAGGAAGTTTGACTAAAGAGGGGTTGACCTATTTTGGACCTAGGGTCAATATTGGTCAATATTTTGGTGATTTCCTAAGGGTAGCAAACATATTATGCCATAGACCAATAGCCTTCTCCCATCCATTGGGTTATGAGATCACCTATGCACTTCTATTGACACTGACAAGCCTTTGGAAGGATACCAAACACACCAAACAATAGAAAATAAACACATAAGACTACACACTAAGGAAACAAACTTGTGTTCTCAAAGACACTTACGTAAAACACAAACCAACTAAAAGGAAACACACCTATCCTAATATGTACAATACCTCAACACTCTTGAGGTGAAGAACCATCATCTACATTGCTTCAACTAGGGTCAAAGACAATGCTCCTTGCATCCTTTTTTATCCAACAAAACAATATACAATATGATGAATGTTTGTCTATGAACACTTATTTGTGGAGGTAATCAAGATACTTACCATGGTTGTGGCTTCTAACAACTACAAATTGGTCATTTGGAGTACTTCATCACACTCCCTAAAGTTTGTTTTGGCTTTGAAACTTATCTAGGCTTTGTCATGCTCACTTGATAGTCTCAAATTTGATCATTGTAAATCACCATAGCATTTTCATCTTCATGTACATTTTAAACAAGATATATCTACTATAGGAAGTCATCAACACAATGTTTAGGTCTACCAAGCACTTCTGGGTTCATCATGTTTATTTCTTGTTCATATGATGTCTCCAAATTTGCTTCATGTTCATCAAACATCTCATATTCTACCAAGGGTGTTTCTTGATGGAGATCTCAAGCTCCTCCTTGTATTCATTGAGAACATGATTGAACTTAGAATTAAGTATACACTAATCTTGAAGGACTAAAGGTCTACTAACTTCCTCAAATTATTGAACAATGGCATAGTATTTCTATCACATGTCATCCATTTCCTCTTGAGGTTCAGGTTCAAGAATGTTTTCTTCTTTTATAGGCAGAATGGAATGTTCATTAGGATTATCATGTCTTGATAAAGCTAGGATACTCACATCACCATCCACATGTACAAGGTAGTTTCCCAATGCAACTTGATCTACAATATCATCATGATCTACCTCAAGGACTCCATCAATATCCTCATAAAGTATGTAGGTTTCAAGACCAGTTTCTTCAAATCCACCTTGCTCATCTCCCCACTAAACAAGATACAAGTCATATATGCCATCAAGGAGAGTTAGATTTTCTTGATCATTAGGGTGATCATATTATTCAATCACATTTAAATTCATGTTAAAATTATAGGGTACATATGGTTCAACATGAAAACTAGAAAGAGGCTCTAACTAGATTGTTACTTTTGCACCATATCTAGTCCTAAAAACCATATAAGACCAATCTGAAGTAATATAACCTCCAATCTCAATAGTAAACTCTCTAGATAAAGTGAAAAATGGAGAGGCACATCTACCACTACAACATCCTAAGAAATGGTGAAGGTAACAAAACCATGGAGAATTATTTACAAACCTTTCATTATGCCAATGGTCTTGGCAATTGACCCATCTAATTGAAGAACTCCTTTAGCATGGGGTTCATATTTCAAATTTAATTTCTCATCTACCATCTTGGGTATGACACAAGTACTAGCTCCACTATCAATGAGGCAATTATGTACTAAATAATATCCAATAATGATAGATAGATATAATGGAGGAGGTTTGTCTACCTTTTCAGCATTGTTTGACTGTCCTTCACTTGGCTTCATGGTGTTTTTCAAGGTTTCCTCTCTTTGGCTAGGTTGTTTGGAAGTTAAACTGAACTTAAATAGCTCCTCTTGAAGTAGGTTTATTTGTGATAGTTAAGATATCCCACATGGATACATTCACTTGATACCTCTTCATTTTCTCTAGAATGTTAGTGAAAGGACCACTAACTCTTATTTGCCCACTAGAAGCAATCATGCTTCCTACACCTGGTCTTGTACTTATTTGAACATGCATTGGAGATCCATTATAATCCCATTGAACTTATTCAACATCCTTCCTCTTACTCCTTGTATTTATAGCTATAGAACTTATGTCAATGTTTGATTTCCCTTGATGATTGACTACACATAAGTCATCTTGCTACCAATTTTCCAATACAAACCTCATTTGAGCACCCTTCCCATCAATCACTCCTCCATTTGATACTTGATTTTGAGTCATAGCTAGCATAGTCCCCAAATTCTCCATGAATACTTGGTTGAAGGCTTCATTAACATAGGGAGATGGAACTTAAAGTTGATCGGTGTGCTCTTGAGCAAGATTTTTTATAGTAGGCACTAGTGTTCTTGAGGTAAAATGAGTATTGGAATTGTAATCAACATATGGCTTACATTGGACTAGTTGTCCTTGACCTTGAGTATGACCTTGGAAAGGAGGTATATTACCTTCATAGTTGGGGTAGGATTTATTATGATGATAGTGACTTTGGAAGGGCTTAACTTGTTATTGTTGAATGATTCTCTTTAGTCCCAGGATCTCTTATTCCATGGCTCTCATCCTTTCTACCTCATTAGGTTTGTTTGGTTGACCAGGGGCAGCAGACTTATTTTTAGGTGCAAGAATGGAAGCAACTAGGTGTAAGAGTTTACAAGTTAGTAAAAAGAGGTATGGTGGATCTTGAGGCAATCTTCCCAAATTAAATCAAATAATTCTCTATCCTAATGGCCACCTCATAGGCATTGGGTAAAGTGTTACCTCCCATGGATTGTATCATCATTGGAATGTCAAATTTAAAATCTTTAAGGTAATAAAATAAAGCATGGTGAGATGTTGGCCTTATCAATATTGGTATTATATCCCATGTCTTCTAAAATCTTGTATTGAAGTCTTGAATGACTTCTTGATGTGCTCTTCTAATGGTGGTCAGTTGCTCCATTAGTAACAAGTTATCACTCTTGTCCTCAAACCTTCTTATCAATTCATATCCTAGCTCATCTTAAGTTGTGATTGATATAGGTTCCAATGTTCCATACCAATCAAGAGCTTTACTCTTAAAGGAGATAGCTAATAGCCTGATTGCAATGTTCTCCTCTATGATGTGATGGATATTGTAGAAGATAGCAATATTCCTTATATGATCAATGGGTGTGATGGAAGACTCAATGATGTATGATGAAACACTTTTGAGGGTAGATATGGGGATGTCATCATAATGAGCAATATTTAGCAAGATATGGCCATTGAAGGCAACAAAAGGATGGTCCCTTGCCATGGTGGCCTTAGGACTTTGCAAGAATGGATGAATCAAGAAATTTCTTATGGGCGTGTGAGCAAGATAGGATCTCCTTAGATAGGGATGGGTGTGCTCAAATATATTTGCCTTGTAGGAATAATTAGTAGTCTCTTTAAATTCAAAAGGTATTGATTTGGTAAAGAGACCTTGTGTTTACCTTAGGCATGCAAAGTGTGCATGATTCTGCAACCAAGATTGAAACTTTGGAGTCACCAAATAGTTGTAAAAATTAGATTAGTATAGCACCTTGTTGTCAAAGCCAGCATCTACTTTGAACAAACTTCATGGAATTCATGTCCCATCAGACATGCCAAAAAAAAATTAGCCTAAAATTTCACCCTAGATAAGTCAAGTAGACCTTCTTAATTTTAAGATAACATGGAACTATCTCCTTTCATAGACAAGCCACTACAAGAGATAGAGCTCTATGATTGAAAGGGCTAGCTCCCTTGATTTGTCTCTTAGGCTCACACTACACTAAGATAATCAATATTTGGGGTGAAAAGGGAAGAAGGAGACATAAAAAAAACTATTCTAATGAGGTGATACACCAAGACAACTCTACATAACACACTTGCATTTGTACTTAAGAAAGAAGATAACTCAAACTAAAATGAACCATATGTTCTAACATAAGTATTTCTCATAGAGGTAGATTTACATGCCTATCTATAAGTGGATGAATAGAATGTATGATATAATATACTACTAAGACACACTTAATAAATATTCCACTTTATGAAACATGTTAGAAGAGATCTCATTCACACAAACATGCAAGAGTAGACATGGAAATAAGAAGAGCATTTTCATCACTTGTCAACACACAAAACACTTAACACATTCAATTAAGATATTAAAGATAATTAAATCAACTTATAAACTTTATTCAAAGTCAAATGAGGTGTCAAAACCAGTAGGGCTTCACCATACCAATTATGGATCTGATACAAAGTCAAAAAGGCTGAATTTATAGAACACATGAAAAGAGAGAGAAGTGAAGATGAAAAGACACAAGACTAGGCTTTAATCTTTGAGAACCAGTTAAAAACCCATCGAATTAATTTATAAATAAGTTAAGAAATTTATATGAACATGTGTCAATCTCAAACAAAGCATCTTCCTCGAGTTGGCATAGATCCTTCATTGTCTTGCTTGAAATTGCCTTCATGATGGTGAGGAGTGCAATTGAGTGTCTAAAACTTCATAGGGAGCATTGACACATAAAATATATCATGATCAAGTAGAGAATATATTATTTCACATTATAAACTCATCCCTAATTGATGGATTCATCTTTATCACCTATCATTCACTGCTTGTAGTCCCTTGTCACTAGTCTCCTAGGTTTGTCCTCACACTTGTCATCCAAATGGCTTGCAGTTGATTAAATAAATGCATTGAAGATATGATATGAAAATCAAATAAATATCCTTTTTCCTTTGGTATATCAAATAGACCTACATTAAACTCCTATAACACTTCTCACTTCCATCACTTGATAATCATCTTGCCTTCTCACTATCTGTTTAGACTCCCTGTTATGAATGAGATAGCAGAAGTCTTTTCCTATTCAACCATGATCAGAAATGAATTTTAAGAATTAGGATAAGTCCCTAAGTACCTTCCATAATAATATTTACTTTCTTATTCTCTATTATAACTATCAGATAGTTATAAATCATGCAAGAAACAAATAATTATCCTTGTCTATACAGATGATAGTATGGTCAAAGTGTGTGGCATGGAAATAAGGAGAGTGTTATATAGGTTCTAATTAGTTTCATGGCCATTTTATCACTTTTAGATACATTTTCCACCATATATTCTCCATCGGGTCCTAGATAGGGTTTTAGTTTAAAGAAGTTTGGATTGTTAAGGATTGTTCATAAAATCTTGGTATCCAACCTTAGAACCAATTGCACAAATTTGGGGTATATTACCCCTTTCAACCCTCCCCAATTTTTTGAGGTCTCATGCTTAGTGTTCATATAGTTGTGATTGTTTAAACCTGGACTCTCAAGCTCTCTCATGCAATATGTGAACCTCTGAGATGATTTTAGGTCAAATTGATCACTTTTTGATACTTACCTACAAACCAATGACTATGATACATCATATAATTCCCCATGAATGTCCTAAAATATTTTTGACAGCTATCTATCATAGTCATATAGATAAAATGAGGCAATTGTAAGGCTTACACCTAGTTCTAGGCTTAATAGACCTAATTATATTTTATGAATGCTTGACCTTTCTCAGGTTTCTTATGACTTTAGATGATTATCCATGTTTTTTTACCTGTAACTCAACCTTATATAACATCCCACAATCATTCAACACTATCTCTTTCATCCATCTCACTTTCTCATACCAAACCTGCAGGTTGCCTAGCTCACGGAGTGCCCTCTATCTAAGATAAAATAGAGGGAATATCCCCTATTCTTCAATATCAAATTTGAATTTATATATCCTTATCAAGTCATGATGGTGTTATGTATTTAACACCAAAACTTGATCATGTTTTAAAGGTCCTCAACCTCCCAACTTCTCAAAACTAGCTTCACTAGGTTTGTATATTGCGTACAGTGTTCTTGGTAGACTATAGGTTGGATTTCAAACCATTCCCTTATATGTTCGTCTATGTTTTAAGATCACATAGAATATGATATTTTATTGTGAGGTTTATTCTTCATGATAATCCACTTTACCTCTTCCAACTTTGACACACATGCATTCTCTCTTTGGCAAGCCAGTCTGTAGACTATCTAAAACTGTAGCTATGCATTG
Organism: Torreya grandis; assembly: GCA_037957365.1. Taxonomy (NCBI): domain Eukaryota; kingdom Viridiplantae; phylum Streptophyta; class Pinopsida; order Cupressales; family Taxaceae; genus Torreya; species Torreya grandis. The sequence continues at coordinate 726,621 of JARHVA010001193.1, read as the reverse complement.
AGCAAAATTTGAAAATGCTCCTCTAGATGTTTGGTGTTGTCTTAGAGACATATTGTAAATGTCATCACCATTTTTCAAGTGATTTCATCTTCATTCATTTCACATTTTGATCACTAGCCAAGTCTACCTTCTTCCATGGGTTTAGGCCAGTTTAGGTATGAACTAGACTGTAGGTGATGTTAAGAAATTCTTATAGGGGATAATCTAGGTCTGAGTATTACATTTACACCCTTATGATCTCTCTTCAAGTCATTAAGACCATCTCCAAACTTTAATTCACTTGTCTATGTTTTGAGATCATGGTCTCATCCTTTCTACCATCACTATGTTATAGACCTACAGTCAAAATGTAGATGTTTTTTGAGGTGTGAGACCTTTTTATAGGTGATCACAAGTGCTTGAGAACTATTTTTAACTCTTATTAGCCTTTTTTAGGTCAATACGAATTTATCTCACCTATATTAGCTCTTCTTATATCTCAAATTTATGTTCCAATTAATGTATTATAATGCACTAGCTACGTTTCACACTCTTAGGTTCAAAGCATTGTTGTTTTCACTAAGTGCCTTCAATGGAATTTTGATGGAATTGGTAGCTCTTTTAAATTATTTTTTCCTAACTAAAACCACCTCCTTTCATGTTCAATAATGACTACCATGTCTAGGCTACAAGGATGAAGACATAAGAATTACTTAGACTTCATGGATTCCCATTACAAGATAGCTTTGTTCAAGGCAAAATCTCTCTTTGGAGATACTAAGGAAATGAGTCTTGTAAGCAACTTTTCCAACCTGGGAGCAAGGACCTAACTTTGTCTACAATGTAATGGCTCCACCACTACCACAATGGTATTTTATATGATTTTAGACCTCAATGAAGGTTCCAAATGAGTTTAAGCATCTCTATTTCAACATTGCTCAGACCTATGTTGGAGCTTCATGTAGGTATTATTGTGTCATGTAAGACTGTGTGTTAAATTGAATTGGTTCTCACAACCAATTTCTAACTTATTTAAATAAATCAGTCCTAGTTTTCACTTTGGGAATCCTCTCATAATCCTAAAATATTCTTGTTTCATCCTCGCAATTGTTCAAATACTCCCTTTGATTGTAGTTGATTGTTTTAAGGAGATCTTGATTGTGCTTGTGCTTCTAGACCCATTCACTCTATCTATTTGGATCCCTTAAGACCAAAACCTTCATGAAGAAACCAATCACCATGTTTCAATAATATATAACTAGTGTACCATCTTGGACTTCGAATTATTTTGAGAGAACAAAGCATTACACCTGAAAATAACATCTACAAACTGTTTATAGTTATGCATCTTTATCACAATAAGTGCTCTTGCATATAAATTAACATTCACACATGCCAACATAGATGGGAATAATATGAAAAGGGAAAACTCTAAAAATATGCCTACAATACTTGGAATCATCAAACAACTGTATACATATGAGAAAACCAAAGGCCATGAGAATGAACAAGTAGTTTTGAGTCACCAACCTTCTTAGTGATGGTTCATAAAGCATGGTACACCAAACCTATGACTCTTACAATAAAAAAGAAGCTTATGACATCTAATATCACTTGGAAAACTCATTCATCTTAACTCCTCTTGTACTATTCATATTGAAACCAAATTGGTTGACCTATTTTGACTTGTCTAGGATGGAGGTGGAGACTATGAACCAATTTTTGCCATTTTTCAAACCTGTCAAAGATTTTTAAGCATGGAAATAGATTTAAGGGACCTAAAGGGACATCCTTGAGCTTCCCACATGCCAAATAGACTATACTTGACTATACAAATACCTTCAAACTATTTGAAACTAATGTTATCTCCTCCTTTCCATGTTGAACTTGCATTTGTCAGTTACCAAACTGACTCCTAACACTCAACTGACATCTTGGACATTAGAGAATAATTTGACACATCTGACTCCTTGTATAAACTTTACAAGTCATTAGAAAGGTCAAAAAGGGTGGAATAAGTAAATATTAAGACAAATGACCAAAATGACTAAAGTTAAACATATTAAATGACCCTACTAAACATGACTAAACATATTTATGACCTTGTAAAGACCCTATAGTAAGTATGACTATAAAGGGGTTGACCTATTTTCGGCCTAAGGTAAAAATTGGTCAACAAGAAGAATTAACACTAAAACACTTCAAGGAAATCAATTATATCAAAGAGGATAAATTTCAAGAATTAACATGGTTCTAAGTGAGTTGGTTGAGTTTCTCAACAATCGATTGAAAGCTTAAAACTGATAGGTTTTGAGGCAAAGGGAAAAAGGGGAATGAAATACAACTTCAAACCATAATTTGATTGCATATTTGGATTTTTATAGAAATGTTATGCATTTTGTTAAATAGCATATCATTTTCAGTCTGTATGCAAAAGTTATGGCCTCTAAAAATTAAAATATTTTGTGAAGTATGCCTATCATTTACGCACAAGTTTTTGGTGTGAAAACATCTTGTGTCCATAATTCTGTGTGAAATTTTATGCACAAAATTTTATGTGTGGAATTTGTACATGAAATTTTATGCATGAAAAATTGTGCATGAAAGCTTATAGACTACCAAAGTACTTAACGGCTATAAGTTGAAAGGTCAAAAGAGGAAGATAAATTATCACACGTCTGGGAAACCTAAAAATTTTGAGCTTCTGTAATGATTCTTGAAAAACATATTTATAAGGATACAAACTCATTCTTGGAAGGGGTTCATTTTAGTTCAGCAACTATAGATTGGAGAGTGGAAAAGTTAGAAAAGCCAAGGGAGGTAACTAAAACAAGACTTGTTAGGAGTGCACAATGTTGAATAGGGAACTATAGAATTGAACCATGTTCATGAGTGGACTAATATTTTGAACTATATTGTTTATAAGCCAAGATAATGCTATTCTGTTATTATTATTTGTGTTGTAACTCTCATTGATGCAATAAATATATTATTTGTTTTGTTCCATTTATGTGCATGTATCCATTTGTTAAGTGTGGTAACCTTAGGTTACACGGTCTAAAGTTTCCCTTCATTAGACCCATAATAATTATTGCACCACCAAGAAATGTAAATTGTTCCCCATGTTAAATCCATTTCCACTTAAATCTATCCAAATATTGAGGAATGTGTGACATACTAGACTACCTATAGCATTGAGTTTCCTTCCATTGATTTAACAAGCTCAAAGAAAGGTAGAAATTTTTAAGGCACTCCATGGCATGGGAGGTTATGCCTTTAACCAAACCTTTAGAGGTGTAGTCATCTAAGAGATAGCTGAAACCTTATACCACAACAATAAAGAGAAAGGGATAGAAAACACCCTTGCAACATAGACCCAAAAATCCCAAACTTTTAGATCAAGTGTATTTATGGTGATATAGGCACAGGCATCTTGAAAGATCATGTTAACCATCTAAAAAATCCTAGGCCTAAAGCCAAGATCCCAAGGCATAGCAATGATGAAAATACATTCCATTTTTTCATAGGATTTATCAAAATCAATTTTGACAAGATGGATTTCTATTGAGAGGTTTGAGCACAATGACATTGTCAAAAATGGACCTATTGGGAATGAACCCCATTTTTTCAAGTCAAACAATAAAAGGAAAAAAGTACCTCAAAGACAGATCAAGGGATTTGTTAATGATATTATATGATACATTTAAAAGAGTGATTATACGCCAATTAGTTATGAGCTCCAAATCAACAAACTTCAAGATAAACATAATGTTTCCCTGATTAATGACCATGCCCAAAGTGTTGGTTCTAACAAATTCAAAGTAGACCAAGTACAAATCAGGGCCTATAGTATCCATGAGGGTTTGATAAAATCCACATGGGAAGCCATCAATATTAGGAACCTTAGTAGTATCCATTTGTGAGAATGTCTCATGGAGGTCCGAAAGAGAGAGAAGGCAAACATAAATAACCCTTTGTACATCAAATAGTTGGCAAGGAACCACTCGAAAGAATTTCCTAAGGGCATCCTCATAGGCTAAAGATTTTGGTTGAAAGGCAAAGACCCCATGATAATGGACAACAAAAACTTGCAAGATGTCTGGAAATCTAATGAGTTATTGGTTAGTCCCATGAATGGCATGGCCCTTGCTCACCATCTATCAACATTGGATGAGTGTAAAGAACTCATTGTAAACCTTGTCTCTAATATTTATCCAATGCATATGACCCAGAGTTGAACATCACAAGGTTTGTAGGCCTCTTCAACTTTGAGCTTGTGCCTCCATTTGGTCATTTACTTTTTTAAGTCCTCATTGACAAGGGAAAGCTCAGAATTATATGAATTTCTAAGGAATTCACAATGTGAAGTCTCATGAGCCTACCTAAATACTTTGGATTTTTTATAATAGACCTGAAGGAAAGTGGTGGTATGAGAGATAGCAAGTGTCCACCAACTAATCCAATCAATCTCCCCAGAGAGACATGTACTATATTTGAAATTATGTATTACTAACTTTTTCCGTTAGGAGAATTTTTTTTAATGTAATCTTATGGTTAAGAATGGGACTCGAGTGGCCTCTTTCAACATAAGAATGTTATATCTCTATAGTGTGATATATACTTTAATTAATATATTGAGTTAGGAAAGTTTGACACATTCCCTCTTGGCCAATAATTGTACCTATCTTGAAAAAATCCAAACTCTCCACTTTATAGTTTAAGGTCACAACAAATGTGTGTTTCACATTAGAGACCATGCACATCATAAATATATCATAGATGTGTATCGTGAATATGTGTGTGTGTGTGTTCGAATGGGTCCCTGCCCACAAAAGAAACATGAAAGCTCAAAAACAAAAAACAAAGATGGAAATGTAGATTCCATCTACACCTTCCAAAACCAGATATAAATCATCAATGAAAATAAAGGTAGATTAGAGAATTACACACTAAATTCAACTTCTCTTTAAGACTCAGTAATACCAACCAATGCATCCATCTTTTAATAGAAGCTCATGCACCCAAAATTTAAATTTATTGACCTCCACATGCTAAGGGGTGTAGGGGCCCCTTTTTTTCCATCTGTGGATCTTTTTATGGTGCTAGGGATAAATTCCATCCCAACTCTTTACCAAAAAAACTCCTCCTTAGCAAGTTGTTTTCCTTTCTCTGTTGACTCTTTCATTTTTTCTCCCTGAGACTTTAGGGATCTTTTTCTCCAACCTACATAAGGTTTATAGTGAGAATGTATATGTACAAATTTTCATCCAATGGTTCCCCCCCTTGATCATTTTGAAAATCCATATTGTCCACAATTCTCATATTTATTTCCCCTAATTATTTTGAAGTTTCATATGGTCCTCACACCTCATACTTTCTATTAGTTGAGTGTTGGACCCCAAATTTTGGCTAAGTGTTTTGATATTTTGGAAAGAAACTGGCACGGTGCAAAAGGAACATAGCACAAATATATTATGGTACAGAACTAGAATGGCACAGAATCACCATGGCATAGGACAAGGGAGGCACAAAAGGACTAGGGTGCGAAAGCACCAACATGATAAAACACAGTCAAAGATGGTATAACTACGAAGGACCCAAGAGCATAAGACTCAGAGTAATATCAAAAGACTTGGGGAATGCATGGGAAGTGAGAGACGGTTAAGGAGAAATTCTCAAGGGTCACCCAAACCTTATACATTGAGAGTTCTGCACCGACTCGCAAGGAGATAAACACATGGTAGCAAGAATATAACATAGAATGAGTATATAGGGGGTGCAAAGGCTTGGGTCCTTAGGAGAAACTAGTTAATAGACCACCATGACTCTCAGTTCATAGAGAGTTCGTTGGCCAATTACTTATGTCATTTATGTTGTAACTACTTAGTCAGGGATAAACAAGTATAAATACCCTTGTATGAAAGTATTGTACGTGACATATTTTTGGATATCATTTGTTGAAGCATAATATAAGAGTTGTGGATATTTTAGTAATTTTTAATGTTCCTATTATAATTAATGGATAATTATCCATGTGGTATAGGTTTTTATTTAGTACTTGGCATTATACTTAATATGAGTTCTATACATACTTTTACTTTTTATGAGTAACACTCTCTGAAATTAATGGCACTTCTTTGCATAATAATGGTTATTGAGTGTAATGATACTAGAATCAAAGTAGTGTATCTCTTTTTGTATGTAACTACTAGTCAAATATAAGTCTTAACCAAAAGTGTATGATTGATATGTAATTGTGCAATAACCCACGGGAACTAGTCTCTAGCTGCGCACTTCAAGTGAGCGTGCAAGACCATAATCTTACATGAAGGGCTAATACGCTAGCTCATTAGGGATACACTTTAGTGCTTGAAACATTATTAAGAAAAAAATACCAACATTATGGTTTTGTTGTTGGGACCCATAGTGCTTGTTGCAGAGTAATGGAAGATGCTTAAACATATCACCCTTGAGAATATTGAGCAATGGATTACTGGGGTTGATGATAGTTTGGTGGTTCCTTACCTTGAACAAGGTGTTTTCACACACTAGTAGGTAGAAAAAAATATCTATAGTGCATTATACAAAACTTTATTTATTGAAATCCTAGTTCATTTGCATACTTGGCTATCTATCTATTTATGCTTAAGGTTGATCACAAAACTTTGGAAGAAGATAGTCTTAGATGTTAGAATGATAAAGAGCTTTACCACAACTTAGAACATCATAGACATGAGTTTTTAACATTTGGTGGACAAGAGTATTGAATAGATACATTATGGAGTATGTTGTAACTACCTATTCTTGTCCTAAAGAAGCCAAGTTCTAGTTTCTTAAAGAACCACGAGCCTGGTATATTAGACATTTCTCATTAGAATTAGAGAAGTTATTTATTGATTTTGGGCTTTAAAATATGCTAATGGAGAGCTAAATCCCTCTTTTCATGAGCCACACATTTATAATGGGAATAGAGAAGAGTTGGTAAAATATTTTAGGTTTGGAATGGTATCTAGTTAGCGGGCATTAAGGAAGTAGAAATATGATGAAGCTCGACAGATGACCATAGGAGTAAGCAACACAGAATGAGACTGGGAGAATTCAAGAAGTGATGTTAGGATCTTTAGGGAAGTGGAAACACACGAATCCCCCATCACTTTCAAACTGTGCTCTATGCCACTTATATCATATGAAGGAGAAACTAGCTGGATAATAGAAACTAAAAAACCAAGTTTGAACCAACCAAGCTCCCCAACCATAGTGCACGCTCATGCTTTTGAATCAGATGAATTACATATACATAATTTGGATACAGATAACATGGAATTAGAAATTAATCCTATAAGGGATATTGTAGCTGAGCTAATTATCACTCATAAGGAATTAACACTTTCTTTCTCTCTTCAAGGGAACTTCATGGCTCAACTTGGAATGCCTAGAGAATATGGCATTCAGAGTAGATAGAGTACAAGCCCAAATATTATTAATCAACCAGCTACCACACCCCATAGCACGGGTGTTGCTGATGGAGATGTTGGGGGTAGACTAGGAGGTGGCACAGGAAGAAGTGGTGGACTTCCCCCTTAAGGGACAAGATCCGAGGTTCTCAACAACCACTAGAACAAGTACCTCAACTTCCAATAATGTATTATGAAATGACACTTCACCTACCTAAATATTGAGGTGTAAAAAATGTTTCAAAACATGTCCATAAGTGCAAACTTATTTGGAAGGTGCAAGGCATCACTTCTTCTAAGAGAAAAGCTAAATAATTTATGAATATATTTTAGGAAAGAGTGCATAGGTGGTATATAAAGTTTAACCCTCAACAAGATGTCATTGACTATGAGCATCTCAAAACAACATTCCTTCATGAATTTGACATTCTTGAATTTGAACAACAAAGTATTGTAGTACTAAAGGATATAAAGCATGAACTCACTAAAAGTGTATGAGAATATGACACAAGGTTTAAAACACCTCTATCAAAACTATAATTTGAAATCAATGCTACTCAACATGCACAGTGGTTCATGGGATGATTGTTACTTCCCTTCCGATGAACATTATCCCAAAAGACCTTTACTAACCCGTGTGAAGCTCTAAAAGTTGATCTTTATGCTAAAGTTATTGGAAGTATTGACACTGGGATTAGTCCCTTCATGGAAGCCCAAATAGATTTAATCGCATTACAGCTTGAAAAAATAAATGCAAACAATGCATATGATTCTTATAATGGTCTTTGGTGCATCGATTATGAGTCTGAAGGACATAACCAAAGCAACTACCCACATAAAAACATTTGCATTATACTGAAGCAGTCATGTGAAATCTACCATGAAGAGCATGATGTACAATCTTGTCCTCTCTTATAGCAAGCCACATATTTTAAAGTATCTAACTATTTTAAAATGTGTGATGCCTACACCCATGACACAAATGATTATCGAGTGATTAGTCATATCCATGAATCATACACATGGGGTACGTGTCAAACCTTTATGTCCAATAATTAGGATAATGGTGGCTATCATGGTCGAGGTAGAGGACAAGGATGAGGAGGTGGTTGTTTCCCACCAAGAACATGTTATAAGTGTGGATCCCTAGACCACTATCAAAGAGATTGTCTAGCTTACCCTACATGTGTTTTTTTTCTAAAGGACCATCGATTAGAAGAATGGTGTGACTTATACACTACCATCATAAAGGAGTAGAATGAAAAAGGTGAAGGTATGACTCACATTGATAAACCACTTGATGTGCAAGTTTAAGCACCCCAACATATCAACAAGTGAATATCACTACATGTAGCGGAGGACAATCTCAATCTACATCTACTTTTATTGAGAAGGTACAGCATGAAGAGCCTCAAGAAAGGAAATATCTTGATGTCCAACAATAGAAGGATGTGCTCTAGAACACTATGATGTTGGTTTGAAAACTATAGGTAAAAATTCAATTTCTTATCAAGGACAAAGAAGCAATGCAATGCGTTGATATGTAGAAGGCAATAGAGACACAAAACATGGTGTAAGATGATTTTTAAGAGCTTTACAAGCGTCTATGATCTAAAACTCAAAAATTTTGGTTGACAAATATTTCAAGAACACAAAAATAACACAGTAACAATGAATTCTCTAAGAAAAGATGTTTTATTACTCAAGATCGCAATACAACTATATGTTTATCTCTGGGAAGAGATGTCTAATTTTCATTTCAAGTTACATCTTCATTTATACACATTTTTAAAGTAGGGGGAGGATGTGTAAGGTCACCAATCTCGAGGGAGATGAATTGGTTCGACTTCCATGATTTAAAATAATACAGAATTCGAGAAATTATTATTTTTAGAAACTTACTATTTTTAGACTACACTCCTAAAATTGAAATTTGGGGCACTTCCATTGGGTTTTTTGGGATCAAAATTCATTAAGTAGATCTCCATGTCATCTCACCATGTTCTCCTTGTTCTTAGATTTCCAACAGTTCAAATGGCGAGTCAATTGGAGCTACAATGCAAAAGTAATGGCTCCCAGAAGTTCTATCATCAATTGGGGTGGAACCGTCACCCGAATTGTCACCTGAATTATTGACCGAATCAGTCTACTAGATGAAGACTTTGTTACACAACTAATTATTTGGCCTAAGAATCAATTACAAGCACCAATGGATTCTCAACCCCAAATGAATTGATAGACTAAGGATCGTCATTTGAATCATGCTCGATAGTAAGATACCCCTATTCATCCTAGCCCTTTAGAGGATAAAGAAATATTAGTGAATAATGTCATCAATGGTTGGGTAATTTGGGACATCTTAGTTGACATTGGTGTTGAAGTTAATGTCCTCACTAAGGATGTATAGTGCAAAATGGCTAGTCTAACATTACAACCTTCACCGCACGTATTGTTCATGGCTAATAAAACTCGTGCTCTATAGATTAGTGTCCTCAAGAATGAAATGGTTGATATACTTAGAGTACGTTTCAATCTGATTTTGAAGTTCCTGAGTTAGCTGAAGTAGATGATTTCCCATCTCTATTAAGGTGACCCTAGTGTTATGAAAACAATGCAGACTTAAGTTTTAAAAAGCATTACATCATTTTAGAGAATGTTGATCAACGTGTTGTTATTCCCCTAGACCAAAAACAAAGGCCCCCATATGTAGAACCTAGTAATGTGGAAGAAGATATTAACCACATCTATAATGTCACTACCTGAGATGGTGAGCAATGTGATCCTACTCCTGATGGCATCCTCTGATGGATGGACACCCAATCCGTTTCTGATACTACAAGAAATGCTTGTAATTGTTGGGCCCATAATGACTATGACCTCATTGGAAGAGTGTACAGTACCATTGGTAGTCAGGTGAATGTTTCGTGTCAGTATCATAAGTGCTACAAGTTCATCCACCTTATTATTGGCCAAGTCATGAGGATACTGTTGGCATCAAATTGTGCACCCTATGACACTCTATTCAACTCCTACAATTTGATGCAACATTGAATCATCTCTTAAGTTTTGGGAAACTTGTAAGAAAGATGAATCTCTAGTTTATAAGGGCTAGCTCCCTAGATTCTCCTTTGAATGCCTATCACCTAATCTAATGTTTGTTTATCAGAAAGAGTTAAAAGCTTTGCATAAATTGGAAAACTACACTAAAGAGGTGATCCACCAAGATATATACCACAGACTATCAAACTTTTGCTAAGCAAAAGGCTTTCCAAGATCAATTCTAGGGATTGAAGGATTCTAGCATAATTGCTTCAATGTGAAGGTAGCATACATGGGACAATCAATAAGATAACTGACCTAAGGGAAGATTGCACACCATAGAGATAATTACTTGCTTAAAGGAGGGCCTAGTACAATCAACACACTTCACATGACCTGTTAAAATTAGAAATCTTGCTTAAACATGAAGGATAAGGTGAGTAAGGATGATACTATCACTCAGCTCCACTATTCATCACTCACACACTTAGACAAATTGTTCACAACTCAATTAAACTTGTATTCAATGTTCAAATAAAAAGTTTGATGTCATTTTAAAATGAATTCACCATAACAATTATGGTTAGATCCATATAATATCCAAAAGGCTCAATTTATAGAAGATGTGAGAAGAGAGAGAGAGAGAGAGAGAGAGAGAGAGAGAGAGAGAGAGAGAGAGAGAGAGAGAGAGTCCAAGAGGCACAAGGACAAGTGTCCAAAGATGAAAATTAGTTACAATGTATGTGGATGAAGAGATGGTGTGAGCCATGCAATTTTGTTACTTACAAATGTCCTCTCAAATCATTCAAGACCTGCAAAGTGGTTCAGAAATTCCTTTCCTTGCACAGAAAACTACCCCTCATGATTTTCCTTCCAAAACTACCTTATCATTGTAATTGATCAGGTTTGATGATGGGTTTGAGTGGGAGGGGTTGCTAACAAGCGCTCACATGCATTAGATTAGCCTCTAATCACTCATATTATCTAGGCCATGCACCATCATCCACGACAGTCCCAAAATGAGCTCTCTCCATGCACCCCCACACTTGGCACCTAAAACCTTCCCAATTATTTATTATATTCCATGCACAAGGGTGAATGACACTTGTTAAAGGTTTCCATATCATTAGTTTTAATAAATTATCCTTAAAAGGCTTTCCAAATTGAGTTTCTCTACTTTTCCCTAAGTATTCATTATCTGCCTACTAGACTGGTTGAAATGAAAGAGATGGCAGATAGGCTTATGAGTTTATATGGCTGATAAAATGGACATGAGGACTTATAAAAATTCCTAAACTCTCCTACAAAAGTGATTTGGCCTCTTTAAAGTTTTCCATGCCTGTAGAACACATAAAAAGGTCAAAAAGAGCCATGTTTTGACCTATTTCATACAGGTCCGTACACCTCAGCCACATGTGGATAATCCCCAGAGATTTATCTGCATCATCCAATTGGTTTCATGGCTTTTCCACCCCCCCATAGATGCTTCATTTGTTTCATCTTCCCAATCAGGTCTTTGAGGAGGGTTTGCAAGGGTTTTGAGGTGATTTTGGGTCTTAAAGTTTGTTCATAAAGAGCAGACATTGGACCTCTGATCAAATGCCACTTAGGGCTTATTAAGGACCCTCTCTAACTTTTATAATCACCTCAAGGTCCCATGTAAAGGTTGGTGAGAGTTCCAAGCATTTGAAGTTGGTCATCCATGTCTTTTTTGCACATTTTGTGAGGTATGAGCACATTTTAGGCCAAAAAATGGTTTCTTGGTGGATATCCTACAAACCAAAGGTTGAAACACTTATGTATATTCCTTAAAAACATGCCCCAATCCCTATAATATCTCACCAAGGGTTTAGAATGAAATTTACCCCTATTTTGAGATTAGGTCTATACCTTGCCAATGGGTATGCCTGCACCTTTGACCCAAAAGACTCCTATTTGCACTTACCATGAACTTTCATATCTTGGGCGCATCATTTTCAAATCCATATTAATTATTCAAAACACTTCTTGGCAATGGTTGGAATTTGAAATGACTTTGCATTTGGAGCTAAATTTGCATGTTGGTTCACTAGGTCTGCCTGCAGACCTTCCTACCTAGACCACTTTGTTTGCATTCAAACATTCTAGACTAGTTTCTTATGTTTATCCATGTGTGTTACAGCTATGTGAACCCTATTTACTGATCAAATTGATATTTGCTTCACCGTTCATCACTTTTCCCCAAAACTACCAATCTTGTGTATGGGAAAAGCACCTTACCTCTGAGACAAAATAGAGGCATATTTACATGTTTGTTTGTGAAAAATTAATGCTTGGGAAGCTTTATAAGGCCATAATGACCAATTTTACCAAATTATTTTGCCTAATTCCATGTTTATGGGGCTAACCATCTCAATTTTCTCAAAAAAAGGGGTCAAAACCCCTATTTTCTTGAATTTTTTGCCCAAACCTCCTCATAGATGATCTTTCCAAACTATTTCATGCTTCTAAGTTATTTATACATTCTCTCAACCCTCATTTCATGCTTATGAAACCTTGTAACCCACCCAAAACCTCTCCTAAGTGAAATCTCCATGCTTACCCCTTGAACCAATGGTTTCCTACCCTGTCTGTACGAACTAAGTTCATTTTGCCAAGAGAGGAAGGTCTTTGGGTATCTTGAGAGTGTTTTGGGAATAATATTAAATTAATTTAATCATGGTGAATCATATTACACTATTTGAAACCCTCCCTTCCTTCCTCAGTAGTCAAACTCTCATTTGGCTCCTCAAAGCTAGGACTTTCCCTGACTACAACAGTGGAATGAGATGTTTTCCTGTAGATATCTCTCTTTTAAGATCCTATCAAGGTGTCAAAGACCTTACATATCTTCCTTAACTCTCTTCTCATGTTAATTTGAGCCCATTTCCTTGATCCTTAAGTAATACTAGCATCTTTAAGGCTTCCAATATCTCACTGCCTGAATTGACTGGGACACTTTCTTGTTCAAGCCTTGTTGTAGGCATATCTTTAGGTTTTAGCACTTGTTTTTGGGAAGGTGTTTGTAAACCTCCCCTCAGCCCTCTTGAAACATTTTAATTCTCCTTGAACCCATTGTTCACCTAACCAGGTTCTTCTTTATCATTTGTAACTCCAAGCATATTCACTGCTTACACAGTCAACCATACACCCCTGCGTGTAGGTTAACCCCCACACAATGACTTGTTATCTTTCTTGATTCTTGCTTATGGTATGTGTATGAACTTCTCTTAGAGTCCTTGAAGCCACAACTTACATCCCTGAACTAGCAATCACCCTTGAGAACCCTAAAACATCAACTAAGCATCAAGATTGAGGTCATTGTTTACTAATTTTGTCGTAAGTGTCACTTCCCAGGCCTGTGTACAGATAGAGGAGAGTGTTTAGGGATCAAAACATAAAATTACATACTCTCTTTGACATCTTGGATCATGAGTATCACTTGGATAATTTGGAATCATTCCCACATGGAAAAAAGACCTATCTTGAAAATGTAATTGAAAGAAGTTACTTTTGATCTCAATCATGTAGAACTTACTAAGGTCTTTCAGTATGTTTGAGCATGGTTTTGAGTTGTTCAACCACCATACTTCTCAAGTGTTTCATTCTATTTCTCTTGAAAATGACTAGCCTCATGGTGAGACTCTCCAAAACTCACAATTCACCTTCCCCAGACACAATCTTGGATTCTTAAACCAAAACACAAAAGATGCAAGCTCTCTGTTTTGTCTATTTAGGGAAAAGGTCCATGTATCAGTGTCCTTGCTTATTAAAGTCTTCCCAACACCATGCTTGGCTCTTAAGGGTCCTAATCATGTTGTATAGGCCATCAACTTACCTCATAAACCTCATGAGATCTCAACCCTGTAGAATACCTCCATACAAACCCTTGTAGCTTTGCAAATGACACCTAAAGATATGCATTTGACTGTATGTGAGGCAATGAGGATGATACACCACTAAAACAAGCCTAGGAGAAGTTTTTTTAAGTGTATTGATGTTAGGTTGTGGAGCTAAAAGCTGCACTGATGCAGACATTGGAGGAGGGTGCTGAGTGTCACAGTCACCGGTGTCGGCCAGGCCAACCGACGTCGGTCAGGTGGAGTCAGAGATCGGCCGACGACAGTCAGAGATCGGCCGACGTCGGTCACCCCCAAGCAGACAGGGACTGACGTCAGTTGCCTGTGTAGTTTCAAACTGCAAGTTCCACGGACAGTTCGTTAATGAATCAGTTTTTTGCATGAAAAAAGCTAATTATAGTCTTGGAGTTGTGGATCTAATTATTGTAATTAGGTGTCTAATTATTGTTTGCATGAGATATATATAATAGACTCATGGGCTATATTGTAATTTGTGCTAGAGAGTACGAGAGCAAATATTAGCTCCTTCAGAGTGAAGAGAGCAAGGTGTGTTCCTCCTAGTGCCACAGTACCAAGTGTGGGTGCTAGTTTGGAGAATCAGAAGGATTTTTTATGTATGTAAGATCTTGCTCAGCAGGTGTGCAAGGCCACGTTTGGAGATCTGTATGGTAAGTAAGATCATTGATCTGCAAGTGTATGTGTGTACGAGGTCTAAAGTTTGTAGGTGTGCAGAACCAAGTTGATCTGCAGGTGGCAGCAGAATCAAGGTGACAGCAACACAATAGGCAGCAAGATCAGGTAAAATCTACTTAGAGTATGGTGTGTAATCAGTTATAGAGCAAAGAGGAAGGCAAGGTAGTTCCTTTCAAAGTAAGATCATTTGAGTTGCAGGTTGTTGCAAGTTCATGAGAGATTTACTTGGAGTACGTTGAGTACTTGGAGTGCGTGGAGCACTTGTGGAGTGCGTGGAGCACTTGTGTACTAGCAGTAGCAATACTGACTGGTGGTACTGGCAGTAGTGATACTGACTGGTTGGAGGTGAACACCAACTCTGTGTTTGAGTTGTGTGTTGGGACTGTAAGAGAGAGTGAGCTCTTGAAGAGATTTATTGTTTATGCTCTAGATGTGTGTGATCTCTAGAGATGTAAGGAAGAAGACTGTGGCATCTTCTTTGTTGTATTTCCTTCTGAAAGAGTATTAATACAATTGGGTATTATCTCTCATATTCTGTGTTATTTTTGAATCTAGTTACTTGTACTTCTGATTTAATTTTGCATATTAAGTTGTTTGTACATGGTAATCAATGGTGCTTTTGGGTCCTAACAGTGGAGTCAGAGCATGTTTGTTGTTCTAGATTTCTGACAGTTGGTATCAGAGCCAGAGTGTTGATTCATAGCTTGATACCACTGACAGTTGGTATCAGAGCTAAGGTTGTAGGGAGCAGGTTTGTGTTTGATTACAGGTCACTCTCAGAGGTTTTTGATTGAGTGGGAGTAAAGTAATGGCAGAAGAAAGTACACTAAGAATGGAAGAATTCAAAGGCACGAATGATCAATTATGATGTTATGGAAAGAAAAAGTAGGTAAATAAAGATTGTTGGTTGGTAGCAGATCAGCATGAAAGAATTGAAGAAGCAGATGTTGCAGGTGTTGTTGCACAAGATGCTCTGAGATGTTTTTTGGATAAAGTAGAATCTTGTTTTATAGATTATGTTGTCTCTTTCCATGCAGTCCGAAATAGAGTATTTTTCCATGTTAAGGTCTTTGGAGACTTTAGAAAGATTTATTAAGGGGCTGGTTTGCCTTGCCAAAGAATTGGCAAATGGAAAGTGAAGCTAAAATTGCAGGCGGCCAACACATAGGTGTTGAAGGAGGTCATGCAAGTCTCGGTCTTGAAGATGCAACTAATTTCTTCAAGAAAGTTGGGTGATGAGAGATGCACAAGAACTCTCACAGCAGATGCACTTGAATTCGCTGGTGGTAACAAAATAGGTATCCTTTATCTATCTACTTATATTATTGATTCTTCTTTTGTTGCAAAAATGTGGCTTTGTAGGCTTGGTCACAAGAGCAAGAAGGAGATGCATGTTCTTAAGAGGAAGTCAGATGTGTTTGACAGACTTAAGAACTAGAAAGCCTTGGTGTTTCTGGAGGAGATGACAGACAGAGATCAGTGGAGAAGGCTGGACATCTCTAAGCAGGACGGTTTGGACAGGGTTTTGATCTATGGAGAGCTTGCGGGTAAAAAGTCATCACTCACATGCGAACACAGTTACCGGCATCGGTCAAGGAGAATCGGCGTCGAACAGACAGGTGCTGATGTCGGTCATGTGCAGACCAAAATTGGTGGTGTCAGGTAGGGTGGCTGCCGGCATCGATCAGGGAACCAATGTCAGCGACCAAGTAAGACCGATGTCGGTCAGGAAACTGGCATCGGCAGAAAGGACAATCGCATGGGAACCGACATCGGTTGGATGCAGATTGTGTGATGACCGAGGTCGGTCACTGAGATAGATTTTGGGCAGACAGCAAGCTGTCAAGGAGTCTCAAACGCCCATATGGAGGACTGAAAGGGTAAGTAAGCCTCAAATTCGTTGTTCCTTTTTTTATACTCGTTGTTCACTACAGAACAAGAAGGATCTAGGAAACAGTGAGAGCATGGCATGAACAGAATGCAGAACCAAATGAGAGATTTGGTAGGGTTGCCAGTCAGATGAAAGCACTGAGACGAATGAATACCTTAGTTAAAGAATAGAGAGAATGGATACGTGAGACGAAAGGCCAGGTCATATGGTCTTGAGAAAGCTGCAGGACAGTGGTACAGGTTTTGACAGGTAGATGACAAAGCAGGGCTTTAGTCAGTGTCAGTGTAACTATTGTGTTTGTCTTACCAAGTAGATGATGATCGTGACATTATCCTGTTACTGTATGTGGATGGTATGCTAGCTAGCAAGTTCGTATATACAGGGTTTTGTTGAGCTAAGGATAAGATTAGTTCAGTGGCATGTCATGAAGAATTTGGAGCAGTGAAATTCTTTGGCATGAGAGACATGAAAGATCACAAGTTGATTTTGTCTCCAGTGGGAACTGATGTGAATCAGGTGTTAGCGAGGTTCAATATGCAGGATGCAGAACCGGAGCACACCAAGGGCTAGACAGTTCAGTGTCCGAAATCACATGAGGTCTGGTATAGACCTGAGTTTGCCCAAGCAGTGGGTGCTGTCAGAAAGTTTGGAGCCGATCTGAGAAAGAAGCACTGGAGGGAAGTTCAGTGGATTCTCAGGGATTTGAGAGGGACCAACAGCAGGTTGACATGATATGCAGGGTCAAATTCTTTTCTACATGGGTTTGTAGATGCAGATGTGGCAAGTTACTTGGATGACAGGAGGTGCACCACATGATTTGTGGTGGTTGGTCTTCAAGGTTGAGCTTGAAGAGGGATACAAGCGAGGAAATAAATTAGACAGGGTACAAGTACAGGTACAAATATAGTGCAGCTATTTATCTCTAAGTGAGAGATTGTTAGGTTGTGGAGCTAAAAGTTTCACTGATGAAGACATTGAAAGAGGGTGCTGAGTGTCACAGTCACCGGCGTCAATCAGGCCAACCGATGTCGGTCAGGTGGAGATAGGAATCTACCGATGACAGTCAGAGATCGGCTGACGTCGGTCACCCCCAGGCAGATAGGGACCGACGTCAGTCACCTGTATGATTTCAAACTGTGAGTTTCATGGACAGTTCGTTAATGAACTGGTTGTTTGCATGAAGAAGGCTAATTATAGTCTTGGAGCTGCAGATCTAATTATTGTAATTAGGTGTCTAATTATTGTTTGCATGAGATCTATATAATAGACTCATGGGTTGTATTGTAATTTTTGCTAGAGAGTAAGAGAGCAAATATTAGCTCCTTCAGAGTGAAGAGAGCAAGGTGTGTTCCTCCTAGTGCCACAGTACCAAGTGTGGGTGCTGGTTTGGAGAATCAAAAGAATTCATGTATGTAGGATCTTGGTCAGCAAGCGTGCAAGGCCACGTTTGGAGATCTGCATGGTAAGTAAGATCATTGATTTGCAGGTGTATGTGTGTGCGAGGTCTAAGGTTTGCAGGTGTGCAGAACTAGGTTGATCTACAAGTGGCAGCAGAATCAAGGTGACAGCAACACAATAGGGAGCAAGATCAGGTGGGATCTACTTGGAGTACGGTGTGTAATCGGTAATAAAGCAAAGAGGAAGGCAAGGTAGTTCCTTCCAAAGTAAGATCATTTAATTTTTAGGTTGTTGCAAGTTCATGGGAGATCTACTTGGAGTACGTTGAGTACTTGAAATGCGTGGAGCACTTGTGGACTGCGTGGAGCACTTGTGTACTAGCAGTAGCGATACTAACTTGTGGTACTGATAGTAGTGATAATGACTGGTTGGAGGTGAACACCAACTCTGTGTTTGAGTTGTGTGTTGGGACCGTAAGAGAGAGTGAGCTCTTGAAGAGATTTACTGTTTATGCTCTAGATGTGTGTGAGCTCTAGAGATGTAAGGAAGAAGAGTATTTCCTTCTGGAAGAGTATTAATACAATTGGGTATTGTCTCTCATATTCTGTGTTATTTTTGAATTCTAGTTACTTGTACTACTAGTTTAATTTCGCATATTAAGTTGCTTGTACATGGTAATCAATGGTGCTTCCGGGTCCTAACAGTGGAGTCAGAGTATGTTTGTTCTAGATACCTGACAATTGATGCATCTTGAACCATGATAATCAATTTGGGCACAAGGATATTCCTCTAAGCATCAGCGTGATGTCATTAGGACTATAAGTGGGTGTCTTTGAGCTATATATGCAGAGGGAAACATGAAAGAGCATGACTTTACAAGGGTAAGTTTCTCCAAACACTTAAAATGTAATTTTCAACCTTTAGTTTGGATGACCTCATCAAGAATATTTTGAAATCAACTCAAAACACTCTCTTAAACATGTATAACCTCTATCCAAGGCACCTGAGATGATTGTAAGTGTTGAAGGACTAGTTTGCAAGCATACACAAGCCTAGAAAAGGCTTTCTTAGGCACTTGAGATTTTTAAAACCAATAGAACTATGGAAATGTCTTGAAAAGCATGGAAAAACACCTAAAACAAACAAAACCATCAAACTAAAGCAAGAAAAATTGAAACAAGTGCAAACAATGACCCCCTCATGGATGCAACTGCATAAAAAGTTGCTTGGAGTGTTAAAAATGGTTCATAAAGGAGGAACCACCAATATGAAAAATATTACTATGAAAATGAAGTGCATTCAAAGACCTTTCACCCACCAATACCATTCTTCCCAATTCCACCCGTACGGTCCACACCAAGCACTTGAAAATGACCTTCCTTAGCTTGCAAAAAAAAATAGAAGAAAAGAAGTTGCAGATGGACTTTTTGACATCCTCCTTGAAAACCAAGCATGTAAAATAGTGTGGGGAGGTGAAGAGACATTACACCCATGTTTGGAGCTGATGGTGAACTTAAGGAGTTTGTACAAGTGCCCAAAAAGGCCTAAAATTAAGAAGAAATTTCCCTTTTATGTATATAACTGACTCTTTAACTGCCATTTGGCCACTTTCTGACTGATCTTGACCTCTTAAACATTTAGATTCACCTTTGTGACAATTTTTATAACTCCACCATTCGTACAAGTCATTTAATAGGTTAAAAAAGTGGCCAAATGACCCTTTTTGCACATGAAACCTAGAAAGTGGCCAATTTATGACTTTTAGACACCTTTAAACAAATCAAAGACCATCTAAAGACAATTTAAACATAATTTAGACCTTTGACCAAGTTTGACCCTATTTGAATAGGGTTGACTTTCATTGACTTGACTAGTACAAGGGAGCTAGACTTGGACCAAGGCTAGACTAGGGATAAGAAAAACATTTGCTCAAATTGAAACCCATATAGGACATGAATAAACTTCTAAAAAGTTTAGAAATGTATGGGTTGACTCAAATTTGACCAAAGGTCAAATTTGGTCAACAAATACCAATGATAGATGCACTGTTAGAAAGACTCAATGCAGCCCCTCAGTTTCATGGACAAATGGAAGTTCATGACTTTGTCCAGTGCCTTGAAGCATTTTATCACACTAACAATGATCATATAAAATCCCTAGTTCACCTCTTTGATGGTACAATTGCAATTGCTCTTGCCAAGAAGCTTTTGAAGCTTTTGTTGTAGTCTAAAATTGCACCCGTGTGGGAAAAAATTTCAGGTTCTCCCACTTCTAGCTATAATATTGGAACAACCTCGGGCTGTGGGCATCCTGTAATGAGGTTGAATCTCCGAAGTAGGTCGGCTTCTTCTTTGATGCTCACCTAAAACTAATGCTTCACAGGAAAAAGGGTTAGAAAGGGAAAAGGGCTCCTAAGAAAGTTAACCAGAGGATGCACCAAATAAAAAATGGGGAACTCCCATAAGCTTGAACCCACACTAGATCTGTAGAGGACAATATTAGCTCACACAATCTCAAGATCAAGCTAATTACATAAGTGTTTCATGGAAGAGGTTCAGGAAGCAATGAATAAAAACAAAGAGGAGTTCTAAGACTCACTAAAATCTCATGTTAATGGCAGAAATAACACTAATCCAGACTTGTAAACAGCATTGAAAACTCCCTAAACAAGGTCAGAAAGGACCATGGACAAGGAAGATTCTTCTTCACACAATGCCATAGTGCACAGCTCACCAAACACAAATTCAAGGCAAAAGATAGGTAAGGAAAGTCCTATATTGCATCAAGAGGTAGTTCTTACATATGCTTGACAGGGTCGAGCCTAATCAAAAGGAGAATACTTTACAATATCTCAAAAAGTTCCCCAATTCCTCTAAAATTTCCAAATCAAAAAGAACTAGTTTCTCAAAATTTTAAATCAGAGAACCCCTTTACAAAATGAAAATAATGGGATATATAGAAAAGGTAAGAGAAATAGAGAGAGAAAGGAAAGGGGCACGTTGTCCATGATCATTGAATGAGCTCCACCTTTCAAGGGATGCCCCACCACCCCTTTGTCCAATCAAGACAAGTCCATCATTAACATTTATCCTTCAATAGCTCTAGTTAGTTCTCAAGTTCTTATTAGCTAAGAAAAGTGCACTACAGGCCAAGAGTTTTTTTTATATGGTGAGTCATCATCCTTCCAAGGAGAAAGTATCTTTGAAGGTTTTGATCATTATTGAATGTTCCAACTATTTCTCCAATCTCCCAAATTTGCTCCATGAATCTCGCCATACCTTCCACTTGGCTTCATTATGAGGACAAGGTCCTCATATCTTAAAATTGACAGAGCCATGTTGTGTGTGCTTTGAGCGGTGGTTTGTCGAAAGCATGGCTCGGGCCACTCTTTTCATTAATCACATACTTGCTCTATGCTTTGGGACATGAACCTGAAAAAACTATAGGTTGAAAACCAATCTAAATTATTGGTTTTCCTAGAGTTATAATAGACAACACTCTACTCGATCCCTGGTCTTTTTTCATTGACGAGTTGCTGACCTTTGATCTATACTAGGTATGAAAGACCTATTATGTCTCCTACTCACCATTGATTTAAATCCACAATTAAACACGTGCCATTGATTTGTCTGAGCCCATTAACCTGTCAGTTACCGCTTATCATTGGATCTTCTGTATGATTGAACATGAGTCATCGATCCTATTTTTTGAACCCAAACATCTATTTCATGAGGCTTCACTTTGACATCTGCACGAACCTATTTGACATCCACGCAATTGTCCTAGACCTTTTGAATTCAAATGACTATTTCTTGTAGCCTAAAATTGACATTTGCGCAACTGTCATTACTCTGCTGGAAAACCAATTTCTCGAGCCATTTCTTTCGGACTTTTGTCTACGAGCTTTTTGTTGAATAAATCCCCTTTGGGATTTTTTTTGTATTGACCACTTTCCTGAAGAAATGACCCTTCAAGGCAATCGTCTAGGACACTTTCCTTGGAAAAGGATTCTTCAAAAATCTTGTTTTGGACAATTTCCCAAGAAAAATACCCTTCGAGCTTTTTTAAATGGACCCTTCGACTTGAAAAAGTATCTTGTCTGAAGGGAAAGGACCCTTCGGGTTCTCAAAAAGCCCCCTTTTGTCGAAAAAAGTGCCCTTCGGCTTTCTTGAAAATGCCTTTTTCAAAAGGAAAGTACCCTTTGGTTTTTTTGTTTGGTCCATTTTGCCGAGAAAAACCCTTCAGAAATTTTGTAAGTGCCTTTAGCTTTTGGAAGATGCCCTTTCACAAAAATTGTTTCGGACAAAATATCCGAAACAATTCCCAACACTTTGTCAAATGAAGTAACTTGCCCTTCAAAACTTTTGTCAAACATTTTCCTCGAAAGAATTAGGTCTTCAGGAAAATTGTTGCGGAATTTTTCCCCGAAAGAAATAATTCTGTGGGATCCTTGCCTTGGACAATTTTCTCGAAAAAGTCCCCAACACCTGGTTAAAAAACTTGACACAATTGCCCGAAACAAATATTATCACTTGGCCCAAAATATCAACATTTAGCCAAATAAAAATGTCCGCAAGAATTGAACTTAGCCAAACAAAAGCTCGAAACAATTATGCCAAGTAAGGACAGCCAAAAAAAGGGTTTTGCACTTAGCTTTTCTAAGGCATGTATGTTCTTTCGAACTCATGCTCGAAATGTTGCTTGATCCATCTAGGCACAGCTTGGTATGTCAGCAAAATTTGGCCAACAGCTTTATAGGACAAGTTGGTTACTGTCCCAATCCTCCAATTCCCTGATTGGATAAGCCCATTCCATGTCCATGTGGATGCATCTAGAATGGCAATTAATGCAATCCTTGCACAACCAGGTGAAGGTCACCTTGATCACCCGATCTACTTTGCTAGTAGAAAACTTCCTCCAGCTGAGTGGAATTACACCACAACCGAGCGCAAAGCATTATCAATGGTCTATGCTCTACAGAAATTTTGACAATACTTATTGGCAACACCTTTTGTATTCTATACATATCATGAAGCCTTAAAGTATCTAGTAAACAAACCAATGTTGCATGGACGAATCTGTCATCGGATAGTGTTATTCCAAGAGTTTCAATTTTATGTCATGGTCAAACTTGGAAAAACCAACTATGGTCCTAATCACCTCTCACTGATTGATTTCGGAGAACCACCGCACGCTATTGAAGATGATTTGCATGATGTTTAACTCTTTTGTGTTACTCATGTACTTGAGGAATTGGAAGATATTGTAGCCTTTCTAACTACTAGCTCAGTGTCGGACTATCTAACTCCGCAGGGCAAGAAACAACTCACGGTTTGCATCACACTCTTTCAACTCATAGGAGGGGACCTTTACAAGCTTGGCCGAGATGAAGTTCTTCATCATTGTGTCATGAAACATGAGTGTTTTGAGGTACTTCAAGAAGTTTATGAAGGCATTGCAAGTGGACACTATGCTGGAGAGGCTACCACACGTAAGGTTCTATTGGCCGAATTATGGTGGCCTACCCTCTTTCAAGATGCAAAGGTATATGTTAGGAAGTGTGACATTTGTCAACATGTAGGAAAACCAAATCACCTAGATGCCATGCCTCTACGTCCAATTCTCTCTCAAGAACCATTTGAAAAGTGGGTCATTGATTTTGTTGGCCCAATCACTCCAGCTAGACAACGAATAGGTTCCCGGTATATCATTACAGCCACTGATTATCTTATGTGTTGTGTTGAATCTTCACCAGTGAGAGATTGTTCTACTACTATTGTTATGTGGTTCATTTGGGAGCATATCATAACTCAATTTGGATGGCCACTAAGTTTTACTAGTGATCGTGGTACCCATTTCTTAAATGAAATTATTTTTATTCTACTTGCAGAGTTCATGATTACTCATCACAAAACAACACCGTATCATCCACAAGTCAATGGCACTATTAAGGCATTCAATAAAATCTTAGGCACAACATTGATGAAGATTTTTAATATTGGCCAAACTGATTGGGATGATAGAGTATTTGTGGTACTGTGGGTTTATTGAACAACCTATAAGCACCTAAATAAGAACACACCATTTTTGGTATATGGCAAAGAGGCAGTGCTACCTATTGAGTTCTTGGTACCATCTCTTCATATTACGTGCGTTGGATGATTGGATGAGTCATCCTTTAAGGCATGTCTGAATACTTTGTTACAGCTAGATGAAGCCCATTTCCTTTCTCATTAGAGTGAGGTTGTGGAAAAGCACAAATAGAAAACATGGCACGATCAACACATCAAGCATAAAACATTTGCCCCTGGAATGAAAGTCTTGCTATATGGCTCCAAGTTCGTGCACCATTCTGAAAAACTTCGGATTCACTGGGACATTCTTTTTGTCCTTCATAGCATTCGACCTACTAGCATTTGTTGATTACAAAGGTTGGATGGCCTATTCCTTCTTGGGCATTACAATGGAAGCCGACTCCAACCGTATTTCACCTCTGAATAGTTCAGATTTTGTAACAATAAGGCTTATACCATTAGTATAGGATTTCTTGTTTTCAATAAAAACTCTGCCTTTGATACGTGTGACACTTATTTACTTTAGAATAGCTTAAGTTTTGTACTTGTATTTTCATGGAGGACCACAACTCAGCTTTAGTGTGGGGTAAAAGATAGGCACATAAGTTACTTATGGTGCGCAAATTAAGGCATACAAATCATTTAAGGCATGCAAACTACATAGCCTAAGGCTAAAATGTTGCCACCATATAGTTTAAAAATTTGAAATAAACAATAATTGGCTTCCACTCCAAAGAAAAGCATGGGATACATTTGTTGTCCACTTCAAAGGAAGGCACGGGATGGGACGTGTCATTAATGCAAAAAATAGTGGTTGCGAGAAATGTGCCAATGGCGTGACAAGACAATACCGTTAAATGACAAGAAGCGATGGTCGAAGAATGATGACCGTTAAAAATGCATTTATGATGAGAAGTGATGGATGAAAGGACAGGGGGTAGGAAATGCAAGTTAACTCCCTCGAATACTTGTATTTCATGGAGGACCACGACTCAGCGTTAGTGTGGGGTAGAATATAGGCGTGCAAGTTACTTATGGTGCGCAGATTACTTAAGGCGCACAAGTTATTTAAGGCATGCAAACTAGCCTAAGGATAAAGTGTTCCTGCCATATAGTTTAAAATTTTGAAATAAACAATAGCTGGTTTCCACTCCAAAGAAAAGCACGAGATATAGTTGTTGTCCACTTCAAAGGAAGGCATAGGACGGGACATGTCATTAATGCAAAAAAATAGTGGTTGCGAGAAATGTGCCAACAGCGTGACAAGACAATATCATTAAATGCATTTATGGCGAGCAGCGACGGTCGAAGAATGGCGACCATGAAAAATGTATTTATGATGAGAAGTGATGGATGAAAGGAGAGGGGGTAGGAAATGCAAGTTAACCCCCTCAAGCCTATAAAAAGATAAGTTAGATCATTTTTTACATTTTACCTTGCTTCCATTTGCGATTACAGAGCCAAGACCGATTCCAGAGCGCATATACGAAGCTTCACAAGTCTATAAACAGGGATTAAGATGAGAATCAATGTATGCAAGCAAAACATAGGACAAACTTTGAAATATGACCATAGCAAAGGACTTGTAGTTGTAGGTTGTAGAGGTAAGCATCCACCATTAGAGGGCAGTGAAGCACGAAAAGCCAAAGTTGCAACATAGCAATCATGTATTCCTTTAGGAATGTTGGATGGTCGCGCCTCAACCTTTGGGCTCCTAGGAGGGTGATGTGGCCTAAGAAGGCCTTAAGGACTGATCCATTGCCAGCAATACCAAACGAAAAGGAAGTAATTGGGGGAGAAACAATATTCATCATAGAAGAAACCCCTATAGAACAGGGCCAATGCACGAAAAGAGAAGAAGCTAGTATGACACATCAGGCAAAGAAGACACAATCATCTCCGCCCCCGCCTTTGATGATTGAAGAAATGCAGTATCTAGAGACAGTGTTGCACACGAAGAACTGGGTCTCCAAGGTACCCACCTGCACAATCTTTGATTAGAAACATCATCAACCAAGGAATGAGGTTGATTTGCAAAATGACTACTGAGTTGAGCACCAGAACACCAAGAACTAGTTGGTGTATGACCTCAAGATTTTAAATGCTTTGAACATTGTGGGGTTGTTCCAATTGTTCAATTTACCTTACTTTAGAAAACCCATGGAGGCAATCAAGTTCCTACTCTCGCGTGTCCATGAAGACTACCTCTACTTCGTTGGGCGTAGCATGAAGATCACACCCAAGAGGATAAGTAAGGTGTCGGGCCTACAGTGTTTGGGGTTAGATGTAGCATATGACTTGTGGGAAACTGATGAAATCCAAAAGATGGCCACAACACTAATGTATCAAAAGTAAGGCCATGCCATGCACATCAAGAACCTATAGAATCCTACCCTCTAGGTTGCAACACACATTATAATGACCAAGATCGATGGCGCCGAACGTTGGAAAGAGGTAGACATGGCCCACCTCTACATCGCCCACCAAGTTACTGAGGGCTTAAAGTATAATTGGGCTATGTAATTTAGCCACAAAATCATTGAGGATGCGGAGAAGACCCATTGGATACCAGGTCATAGGTTTCCATGGGGAGTATTTTTGCTTTTGATGGTGTTTGATGAGATCGGTGTACTTGATTGCACCATGGGAACGTTGAAGTGGGCATACCCCCCCCCCCCGATAACAAGTCCCCTGTTGAGCGCTATAAGGCATTCACGTGCCTGGGGCACATCACCCCCACATACAAACTAAAAATGAAGTCTTGGATTGATAGGATGGAGGCATTCGGGAATGAATGGTGCATTTCGAAAGACTTGCCACCTTCACTGGGGAACAACCTTAGTTTGTTGTGAAGCAGCACTTCTCTCTAGCATGCATCAAGATGGTCCCTTCCGGAGAACTCTCTGTGTGGTTGAAGCTACCATATGCCTTTTCGACATGATACTTTGTCGACTATGTGAACCGCATTTACGATGCACAACCTATTGCCTTGGAGACAGACAAAATCAACTTGAAGATTCATACTCTCCGAAAGATGTATGTCTATCCAGGCAATAAGGCCTACAGGGAAAAGGAGACCGACCAAACAAATATCAAGGTCAAGCCAATATTAGTGGGAGAACATGTACATAATTTATTCTACATGTTGCAGCCTAGGCATAAGAGTTCAAAGGGCACGGAACACACAGAGGAAAAGCTCCCACCAGTACCTTCTCTGATGAAGAAGCGGGTTGGGCACGATGCCAACACCAAACACAACAGGTTTCTCAAAAATGACAGAGGACTGCCCAAGCTCAGAAACCTATCCCTTCTCCATCGTACCCTTCTCCACCTCGCCCTTCTCCTCCTTGACCTTCTCCACCTCGACCTTCTCCACCTCTCCCTTCTCCACCCAAAGTTCTACCTCTGCAGGTCCCTCCACCTCCACCTTCTCCCCCGCACATTCCTCCACCTCCGCCCTCACCTCCTAAAACTTCACAAGCATATTTGCAATCAGGGGTTGTACCACAGTGAGCCGTAAAGCAAAAGCCCAAGCAGGATGAGCCTACAATCTAGAAGGAAGAATTGGACTCTGATTTCGAGAAGACACCCTCCCCCCGTGCGAGAGGAAGAGGCCACCTTCGAAGACTCGCCATTGGACATTAGGGGTCCATATGGCAAAGAGGGGGATGGTGAAGAACATCAGATAAGTGGAATGGCTATCAATAGCACTTCTTTAGCTACCGAAGTAGAGGTCAAAATATTGGAACGCGATCCAAATAAAGGGAAGGAGTTCCAAGTTTGAAGAACCTACCATTGATGCATCTGCCAATCTGTGTGTCCACTATCAAACGGACATCCCTGATAGGATGTTATACTTATGGCTGCACTTCCTTCCCCAAAATGCAAGCCTAGACACAAGGAAGCATATGTCCTTCCTATTGGACATGTACAATGAGGAGCGCCATTTTGAGCTTCCTCAAGACAGCCTCCTCTAGGCCCTGATGCTCCAACACTGCCAAAACCACTATGGGTTGATCCCCAAAAGATCACTCCTCTGCAAGCCGGTGCGACATTCTTGAAGATGGCTTTTGAAGTCATGTGCCAGAGTATATTCTCAAACTATGATGCGCATGATGCAGAGAAGAAACATGCCCAGGTGGTGGGCAAGTATGAGAAAGAGGTTGCCACCAAGAAGGCACTCACAAAAGAAGTGGTTGATTTAAAACCGCAAGTAATGGAGGCCAAAGTCAAGACTTTAAATTTGTGCAAGACAATTTTGGGCCAAGACCTAGCTTTAGCGGATGGTGTGCCTCTCGACTGGGATGCAATGGATAAACTGGAGACCTTGGTGAATCTCCTATTGAAACGTTGTAAAGATCAGCATGTGCTAAGGAATGAGGCACTAGCACTAGCGGAGCAATTCACTAAGGCGGTCAAAGTATGCAAGCGTGCCCTCGAAAGAGTTGGGGAAGTCATCCCCATCTTGGATGGGATTTTTTAATGAATGACGCAACTAAATAAAATATTGGAGGCTCGTCTCCATGTAGAGGAATCCTAGAGGCAACAAATCATTGATGTTGCCCTCTTAATAAGGGACCATGTCGAGCGCGCAAAAACATTCAAGGATGTGGAAACAATGGAGGAGAAAATCAATGCACATCGATAGCAATTTAATGCTAGTTTTGCAGCCCTTCGAGGACAGGTTGTCAGAGAAGTCTCGACACTGAAAGAAGTCTAGAAGTATTCCAGCATGTCCTTGGACGAATTGGTCAAAAAGGCTAACGAGATTTCTGAACAACCCGAGAAGTTGAAGAAGTCTAAGACAGGAATTGAAGAAATAACTGCAAAGCTGCTCAACACATTATCACATTAGGACGATGTTAAGAAGCACGTCGAACAGACGAGCCCTAAATTTTTATTGAAAGTTGCCACCAAGACTCAGTCTGGGACGGACTAAGAGCATAGTGTGGGGTGATGTTGGACCCCAAATTTTGGATAAGTGTTTTAATATTTTGGCAAGGAATTGGCACGGCACAGAAGGAACATCACGCAGAAAAACTATGGTGTGGAACTAGAATGGAGCAGAAGCACCGTGGCACAGGACTAGCGAGGCGCGAAAAGACAAGGGCACGGAAGCACTAGCAAGAGAAGACCCAATCAAAGATGGTATAACTACAAGGAACCCAAAAGCATAGGACTCAGAGCGACAGCAAAAGACTTGGGGAGCGCATGGGAAGTGAGAGACGATTAAGGAGCGATTCTCAAGGGTCACCCAAACCTTATACATCGGGAGTTTTGCATCAACCCGCAAGGAGATAGACATATGGTAGCAAGGATTTAGCATAGAATGAGTATATACGAGGTGCAAAGGCTCGGGTCCTTAAGAGAAACTAGTTAACAAACCACCACGACTCTTAGTTCATAGAGAGTTCGTTGGCCAATTACTCATGTCATTTATGTTGTAATTACTTGGTCAAGGATAAACAAGTATAAATACCCTTGTATGAAAGCATTGTACGTGACGAGTTTTTGGATATTTGTTGAAGCCTAATATAAGAGTTCTGGATATTTTAGTAATTTTTAATGTTCCTGTTAAAAATTAAGTGATAATTATTTGTGGTAGGTGTTTGTTGAGTACTTGACGTTGTACTTAATATGAGTTCTATGCATACTTTTACTTTTTCTGAGTAACACTCTCTGAACTTAATGTCACTTCTTTTCATAATTATGGTTGTTGAGCATAATGATAATAAGATCAAAGTAGTGTATCTCTTTTTATATGTAACTACTAATCAAATATAAGTCTTAACCCAAAAAGTATGACTGATATGTTATTGCACAACACAACCCATGAGAACCGATCTCTAATTGCGCGTTTCGAGTGAGCGTGCAAGACCACGGTGTTGCGTGAAGGCCTAGTGCACTAGCTCATTGGGGCTACACTTCAGCGCCCTAAACATTATTAAGAATAAAAGCCCAACATTGAGTCTCCACCACAGTTAGAATTAGTTGATTTAAATCTGCCTTGGAAAATAGCAAACATTTTCTTCTTTTTTTCTGAGGTTGGAATCCTTTTCCATCTCCATACCCAAGACATGGAGGTTTTTCTCCAAAGTCTTCTCCTCCTATTTATCCTCTTGAATATTTGATGTAGGAGCATTTGTGTTCACAAGCTATCTTACATCATCCAAAAACACAAACTTGGTTTCTTTGGCGTGCGTGTGCACATTTGTTTTACATTGTGTGACTTGTTATCTCTTGCGACAATGTTGTGCATAGAGGGTGATCAACGACAAGAGAACATCATCAAGAGTCCCATAGGGAAATAAAATGCACAAAAGATGCTTTCAATATGTTCCATTTGTCAAGAGCTTTTATTTTAAACATGACAAAGTTATCGCTTGATGCAAACAATTATTTCTAAACTATCGTTTCATGCAAGTGGTAATTACAAAACCATTGCAATGGTTTCACAACCATTAGTGTGCAGCAATTGGCAATTTTGCCTTCTTTTAGGAGATATGCCAAGTAATTGTGGAGATCAAGCAAAGGTGACGTAGACCATTTTCCAAGACAGAGAGAACTCGAAGGGCGTGGCAAGATTTCAATGTCAGGACACTAAGATTTGAAGTCAATAGAGCATTAAAGTCATATCAATCACTCAAGGCAGGGGAGATCAAGCAAGTTGAGGAGAAAAGAGTCCAGCTCCAAAGTAGAGAGAGCTTAGAGGAGCTTAGAAAGTGAGAGTAGAGCTATAACCCTACTAAGTGATGTATGTTCATTGTAACCCAGTCATTGGATTGAGGAAGTCTTCTTCATAGTTTAGAGAGAAAGTGTGTGCGGTGTGCATAATTTCTACAACACAACAGAACATCAATAAAGAGTCTTTGTTTCCATTTTGAGTCTTGTACCCTTGAGATAGTGAGAATAATGGAACGCCATTAGGGAATACGGCAAGAATTCACTTGGCCCCCTCATTCCCCTCTACACCAATGTTGACGTCGCTAATGCAAATTTCTATATGTTTACATTGAAAAATACATACTTCATGCTCTGAAGTGGGAGGAGGGGAGGATCTAGACTTGACTACCATATGTTTCTTTGATCTAATACTACGCTCACGGGAACAATCCTAATAGTAAACTTTCCTTGACATAACATCTTCCTCTAAGGGATGTTTGAGCTTGCATACCACTTTGTCCACGAATTTTTAGCAAGTATTTTGCAAGTGGCCCAATTCATGACACTTGAAGCATCTTATAGGGAGGCACTCAGTCTAAAGATTAAGAAAAGTAGTGCTAAGAGGAAGAGAGAAATTTATGTTAAGAGAGGATCTGAGAGGTTAATCCCAAACACAAATTCAAGTATAGGAAGAAGAGGACTTGGATACAATAAATTTTGACATGCAAATGAATTGGCCCAAAGAGTTGCCTATTTTCTTAAGGCAAACCACTGCATAGAATTCTAGGGGAAGCATGATAAATATAATCCACACAAGATCATGTTCAAGGACAGCATGCTAAAATTGAAATTTGGGCTCAAAGGGCAAAGAATGAGCCTTGTGTTTTGTAGGAACCAAGGATTCCCTTCTAAAATCCAAACCTTGTCTTCCACTCTATGGCAAGTGACCATGAAGAAACCATTTATGAGAAGATTAAAAGCCTTGTCATCACCCCATTTTTTGATGTTCACTAAAACCCTTATACCTACAAATTCCCCAATTAAGGAGCACCAAGACATGCAATCAACTTTTGGGCCAATGAGTTGGTATTCAAAGTGGATGTTTGACCTATCGAATGAAATTGAGATGTTGAATGGGTCACCTATTGGCAAGAAAGGTGAAGAATGCCCTATATCTACAGATTCAACTATGCCCTACCTCTTGTTGGTTGCAATGTGTTCTTCTTCCCTAGCGTTTTTTGCCCTAATTGAATCTTTACCTGATTTAGAGGTAGGGGATCCCCTACCAATTGTATTTCCTACCACATATTTCAAACCCTTGGTTTTGAATGCATCCTCACTCAAAACCTAAAAATTATCCATGGCTTCAAGACTAGTTTCCAAACCCTTGACATTGCCAAGAGGCAATCCATCGCTCACAGATTCCATTTTCTTCCGAGTACCTATCTGTTTTCCACCTCTAAATGACAAGAGTCCGAGCACTCATGAAACGCACTATGGGCAATCCTAAAATTGGTGAAAACCTTAAGCATTACTCCTTTGGATGCAAGATGAAGGGTTTTTTGCTTCTATCGCAAACCAATCACCATTCCTCCCCATCACTGATGCCCTTCACCTTTCATTGTATTTGTTGCTCATTTTGCCACCACTACCCATTCTTCATTTGGGTTTTCCTCACCCCGTCACTCCTCTAGGAGCCGCTCCAGGGGTCGCTACTACTCCTCCCAAGCACAATTCTTCTTCCTCCACCCAGTGAGGATCCTCCTCAAGACACTCTTCATTCTCCATGCAGCCTAACTTTTTAAAATTACAAGTAATATTTGTGTCCCCATTAACTAAGGACTCGTACCATGCAATGTGAATATTTTATTTACGTATGTACTGCATACATAAAAAGAGAAACTATGGATGCAAGAAAACATTCATGGTTAGAAACTATGTAGAGATGTAGCTTTTTCTTCAAAGGTAACCACTATTGAGCATTGATCAATTTAGATTCAGTTTGTTTTAGTGTTATTGACTACAAGAGCTTCATATTTACTTTGCCTTGTTCCATTATAAAAAGTTTACCTTGTTCCATTATGAAAAAATTACTTTGTTCCATTATGAAAATTATCTTGCAATTTTGAATAAAAGGATGGAAAATCAATGACCAATTGATTGCATTAAAAAAAGTATGCAAGCAAAGGGAAGAAAGGTATTCAATTTGGTGGAGATTTGTTCTGCAAGACACCAAAATTGTATATTACATGGCACCATGTAAAAGAGCTAGACATAACTTTTCCATTTATGATTAAGGTATGATTTACCATGAAGCCCTCTCCAAAGGGATAAAACAACAGGGAATTGACAATGAACATTTGGCACTGACATGTCTATTGGGAAAATTTAAGTCCCTTCTCATAACAAACCTTGCAACAAATTCATGCAAATCATGATAATTCACTTCAAATCACTTGAAATAACAGAAACATTAGCAATAGTTAATTGAGTCCCTTGACTTTAGTTTATCAGGCCTTGTTAGAAAAATCATACAGTTTAATTTAATTGTGTTTCTTGATATCACAGACATATACTAGCTATTCACATGCTTTGCAGTCTGCCATCTAAGAAAGCAACTAATGAAATAGCAATTATTTTTCTCCATTACTATTGCACTTAAATGTAGTAAGAGCACTTGGTTCAACTGCTGACCTTGAAAGACAAGTTTAGGCTTTAAGTGTACTCAAAAAAGTGAGAAAAACAAAAACACAAAACTCGGGCTAACAGTGGTATAGAATATAGTTAATGTTCTTCTAAGAATTTGCATTGCTGCAACAAGGGCAAGTGATAGGCCCTGTTGGAACCAAAGCTTGTTGGCTGAAGAGCAGAGCAAAGTGCATTCATGGAAATGCTTATGCGGTATCGATAGCACTTGTTGGAGCAAAACTCAGGCTAACAGCAGTATAGAATATAGTTAATGTACTTCTAAGAATTTACATTGCTGCAAGAAAGGAAAGTAATAGGCCCTGTTGGCTGAAGAGCATTGCAAAGCACATTCATGGAAATGCTTATGCAGTATTGATAGCAGTTGTTGGAGCAACTACCATAGAGAGATGTGAAACGAAGTGTAAAGTATTCATGCTACAGCCAGCTTTGATCCCAACCTATGAAAACATTTTCTAGAACAGCATCTTGGGCAAAACTTCTATATCTTAAATAAAGCTTACATGACAAAAGGAATACAAGTTGTCAGCCTATCACTGTGAACCTTTGTGCTCTGGAATTTCCAAATCAGCTCTTTGTGAGACCAAAACATGTGAACAGTATACCTGTACCCTTACAGTGCAAGCAGCTGTGACTTGTGGTCAATACCGTTAAATACAAATGTCCCAGTAAGAGGAATAAATTGCTTTGTAACTAGCTGCACACAAGTAGCCCATCACAATGGTTAGCAAGTAAATCATATGATATATCAATTACACCCCTACAGGAACATTATTTGATATTTAAACTACTAGTAAGCAATCTAACAGTTAAACCTTGATAGCTTCCTGTGATGCAATACCACCCACAAACGCTGCAACACAGTGGATCTCAGAAGCTCCAAAACGACACATCTCACTGATGAGATCTTCTGATAAATTAGCACCATTACATGCCATGTCATTTAGGAGTCCAACAGCAATAGTTTTTAACCTTGAAACGTCCTCATCTAGCTCCCTGACATATTTCCAGATCATTAGCTAAAGAGTTGAACATCAAGAATTTAATTGTTTGTGCCACCACTAACCAGTCAATCTTTCACTTTTCAATTGAACCGCAGAAATACACTCTTAACATCAAAACGTTAGTAACTATCTTTATGAAGGATGCATGCTGTTGACTTGGTCTACCGGTGGTCTTCCAACAACTTCACCGTGAACAAGAAGCAAAACATAAACAAAAATACTATTCTCAAAGTTTGAGAATAAAACTGATTTTTTAATATAACTCTATCATACTCTTTTCACCAAGCTTTCCAGGAAAATATATGGAAAAGAATGTTATTGTAGTATTGATTGAGAACATACCCATCAAATGCTCCAGGGTATCTATTGTATGCTGTTGCAAAATGATCCACAGCCCGAAGGAGAATGTAAAATCCCACAGCACCACTACAGACACAAGGAAAGGACATCCTCTTGAGTTATCATAGCACCCACAAAAAAACACAAAATTGTGAAAAGCATATTATGGCCTAGATGACACAAACCTATTTCAGAGCACGTGCCCATAAATGATATTCAAATTTTATTGAGTGTAAGAAAACAATCTGATTCCTTAAAACAACAATCTTCTAGCATGAACAAATATTGACAAGTTTGAGCAAACATAGCCTAAAAGTTTTCATGACACTTTTTAAGGCAAAATGAAGGGAATCATCTGAGAACAGACACATTGGCAAATCAATGTCACATATCGAAACCCCTAGAGCTGCAACATACTATTGCAGCCACGAAACATCAATCCGAAATGCAAAGACACAGTAGCTAATAGCTATCCCATTTCATGTTTGGCGTTTTAGAACATATAGTATAAGTTTTAGAACTCACTCAAACTTAAAACCCTGGTAATATACACCAAATGATGGGAATTCCCTGAAAAGCTAGAAATGATATGCAATGTTTGACATGAGTAACTATCATGTCCCCCTTTTGGACATAAGAATGAAAAAGGATCCTTAGCCTTATTCTTTGGTGTTTCCCTTAGTTTAAGAGAAAGGGGACTTAAAAAGAAAGCACTAACTCCTTTTCAAATTATAAAAAGGTACCTTTTGATTAAATGTTTTAATTTTAAGTTGAGAGGGCTTGTTGAGTTAATGGGGCTCACATAGTCCTTGAGTGATTTTAAAATAAAGTTAACCTTATAACATTTTGTACTTTCCCTCCAAATGGAGGGCCCAACTTGAGGAGTAAGGTATATAAGAAGGATTGTGAATCTTTTGAAAGGTTCGTGCTATTTTTGATAATTGAATTTGTAAGCTTAAGCACGAAAATGCTTAACTTAGCCATTGAAGACGAAACCCTTCAATGGAAGTTGGAGTAAGGACGGAAACCCTTACATTCAACTAGTGCATCCTCATTCAGGGGTTGCATTGAGCTTCAACAATCTGATTTTTGCAGTATTTTCATCTTTCCGAGCAAGTTGCAGCAAGGGTCATCATTTTTCAAGGCAAACTAGGGTTTGTAAACCCTAAGGTGCAATGGTTCAGTTTAGAGGGGCAGCGACTGGTTTCAAGCACTGTGGGAGGCAGTTCAAGCGCTGCCTTGATACTTGGTGGCAGAGGGGTGACCCCCCTTTGGGGTTGGTTTTGCAGTTTGTTAGGGCTATTTGAGCCTAACTTTCAGTTTGGGAATATTGAACATTATACACCTATTTTTCATAATATTTTACAGCCATTATTAATCCAAAAATTCAAGGTATTGAAGTATTTACCTTGCTATATTTTTTTGAGTATTTTAGCAGATATTTGACAAAAAATTAATTGATAATTGTGCCCTTATTGTTTATTTCCAGCATTCATAATTTATGGCTAGGGTTTAAGATTTTTATTTTCAGTTTGGAGTATATTCCCAACAAACTAGGGTTTGCTCTAATTTTCAGTAATTTATTTCAGATTGATAGGGTTTGCTTGTAAAACCCTTATCTTCAGATTTGTTCTAATTTGAGGACATTACAGTGGTATCAGAGCCAATTTCTTAACCAACTGCGGGGTGTAAGTGACTACAATGGATTGGCAACCTAGGTTTTTGCCAAAAGAGGAATACAAAGATTTCATTCAAAAGGTGGGGATGAAGAAGAGGACAATGGATGAAGTCATAGATGATTTGTTGCAAGCTATGCAGAATTATCAGAAGAAACTAAGGGCAATAGGTCCCAAGACTTTGATTAAGGCCATAGGATCAAGCCCTAAATATCAAGAAGCCCCCTTAGAAGAAGAAAAGAGACCACTAAAAGTGATGGGTGTTTCATCATCACAAAATGATTTCCCCATGGCGATGAGAGAAGAGGGTGAGGTCATGGAGCACAAGCCCAAAGGAGAAGGAAAGACAAATTTGCAAGATGGGAGAGAGAATTGTGTGGTTAAAGCCCAATCATTGAAGGATAAAGTTGACAAACAGCTTGCTGATTTCCAAAACAGCGATGTGGAGAGACATGTATTTGAAGAAGAAATGGGGAATCACAAGGATAGAAAAGTTTTCACAAACCCTACTTCACCAAAGAAGGACAAGCTTGTTGTTTGTAACCCAAGGTATGAAAAGCTTGGTAACATATCAGATTTATTGTGTCAAACTATGTCGTTTTAGATTTGTTGCCCTATTAAAAAGTAAAGGAATACAATTTCCAAAATGGGGCATGAAGACCCTTTGATTCAAATTGATAATTGTTGTTGCCAAAAAGTGTGGGATCCCAGTAATATTCTAAGATCTACAAAAGGTAGCAATTCTGATTTTAATTTATTTGCAGTTGTTCCTTTCATTAGAGTAAGGGAAAAATCAAAGTTGGTTTCAAATAAATATGAGGAAGCTTTAAGGTATGTGAAGAATCATTTAAATTCTTGTTTTAAAAATCTTATATGTCATTTTAGATTTGTTGCCCTAGTAAAAAGTAGAGGAATACAATTTACAAAATGGGGCATGGGGACCCTTTGATTCAAGTTGATGATTGTTGTTGTCAAAAGATGTGGAATTCGGGTAATATTATGAGATCTACAAAAGGTAGCAATTCTGATTTTAATTACAGTTGCTACT
The DNA here is from genome assembly GCA_037957365.1 of Torreya grandis. Lineage (NCBI taxonomy): Eukaryota > Viridiplantae > Streptophyta > Pinopsida > Cupressales > Taxaceae > Torreya > Torreya grandis. Next base: position 688,779 of record JARHVA010001193.1, on the reverse strand, counting down.
TTCATTGGAGTATGGGAAAAATCAAAGTTGGTTTCAAATAAATATGAGAAAGCTTTAAGGTATGTGAAGAATCATTTAAATTCTTGTTTTAAGAATCTTACAAATTTTGAAAATGTAGGTTCAAATCAAGCTTGTGAAAGAATTGAATTTCAGTTTGTGATAAGAAAAGAGAAATCCGATTTGAATCAGAAAATTGGTACCTTGAATCCCTTTGAGCAACAGAAGGTCAACACCTTGGGATAGCCAAGTATTGAAATCTAAGCTTCAAAAATCAAAATTTGTGGAGTAGCCAAAGAAGATTTTCCAGCAGAAAAAATGACAAATAAACTCAGAAAATTCCAAGTTACATGATAAAAATTCTTAGTTGCAAGAATAATTTTTTTAGGACAGCCAAGTGAGAATTTCCAGCATGATAATAGGCAGTTAATAGAGCAGCAAAGTGAGGGTTTCCAGTAAGGGTATGAACAACAAGGAGAGTTGCTAGTAGAAGGGAAAAATATTATAAATCAAGGATAAAATTTTGCCCTTATAGCAAGGACCCAAGAAAGGTGTGAGGAATGGCTAAGGAGGGCAAAGGAGGCAAAATTGATAGCCTTTCAAGTCAGACAACACCTACAGGAGTTTAAAAGAAAAGGTGAGTTCTTAAGACACCACTATGATAGTCTTAAAAAAAAAAACAGATTTGCGTAAGATTTGTAAGGAGGACCTTCAAGAAGACCTTGTTGGGAGGTATGCACATGAAGGGAGTGTCTCACTAACTCCTCATGGCAGTCTCCAACTTGCTGAAGTTTTTAGACCAGATTTGAGGGTGAAAGTTTCAACCCTTGGGAAAAGACTACAATTTCTGAGTTTAGGCAACCACCACCACCAAGAGGAATTCGCCTTCGTGTTTGGCAAGTAAATTGAATTTTGGAAGTTGTTGTTCCTTGAATGGAGTTAAAAAGTGACAAATTTTGAGAGGGGACAGCCACTAAGGTATGTTGGAAGCCATCCAATTCCATGCTTCAAAAGCATGAAAAAGTTTGATCTTTTCATGAGGAATAGGCCCATAAAACACTCGAGAAATTCTGAGTTATGTGTGCAAACTCAGCATGTTATATACACAAAAAATTCTGAAAAAATTAATTAAAATACAGTGCCTGGTGAATTCTGGAAATGATGAAGAATTTCAACCCTTCACTAGTGACAAGAAGTTGGGTATTGCAAAGAAGGAACAGCCCTTCCAAAGTATGGAGTTTTGGCTGTTTTCACGTTTGATATGTGCCCCAAACATCATTAACTTTGTGTTAAGGCAGCAAGGATTGAATTTGAATATTCAATTAATTTTGGTAGTTCATAAATGTGAAATGAAGAGTAGTAAGATGACTGTAAATGGTCTTCAATTCATGGGAGAAGAAAGACTTGATAGAGAGAAAGCTGTCAAATTTTATGCACTCATGATGCATGCGGGAAGCATATTTGGAAGGAGCAACATGAGGATAGGCAATGGGCCTTCATGTGGGTATCATGGCAAGGTTGTTCACTTCACCATGTTATCTACACAAGAGGTATGTATCCAGGATTGTTCATAGTTGTTCTCTTTTCGCAAATTAGTGAGCCATACTATTGGTTTGGTGGAGTGTCAAGGCACATTGAGATCCCAAAAAGGCATAGGGGTGCATTCCAAGGAAACACACATTTCAAGGTACACATGCAAAGAAGAAAGACCATAAGGGGCAGCCTTAGTACATTTACCTATCATGTTTATTATGACAATTCCAGCTCATCTAAAGAAGTTTGTAGATTCATATTGGCTCCTCTTGAGGTTGTAGACATGAAGGGTTCATCAAAAGGCAAGTTGAGAGTGAAAAGTTTGACTTTTGTGGGCCCTTACAAGGCGGTAAATTATAAATACAGCCCTCAAAACATCAAGTACAGATTTCCTTTTGAGGTGATTCTCTCCAAGGTAAGGGAACAAATGAGCATGAGTACCAAGGATTGGGTTATAACCATATCAAGGAAGCTTCCAGGCCATGGGATGTATGGAGTTGTGAGCTTGGAGCGCAGTTTTGAGGGTACTAGCAGCTGCTCCATGTTCATTTATGAAGGATACAGCCATGGCAGCCACTTGTTTGGAAGGAGATTGAGCCTAGTAGTTATTTGGAAGAGTGCTGGTAGTTGGTCTATGCCTAGCAACGGAAGGTACAGCCATGGTATACTCTTTTACCATGTTGCCCATGATAGTTTCAGCTCACTTGTTGTGAGCTTGAGGATTCCCGGATGCATGGGGAAGGCCGATTGTAGGATGTCACTTCAAAAGAATGAGTTATGGTTGGATAAGTTCCTATTTTGGGATCACAAGAGGTCTGATTTTTGCATACCCAGCCAATCAATCACATGGGATGGGACTGATTTCACTATTCCCTTTGCATATAAGGGCATTTGTTGGTTGCCAAGAGACAAAGGGTGGAATGCTAATAAGGTGAAGAAGTTTTCAGCTCTCATACATGGAAAAATTCTGAGTTTTGAGATAGTTTTTGAGGGTGTAGACAACATGGGCAGCCCTCTTATACCCCCTAAGGCATCCACATACATATTTTCAGCCACTCCTCATGTGGAGAACTTAATCAAATATGCAAGCATGGGAAGAGAAGGGAGCCACCCCCTCATGGAACATGAAGGAGGAAGGTCCTCCATTTTGACTAAGTTTGTGTTTTGTGTAGGTATTGACAGGTGGACATTCAAGGCCCAGTTTTCCAGCCAACATCTTGCTGGAATAAACTTTTCCAGCCCCTACATTGTTGCAAATTCGAGGACTTCTTTTGTCATCTTGTTGGGAAACCCGGATTGCAAGGCCTCAATGGAGGGAATGAGGAAGACAATGAGCTACTGTTGTGTCATTTCCAGCATGAGTAGGCAGCCAAAAATCTTCAAGTACAGCAAGAAAAGACATCAACAAGTAGCCTTCTTTCCATGGAATGAAGTGAGAGTTGAGTTTTGCCTGGGAATAATTGTTGGGACAGCTCCATGGATGTTGCTATTGTTTGACGACAAGCAATTTTGGGCAAGGAGGATTGTCATGTCCCCTTTTGGACATAAGAAGGAAAAAAGACCCTTAGCGTTATTCTTTGGTGTTTCCCTTAGGCTAAGGGAAAGGGGACTTCAAAAGGAAGCACTAACTCCTCTTCAAATTATAAAAAGGTACCTTTTGGTTAAGTGTTCTAATTTTAAGTTGAGAAGGAGGCTTGTTGAGTTAATGGGGCTCATATATTCCTTAAGTGATTTTAAAAGAAAGTTAACCTTATAACATTTTGCACTTTCCCACCAAATCGAGCACCCAACTTGAGGAGTAAGGTATATAAAGAGGATTGTGATTCTTTTGAAAAATTCATACTATATTTTTGATAATTGAAATTATAAACTTAGGCACAAAAACGCTGAACTTAGCCATTGAGGATGAAATTGTAATGTCCCCCTTTTCAAGCTAATCATTGAGATAAGACCCTTAGCTTGTGTGTTCCCAAAGGCTAAGGTCTTCTAAAGCTAAAAGGGGACATTGGTGAGCTTTATTATCTAATTTTGGGACCTTTGTTAAAGGGTCACTTTATAGTTGCTATTATAAGGAAGCTTGTAATATATATATATTTTTTTAATGGAAAAAGTAACTCTCCCTTTCTAATTTTGGACACCACATTTGGAGGAGGCATATAAAAAGTAAGAGAGGACTCTTTTGAAAAAGTTATGCAACTTTGATATTGGAAATCTTATGCAAGTATGTCAAGCTTGAACAAGTGACTTGAGAACGAAAACCTTCAAGTGCACCAAGGAGTTTGGATACAAAACCCTGTATTCTTCTACCAAGGCAGCTCTATTCAAGGGCTGTAATTGCAACATAATTGTGCATAAGTGTATGCAAGAGGTTCTACATGTGATCAAGGATTACAATAAAGAGGAGGTTAGTCTTGTGTTAATCCAAAAAATAAAACTCAAACCAACACACTAAAATCCTAACACTTTTAGCCTAGACACTAGGGAGAGCTTAAGTAACAAAACTAAATGAAAGTACAACAAAAATATAAAAGAAACAGGGCTTTTACCTTTCTTGGAGCTTCAAATGGCTAGTTGAATGGCTTGCTCAGCGTGTGCATCAAGAAGTCTTTGACAATGAAGCTTGTTTGGCTCTTTTTCTCCTTGGCACCTTGGCTTTTGATGTTGATTGACTTAAGATTTGGGCATGGTAACACTACTTACATGAGGCTTATAGAGAAGATCCTGCATAATAACTCTACAATATCCAAGCTTATAAATGAAGAGGCATGGCCTTATATTTATAGCCTTGGGAATTAACTCTCACCCAAGGGGAGTTAACGTTGAGTTTAAGCTTAGAATGGGTTCAAACTAACTCTAGGTGAGTTAAAACTAACTCCAGTTAACTTAATAGTTATCATGTAATTATGATTTTCAATTATTAGGCATGACTCTCAAATTAGAGATTTTAGGACATTTTCAAAGAGCTTGGCAACTCATAAAAGCAATGATAAAAGATTTTGATAATTTGATTTTTGAAATTTTCATTTTTATATATTCATTAATTTCAAATGGATAATTCAACTAGACATTTAATCTTGTTTAATTTGTTAATTGATTTTGATTAGCCTTTTTGCTCTTTCAAGATTTAATATTTGATCAAGTGCCCCACTTAATAGGTCCATAGGCGAAATTAACAGTTGTGATGCTGCAAGGTGATTAGAGAAAAAATTTGTGAGAGGTTATTATTGCATACGGGCTAGTATCCCAAATAGATATGCCTCAACACGATTCTAAGTATTGATGAATGATGCATAAACAAATTTGAGACATTCAGTGATTCTTAGGCTTAATTTGCAATTGTTGGTAAGAATCGGTCTGAAGTCCAGTTGGAAACCATTTGTGGCGAGTTTTAGGTGTCTACAGTTTGCCCTTGTTTAGGAAGGCATTGCAAGCTATAAGCACAATAACATCTTCTCAAAGAATGAAAAGGTCATGCATGCCTATTACTTCAAACGACAATGGATAGGTTCTGGATGCCCCCTCGAGAGAGCGGTTGGCAAAGGTCGGCGATCAGTCCCTCAAAAGGAAGAAAACGATGGGACCAAAAAATAAAATGGGTGGAAAACACTGATTTGCCCACAGATAGTTATAATCAATGGCACAGTGAGCTACCCCGATTTAGCTGATAAATAGGATGATTTGCCCATAGACGGTTATAATCATCGACATAGCATGGTAAAAAAATAATGATTTGCCCACAGGTGGTTATAATCATTAGCAAAAAAATGATAAGGATAACAAGAGAATGATTTGCCCAAATGCGGTTATAATCATTACAAGGAAATACAATGATTTGTCCATAGGGGTTATAATTATTGGCAAAATAAAAACATGCCCTAGTTGGGCAGATAAAGATAATGGTTTGCCTACATGCGGTTATAAACATTATCACAATGAAAATGTGCCCCAATTGGACAGAAGAAGATAATGATTTGTCCATAGATGGTTATAACCATTGGCAAAATAAAAACATGCCCTAGTTGAACAGATAAAGATAATAGTTTGTTTACAGGGGGTTATAAGCATTATCACAATGAAAACGTGCCCCAGTTGGGCAGAAAAAGATAATGATTTGCCCAAAGGCGGTTATAATCATTAACCTCTAAATAGATTGAAATACAATAATTTGCCCATAGGCAGTTATAATCATTGTCTCTATGGATGGGTCGATACACAATGATTTGCCCAAACCCAGTTAGAATCATTTGCAGAATGATGGGAGTATGATGGCAAATGAATAGTGGGGCTTACGAACTAAATCCGTACTCATGGAGTAAGAGTAATCTGAATCAAAGAAGAAATATGAATTTGGGCAACCTGCTAATATAGAGATGCACGTCCTAACTAGAAAATATTAAAATTATTTCGTGATTTAGTTATTTTGTATTTGAGAAATGATTTGGATAGATCAAGAATTTTTCAGGTGCCAGGAGAAATACTCCGGCCACATTGCTTGTAAGATTTCCCTATCTGATTTTTGTTGTAGCACATGACGGTATGCATCATGATAGAGAAGACCATGATAACGTAGCCGAAATATGCATGAGGACTAACACACAATCCAATAAACAATTGAAAACAATGCACTGATGATAAAAACCATGATGACAATATTGACGTATAAATATAGATGGACTTAAGATGACAATATTGACGTATAAATATAGATGGACTTAAGATGAGAATATTAACGTATGAATATAGATGGACTTAAGTATAATGCGCAAGGAATCACCCAATGAACGCAAATATACTAAGTTAAGGCACAACAAAAAAGCAAACAAACAAAAAACAAAACACCAAGAAACAAAAAGGCACAAAACAAAAACAAAAGAACGAGAACAAAAGGAAGCAAACACATCAATGGTTAATCACAATGTTAAACAGAGAACAAACAAGATGTCAAACATTGCCCCTAGGTTATAGGAGACAACAAAACAAACAAACAAAATAGGGGGGAATAGAAGAAAAAGAAGGGGTAGCCGAGCTTACTTTAGATGCATTGGACAAATAGACATTGCCTACATAGTCCCATGGATGTACGATCCAACATGAACTTCATGCCAAATAAGTTCTCCCAAGATATGGGATAGAAGAAAATGAAGATAAGAAAAACATGATTGTGTTATAGAAAAATGTGGGAATGGTCTTGTAAAACGGCAAACGGGTGGGCCGTTAGGCTAGTAAGGATTGGGAAACTAAATGACAAGTGGTCTCTTGTGAAATAGCTAGGGATCCCAGAATCCTTAAGGCAAAGAAGTGGTCGATTTGGGGATTGTTTAGGATTTTTAAAGATCTTTTACAAATGTTTTTGGATTTTTGAAGTATCTCAACTCGAACAAGAATTACAAGAAACAAAATGGTCTAACTCGTAAAACAATGAGAGCATTCAAACTTGAAAATTGCTCGCAAAATGGCGAGAGCGTGGCAAAGGGTGACTGAGTTGACCTCAACATAAATCGAGCGTTGCCTACATAGTCCCAGGATGGGACCTCAAGTCACTGTAGTTCCGCCTTGCAATGGAGGAATCTGACTAGGTAGCAGCAAGTTCATAAAAATAGGTAAAGTAGGCAAATGTCACAGTACAGCATAGGAATGGCAAGGTGGGACTTCAAGGCATGAATGAAATGTTGTTCCTAATTTACCTACAGGCAGTTATAATTAGGAAACGTCATAGGTCAATGATACTAATTCGCCCACAGGGGGTTATAATTAGTAACACAACAGTGGTACTCTGATTTGCCCAAAGGCGGTTATAATCAATAATGCTTGAATGAAATGAAACAAGGAATGAAGGATGCAACTGCCAAACCACTGTCATACTGCTCCAAAATACGACCTCTGTCTAGAATACTAAATCAACTGCTAAAACTTGACCTGAATCTTCTCGTTGAAGGTGCCTAAAAAACCAATGGAACAAAACCAAGGTCAAAGGGGTTGGGTAGGGAGGGTAAAAACCTTGGTCAATACGAAAGGTATGGTAGAATGGTATATGGTATGGTACAAAGAAGATAATATTATGGTACAACGGAAACGGGCCTCATAGATAATGTTTCAAGTCTCTCAAACGAAGTAACGCTTGAGGTGTATAATGTTCATCAGCTCCTCAAGTTCATCCTTGTCTGATATAGCGAGTCTATATGCTCCAGAACCATAATTTGCAACAACGATGTATGAGTCGATCTAGTTGGGTTTGAACTTGCCCTTGTGCTTATTCTCAGTCGTGGTATTTTGTTGGTTTTCTTTGAGAACAAGATCACCAAGTTCAAATTCTCTGTGTTTGACCCGCCGGTTGTAGTGGCCATGGAGATGGTTTTTGTATGATTGAAGGTTGTTGACTATGGCCATGCATTTTTCATCAAGTAATTCTAGCTCTTGCAGGCGAGCAACTTGGTAATCTTCATTGTCCAAGACATGTTTCAACGAGATGGATAGAGATGGTAACTCGACCTCAATGGGAAGAATGGCTTCAGTGCCATAAACTAGGGAATATGGAGTGGCTCCTTTTGGGGTACAGTAATTAGTGCGGTATGCCCAGAGAGCGCGGAAGATTTGGAGGTGCCAATCGTGGCTAGCATCATTGACAATCTTTTTAAGGATGTTGACAATCGTTTTGTTGGATGCTTTGTTTGGCCATTACCTTGTGGGTAATATGCGATTGAAAATGAGTAATGTTGTACTCGGCATGTAGTGATTTGACACCCTTATTTTTGAATGATCCGCCATTATCAAATATAATGTCGGATAAGATACCATGGCGGCAGATGAAATGGTTAAAGATGAACTTGGATATTTGTTTTTCAATCACGTGAGGGTAATAGCTTCAACCCACTTAGTGAAATATTCTACAATGGTAAGGATGTGTTTTTGGCCATCAGAAGAGGTAGGGTTAATCTTCCCAATGAGATCAAGGCTCCATGTAGCAAATGGCCATGGAGTAAACATTGGTTATAGAGTCTTGGTCGAGGCATGAATCAAATTGGCATGCCTTTGACATTTGTTGCACCTTTTAACATACGCAGTTGCATCTGCATCCATAGTTGGCCAATAATAACCGATACATAAGAGCTTTTTGGCTAGGACGGCCTCGCTTGTGTGGGCTCTACATACTCCATAAACTTCCCGTAATGCTAAAGTTGATTTTGTCGAAGTTAAACAACGAAGTAGAGTTCCATTATAGCTGTGGCGGTATAAGGTTGGTCCAAGTAAGGTATATTGTATGGCTTGGTGGGTAAAGGTCTTTTGTTGTTTGCGTGATAGGTCTGGTGGCATAATATGGTCATGTAGGTAGGTAAAAAGGTCTGAATACCATATAGAGCTGGGACCAACAATATCACATATCATTGCGACGGTGGAGGGTTCATGAGCTAGCACTCGCAGATTTTCAACGAAGAATTGATATTATTTTGCCTTGTCTGTGTGGCGAATCAAAGAGACAATGGTAGCCATGGCATTCGTTGTCCTGTTACTGGCCCTTGGTATGTGTTCAAACTATACATCGGCAATCTGTTGTTTGAGAGTGTCCACCATGGCCCTTGTATGGTTCCATCTTGTCATATTTGGTTTAAAAGTGGTCTGTAACCTGATTGATGATATATTGAGAATCACCATACACCTTGAGATGTTGAATATTCCATTGTACTGCCTATCAAAGCCCTGCAACGAGTGCTTCGTCTTCGGACATATTGTTAGTACAAGGGAAGTTGATACAGAATGATTTAGGGATGAGATCCCCTTGTGATGTAACAAACAATAGGTTTGCCCTTGATCCATGTGATGTGAATGATCCATCAAAATACAACTTCTAGTGTTGCTCCTCAAGAGGTGTTGTAATGATGGTCATAATGGATTCGTCTAGGAATTGGAATGTTAGAGGCTTAGTGTCAATATGGGGAGCTTCAACAAGCTGATCTGCAAGTACTTGTCTTTTGATGGCTTTTTGGGTGACGTATTCTATCTCGAACTAACTCAGAAGCATGATCCATTTAGCCATGCATCCTTGTAAATTTGTTTTGGATAGTAAATACTTGAGCGGATCTACTTTAAAAATAACTATGGTCTTGTTGTTTAGCATGTAATATCGCAATTTTTGAACTGCAACGACCATAGTTAAACAGGGTTTTTCAATAGACGTATATTTGTGTTCATATGCAACTAGTGTACAGCTTAAATAGTGTAGACACCTAAAAGTGGCCACCAATAACCTCCAACTAGACTTTAGACCAAATTCTATCAAAGTGCACAATTTGGGCTAAAGACACTAAAACACGCATTAAAAACTTTGATGGTGATCCATGTATTCCGGTAAGAGCTTGGGTTAATATGATGATTATCTTGATTTGAGGCCTAGAGGTAGAAAATAGGCATTAATCTTTGTTATCCAACATTTGGATGGGATTGTCCATGAATGGTGGCATCATGAAGGGATGACCCAAGAGCATAGCAGGATTGGGACACATGAAGAATTGTTGGAAGATATAATTGATAAGTTTGAAAGGAAGAAGGAAACACTCACGCCTAAATCAATAAGGGCACATAACAAAGAACTCCAATAGGGTGAAACGCAGCCACTTAAATAAAGAACAGAACCTAATTTCCAATTGTACAAGGGGCAGCCACTCCACAAGTTTGCCAATAACCAAAAATCAGTCAAACAAGGCTCCTTTGTGAAGTGTGAACAGCTTGGAACTAACTCAGAAAATTCAAAAAAATTGATGGTGAGGCTGATTTTGAAGGGCAGCCACCAAATGAAGAGTCTTTGATGATTGAGCATCAAAATTTGGTCCATTTCCGCTGGATTAAAGGCAGAAAATTCAGAAGAGTCAAAGGCATGTAAAAAGGGCATAGAAGGGCAGCCACCTAAAGAAAAACAATCTGAAAATTGGGAGCAAGGAAATGAGTATGTGAAGGTAAACCAAACTGAAAACGAAGGGCAAATACATCAAGGTGAAGTGGACAGCCAACATGTGACAAGGGAAGAGATGATTGCTACTCTATCAAGCACTAATAGATGCCATATTTTCTGTGTGAATGGAACCATTAATGGTAAAAGGGTAATTGTGTCAATAGACAATGGGGCCACTCACAATTTTATAAATGCCAAAATTGTTGCAAGACATAAGCTGCCCACTAAAGCAAATGAGAGATTTAAGGTAACCATGGGGGATGGCTCCTCCATCTCATGCATTTCCAGCACTTTGGGGTCAAAACTAACCTTGGATGGATACACCATTGAAGGATAATTCAATGTGATTGATCATGGTGAGTTAAATGTTGTGCTTGGGGCCCAATGGTTCCAATCCCTTGGCGAATACACTCATAACATGCAAAAATCAAAACTGAAATTTATGGCAACCAACAAGGAAATTGTTCTCCATGGTCTACACAATGGAACACCTATGTTAGTGACTTCAAAAAAAAATGGAACAAGCATTTAATAAAGAACATATTACATGGGCAGCGGAGTTATTTATGCATGACACAAGGTCTGATTTGAAACAACAGTTGCACCACAAGGATGTCCAAGCCATCCTAGATAAACATGAGAGAGTGTTTGGTGACATACCACATGGGCTGCCCCCGGATAGGGGATTTGAACATATAATTGAACTTTAGGAAGGCACAAGAGCAGTGATCAGTACTCCCTACTGCCACCCACGGATCTACAAGGAGGAGATTGAGAAGGCTATCCAAGAGTTACTTGAGATGGGGCACATAATACCAAGCTCTAGCACCTTTGCTTCTTCAGTAGTGTTTATGAAGGAGGATGGAACCATGAGGATGTGTATTGACTATAGATTGTTGAACAAGAAGACCATCAAAAATAGGTATCCTATACCTAGGATTGATGAACTTCATGGAGCGGTTTTCTTCTCCAAGATAGACTTGAAGATCAGTTACACCAAATTCATGTGAGGAAAGACAATGTGCAAAAAATAGCTTTTCGTTGTCACTATGGGAATCATGAGTTTTTGGTCATACCCTTTGGACTCACTAATGCTCCTACTACATTTCAATCTTGCATGAACCACATCTTCAAGCAACATCTAAGAAAATTTGTGCTAGTGTTATTTGATGACATATTGGTGTATAGCAAAACTTGAGAGGAACACTTGCACCATTTGGATATTGTTTTGGGAATGTTAGAGCAACAAACCCTCTTTGCAAAGAAATCCAAATGTGAGTTTGCCACTTCTGAAATTTTGTATTTGGGACGTGATCAATGCACGAGGGGTCCAAGTGGACCAACAGAAGATTCAAGCCATACTTGATTGGCCACCTCCCACAACTATGACCCATTTGAGAGGGTTCCTTGGATTATGTAGCTATTATCGAAAGTTTGTGAGGGGCTTCTCCCAACTTGCTGCCCCCCCTTACAAACTTAACAAGGAAAGGTGCCTTTGTGTGGTCTCAAACCGCTTTGGAGACCTTTGAGAGACTCAAGGTAGTGATGAGTTCTTGCCCTGTGTTGGCTATTCCGGATTTTTCGTACCCTTTCACATTGGAATGTGATGCTTTGGGTGAAGGAATAAGAGTTGTCCTCATGCAAAAAGGACATCCCATTGCTTTTGAGAGTAAAAAACTCAAGGGGAAAAGAAGTTTTCAATTTATGATAAGATGTTGGCTATCATACATGCTTTGGCCAAATTCTGTCAATATTTAATTTGTGGAAGATTTATAGTTAAAACGGATCACAATAGCCTCAAATACTTCCTCACACAATCCGATTTGAATGATAGGCAGCAGAAGTGGGTATGCAAACTTCAATCCTATGATTTCAGCGTTGAGTATACGAAAGATAAAAATAATAAGATGGCTGATGCCTTGTCAAGAAGGCCCTATTTGTGTTCACTAAGCGAATTAAACGCTGATTGGGTAGCTGTAATTATCGCTGAATATGCTAAGGATGAGTGGGCTATCGCGGTTTTGGAGGGCAAGGTGATAGACAACAATTACAAGGTGCATGAGGAGCTGATTTTGCATAAGGGTAGAATTTTTGTGGCCCCTTCTTCATCCAAGTTAAAACACCAAATAATGAGGGCTGCTCATGATGATACTATGGCGAGTCATCAAGGTTATTTCAAAACATACAAGGTAAGGGAAAAATTCGCTTGGAAGGGCTTAAAAATAGATGTTTTATTCCACGTTAGGAAGTGTATGGTTTGTCAAATGAATAAAAGGATGACTACATTTCCAGCTGGTCTCTTACAACCTCTTCCAATTCCCCACCAAAAATGAGAGAGCATATCCATGGACTTCATTATTGGTTTACCTATGTCACAAGGTAAATGTGGAATTTTTGTTGGAGTGGATAGATTGACAAAATATGCTCATTTTTTTGCAATTCCAACCAAGTATGGTGCTCCTTATATAGCAAAAAAATTCTTCAAAGAAGTTTTCAAGTTGCATGGGTTGCCCAAGAGCATCATAAGTGATAGGGACACCCGGTTTATGAGCCACTTTTGGCAAGAGCTTTTCAAGCTAACATGTTCCGAATTGCTTCCAAGCACTAGTTATCATCCCCAAACAGATGGGCAAACCGAAATCGTCAATGAATGGGTGGAAGGATACTTGAGGAATTACATTTCAAAGCAACAAACAAGGTGGAATAGATGGTTGTACATGGCAGAATTTTGTTATTATACTACCTACCACATGTCTAGTGGTATGTGACCATTCAAAGCTTTGTATGGTTCTGAGGCTCTTTCATTTTTTGACCTTGTTTTGGGGGTAGTAAGGTACCCGTGGTTTCCGATTGGGTGCAACAAAGTTTTGAAATTTTGGATCAGCTCAAGAAAAACTTACAACAAACTCAAAACCAACAAAAAATTTATGCGGATCAGCATAGGTTGGAGAGGAAATTTAAAGTTGGGGACATGGTCTATTTGAGATTGCAGCCTTATAAACAATCTTCTCTCAAGCGAAGTGGAGCGGAAAAGCTTAAGCCTTGTTTCTATGGGCCTTGTAAAATTCAAAGAAAAGTGCGAAAGGTGGCTTATGAGCTGGAATTCCTAGAAGAGAGTAAAATTCACAATGTGTTCCATGTTTCTTGTCTTAAGAAAGCTCTTGAAAAGCATATCATACCCTCCATTGAATTGTCATCAGTTGATGAAGAAATTAAATTGATTTTGGTTCCCGAAAATATACTTGATGTTCGTGAGAGGAGGCTCCGCAATCGCACTATCATAGAGTACTTGGTACAATGAAAGAATATGCCTATGGAAGATGCAACTTGGGAAAGGGCAGCTATCCTTCGACATCCAAATTTACAATTGCTTGTGGGTAAACAATTTTGGGAAGAGAGGATTGTAATGTCCCCCTTTTCAAGCTAATTGTTGAGATAAGACCCTTAGCTTGTGTGTTCCCAAAGGCTAACGTCTTCTAAAACAAAAAGGGGACATTGGTGAGCTTCAAAGATATATTTTGTTAAAGCACCTTATTATCTAATTTTGGGACCTTTTTTAAAGGGTAACTTTATAGTGCTATTATAAGGAAGCTTGTAATATATCTTTTTTTTTAAAAGGGAAAAGTAACTCTCCCTTTCTAATTTTGGGCACCACATTTGGAGGAGACATATAAAAAATAAGGGAGGACTCTTTTGAGAAGGTTATGCAACTTTGATACTGGAAATCTTGTGTATGTCAAGCTTGAACAGGTGATTTGAGGATGAAAACCTTCAAGTGCATCAAGGAGTTTGAAAACAAAAACCTCCATTTGTTTACTAGGGCAACTCTATTTAAGGGTTGTAATTGCATCATAATTGTGCACAAGTGTATGCAAAAGGTTCCACAAAGGTGTCTTTGGACACCACCTTCATCAAAGAATTAGTATAATCTTTCAGAAAGCTGAAAATGTTCAAATTGCAAGTCAAGGAGGTGGGCAAACTTAGTGGAAAAGCCCGAGACAAATTTGAAAGTCATTTCAAGGGTGGCGACTCCCTTTGGGAGGGTGGCAACCCCTCACAAGAGGTCAATTTGATCTTTGGAACCCTCTTCTAGGGTTGAGGTAATTTTCATAATTTACTTCAATCATTCGGTGATTTGTGTGGATCAATTTGCAAGTGTGAAAGGACAATCTAGGCCCTAAAATATTTCAGAATTTAATATAATATTTTTGGCACTTGGGCGGCTTAATTGGAGAGTCCCAGAAAGTGAATTGGGGGGCAAATTCCAAGGAATAATATTTAGAATTATTTTCCCTAATTTTCTAAGGTGTGGCGACCCACTTGTGAAGATTTTTGAGGTGTTTGAGGGTTGAAAAACGCAGCTGTACATTCATATAAAAATCAGATTATTTACAGAGGTATTTTCCGCTGCTTCACCAATTTATTTGATCCAAAAAAAGTACTTTATTCCCTAATAATTTTCAACTATTTGTGGAGTTATTTTGGGTGTTTTTGTTTGGATATTCTATAAATTTTATAGCTAGAGTTGGCTGGTTTTAATTTTTCAGAATTCAACTTTGTTTGGGTTTGTTAAGGGTTTGTTGGAAAACCCTCTTTTTTCATCATTGTCCCAATTTGGGTACATTACAGAAACCCTTCAATGGAAGTTGGAGTATGGACGGAAAACCTTGCATTCAACTCAAGTATCCTCATTCAGGGGTTGCATTGAGCTTCAACAATCTGATTTTCGCAGTATTTTCATCTTTCCGAGCAAGTTACAACAAGGGTCATCGTTCTTCAAGGTTGGCGAACTAGGGTTTAAAAACCCTAAGGTACAATGGTTCACTTTAGAGGGGCAACGACTGGTTTCAAGGGTTGTGGGATGCAATTCAAGCGCTGCATTGATACTTGGTGGCAGCAATCTGCCCTATTGCAGTGGGGCGACCCCCCTTTGGGGTTGGGTTTACAGTTTGTTAGGGCTATTTGAGCCTAACTTTCAGTTTGGGAATATTGAACATTATTCTCCTATTTTTCATAATATTTTACAACCATTATTAATCCAAAAATTCAGGATACTGAGGTATTTACCTTGTATTTTTCTAAGTATTTTGGCGAATATTTGACGAAGAATTAATTCAAAATTGTGCCCTAATTGTTTATTTACAACATTCATAATTTACGTTAACGGATACGCCCCCTAGGCCCTGGGAGCGTAGGGGATACGCTCCAGGATATGGAAGTGTGGGGGGAGCACGGGGGAGACGCCCAGAGACCCTGCCTAGGCTGCAAAAATGTCCAAGTACATCTAGGCAATGTACGCTCCCTCGACGTTTCCACATGCTCCTGGATGCCAAATGTTTTTTTTTTTTTTTTTTTCAATTTCACCCAATAAAAAGTCAAACATGGACTTCAAAATACAATTAAAAACAAAATAAAGTGGATTCCCAACCCTAAAAGCAACATTCACACTCATTTTATCACAAGGTAACACATTTACCTTTCATTGCATTTTTAACTCTCATTGCACATTTATTCACTCTTGTTAATTTTTTCAATTGCACAAACTTGAAACTCCTTCCTTGTGCTAAACATACACCATTACTTCAACCTATTTGGCGCCAAGGAGCTTGAGGAGCTTGTAAGGAAGAGGATTTGCTAATTTAAAGTAAGTTTTTTAGATTTATGGTTTTTTTTTTTTTTTTTTGTTTGTAAATAGTTTTATTTTTATTTATGTTTTGTTATTCTTTTAAGTTTTAACCATTATTTCCACAAATACCAATTGCAATGATTATGTTTTAAATTTTAATAGCAATTGTTTTATTTTTTACCAGGGGCTATAGAGATTTGTCAGAATATCTCAAGGTGCAAGTGTTAGTTCAGTGGACCAAGGGATAGCCCCCAAATTTGATCTATGAACACCCCTTTGGAAGTATATGACAGTATTAGAACAGATACCTGGTGGAGGGTGTTTTCATTAGCTTTACTCGAAGTGTAACTATAAATACAAGAGCTTGTATAGTCGAGTGAAAGCTCCTTTGTGTGCGATTTATGGCGCTGGAATCAGAGTTTGCGATGGGTCAAGCCTAAATGGAAGGCCGAGAAGGGCTTGCCACAGTTAAAGATCCTTGCATACGTCAAAGAGCAAGAAGAGACAGATGTCGTTGTGGGGCAAAAATCGAAGCATCCTTTGAGAAAGAAAGGATCGCCACTTGTTGATCCATCTCATACTAATGTGGTGACCCCATCACTCTCCTTTCTTGCTACACCCGTTGCAGCCAAAGAGGAAGAGGATTCACCTCTTGGTCGCAAGAGAACAAAAGATGCAAGCCCATTAGACATGGCATTCCATAATAAATCCAAGGACACAGCGGAGCAGAACATAGTGCATTGTCTTTACGCATGTGAGCTGCCATTTAATGTTGTTAGATCACCACACTGACAGGATATAATGAAAACTATCAATGTTGCCCCTAAAGGGTTCATCAGCCCAGGTTATGAAAAGGTGCGCACCACCTTATTGACAAAAGAAAGAAAACATGTTGAAGATGCATTAAAGCCCATCAGGGATTCATGAATCAATACAGGTGTGTCCATCATTTTTGATAGATGGAAAGATACGACAGATAAGCCATTGACTAATGTAATTGTTGTGAGCCCTAAAGGGGCAATTTTTTTTGGGTCGTTGATTGTGAGGGACAAGTGAAAGATGTACGATTCATTGCTAACATGCTGATAGAGTCTATTGGGGCAGTGGGGCCTCAAAACGTTGACATCCTGATAGAGTCTACTGGGGCGGTGGGGCTTCAAAACATTGTCCAAGTTGTAATGAATAATGCTAAAAATTGCAAAGTTGTGGACATGTTGGTTGAGGCAAAGTATGAACACATATTTTGGACACCTTGTGCCATTCATTCCCTCAACCTTATGTTGCAACATTGGGGACAAAAATTGACTGAATCAAACAAGTGTATGAGGAGGCGAGCAAGATCTAAATGTTCATAACCAACCATCACATGTCCCAAGGCATCTTCAGGGCCTTCTCAAAATTGCAATTGTTGAAGGTAACTCTTAATTTTATCATTCATGAATCATGTATCATTAGATATTTTATTTTATTTTAAAGTTTGTAATTTGTAGTGTTTTTATTTTTTAACAATTTTTTTTGATTTATTTGTTTTGATTTCATATTAGGTTGCTGAGACTCGATTTACCTCACACACTCTCATCTTGAGACGACTTGTTAAGGTGCATGAGGCATTGAGTAGCATGGTCATCAACAACCTTTGGGGTGTATGGAGACATGCAAACAGTGAGAGGACCACAAAAGTGAAAGGGTGGATTCTTGATGTGTGGTGGGAACGTGTGGAGTATTTGCTCAGTTTTACCGAGCCCATTGTCAGCGTGTTGAGATATGTGGATATGAATCATCCATGTTTAGGTGAGCTTTATGATAGAATCGACTCAATGATTGAGAGCACTAGATCCATCATAAATGCCAAAGAGTAGGATCCTATGGAGAGGTTCTTCAAAGTGCAATCGCATCTCTTTGAAAGGTGGAACAAAATGACCAGCCTGTTGCATCTTCTTGTTTTTGCCTTGACACCCAAATACTACAGTGCAGAGATTCTTTCTTTGCCCAAGAGGGTCGCACCATAAAAGGATGTTGAGGTTGCCGAGGGATATAAGGCAGCATTCTCTAGAAACTTTTACGATTTATAAGTAGAAGGCCAAGTCAGGAAAGAGTTTGTGCATTTCATATCATCGGTGGGTCACTCCCTTGGCGCTATTCGTGACAAGTATAATGTGGACACTCACTTTTGGTGGTACCTCTATGGGAAAGCATCCAACTACTTGAAATAAAAATTTTATCATAAGATTTTAATTTTTTTTACTCTACCTTTCTTTTGACCTTTTCGATGTTTTGTTTTAAGTTTTAACTTTTAACTTTTAATTTTTATAAATTCTAACTGACTTTGTGGCTTCAATAGGTTGCAAGTTCCTCTTTAGCTGAGCAGAATTGGAGTACCTATGGCTTTCTCCACTCAGTTAAACGCAACAAGTTGGCAACAAAAAAGGCAAAGGATTTGGTTTATATGCATTCCAACTTGCATCTTATCTCACACAAACAACCTCATTACAAAGAAGAGCCAACAAAGTTGTGGGATGTGAACCCAAAGACTGTTGATTTAGATGCCTTCATTGCCTACCTTTCATTGCTTGACACGGAGCTAGACAATGCTTCACACGACTTGCATGCGGAGCTAATGGGAGTGGCACTGCTGCTGCTTGTGGTTCTAATGAACCACATGATGATGAAGACATCACAGCCGAAGACGAAAATGAATATAGTGAATCATGAAAATGTTGATTTGTCTTTATTTTTGTCCATACATTGTAACATTTGCACCATGTACTTGTTATAAAACTAATATAAGTTCGACCATTGAATATTATGATATTGGGCATTGAATTATGAGCATATATTTTGTGGTTATTTAACTTATTTGAAGTTATTTTGTTTCCTCTATGCATATTTTGTGGTTATTTACTTATTTGAAGTTATTTTTAGTTAATTTTGTTTATATGGCTATATTTTTATATTTTTAATTATATATATATATATATATATATATATTTTTTTTTTTTTTTTTTTTTTTGTACAGCCGTATCCAAACCCAAAAAAAATTTGCCATATCCCCATATCTGATTCCCGTACCCATATCTATATTGGTAACATAGTTCATAATTTATGGCTAGTGTTTGAGATTTTTATTTTCAATTTGGAGTGTATTTCCAGCAAACTAGGGTTTGCTATAATTTTCAGTAATTTACTTCAAATTGATAGGGTTTGCACCCGTTTCTGTATTGGTAACATAGTTCATAATTTATGGCTAGGGTTTGAGATTTTTATTTTCAATTTGGAGTGTATTTCCAGCAAACTAGGGTTTGCTATAATTTTCGGTAATTTATTTCAAATTGATAGGGTTTGCATGCAAAACCCTTATTTTCAAATTTGTCCCAAGTTGGGGACATTACGATAACAGAGATATTTACTTGCAGAGCAAATCTCAATTTTTTATATCTTCCATCTTTTCGAGGATGGGTCAATCTTAATGATGTTATATGCAGAATTCCAAATTTTGCTGGCTAAATTTAGATCAGAGTGAGATAATAATCTGTAGACATGGCTAGAAGATTGCATGGTTAGCATTGGTTGGCCACACTAATTTTGAAAAATACTGTGCAGCTTTGCAGCGTGTATGCTTAGCACTTGCCTTTAACACATAAAATGACCACTAGACAACATATAGTCTGTATAACATACTTTAAGACAATCAATAACATCTGTGATTACTTATGGGTAGTGGTTTATCTACTAGATTTGTTCAATTGAAAAAGGATGAACCCAACTAAAGTTGAAATGAAATTATGTTTATCGGGTTAATGATTATATGTGGTTATGTAACAACCAACATGTAGTAGTACTGACATGTTGCATAATTTAGGAAGCTTAGGACCCTTGAGTTAGAAAACAAGAAGAGGGAGGTTTTTAAAAAAAATGCTATACAGAGAACCACTTATAAAACTCCTTATGTGAAAACAAGAAAAATTTAATGCAATTTACCTGTAATCTTCATCACCTAGATACTTCAGTAGCTCAGTTGAAACAGGAGATTTAAATTCATCCTCCAAACTGCGGTAGCGACAAACCTGCATCAATTACAAGGATATAAAACAAATCTACAAGGAAATAATAATATTCAATATGGTTTATCATCAACATCTACTTCTAACTTCCTAAGACCTTGAAGCAGTCAAATTAGAAATCAATGTACCCAGGATAGAACCTGTAAAAAAACCAGAACACAGAAAGAACTGGGATATCAATGGCTTTATTTCGGCATTCACAGGACTCCTCTATTGATACAGAATAATTCTCAAGTCAATGTGTGCAGAACGTAAACAGCTATTTAAATGAACCTCATTCCATCTCCACTTATTCCAAAAGTTCCAATGTTTCCTTTTTTACTCCATTCCAAGGAAGCAAATTGAAGACTGTTCGGGAACATAAATCAGAGGGCAGAAGTGGACAACGCTGACTCTCTTTCTCCTGGCCCCATATCTTCAAATAAAATTACCCGAAAACTTTCAATGGATTGAAATTTTGAATCACCATAACCACCTGTGAAATCCTTAATACTTGCACACTTAAAAAATTCACCAAAAAAATGATATGTAATCACCAAACCAAAAGGTTGAGTCAATTTGTCAGAAAGATGTTGGTTCCATCCTATTGCTTTACTCATATACATTTTCCAGTGTTTTCAATTAAACTTATGCATGAAATTAAAATCCTAGCTCGAATATGAAAACAGACAAAACATACAAAATGTGACAATACGCTCGCAAGAAGTTCTACCAGTATATTATGTGGAGAAACCCTGTAAAGATAAAAGCTCCTCAGAAAGACAAGTAATGCTTGATTATTGGAAACAGACATTACAGAGTATGTGTTCAATTTGTAATTTAGTCACCAATATATATACTGACTTTTTCTCTGGTCCTATTCCTCAAAACCCCACCATGTTTTTCCAAAACTAGTCTCTAACCTACTACTCCCAAACTAGACTTGAAAAAGATGTGTTGGTATACTGTCAATCACACTCCCGAGGCAATTAGCCCTCAAATCAGCCCCATATGTCTGTTACATCCTCTGAAGCGATTGGTTTCCCGAACATTAAAAATTAAATCTTGCAGTAAAATGGCGATTTATATCAAAGATCACGAGGCAGAACAATGTATCTTTCTAAAAATCGCAATTCAATTTTTTGCGATTAATTGGCAATTTTCCCCAAGTAATCACGCAAATCTCACTGTAAATCTGCAGCTAGAAAAAGCAAAGAGGAAGCCCGCAGAGAAAACACGTAGAGAACTCAAAAAATGATAAAATCTTTTTTTTGGACCTGGGCTTTTATTGTGATACTTGGCAAGTCGAGGTGAATAAATTGGCGATTATCGCCAATTTATTCACCTCGACTTGCCAAGTATCACAATAAAAGCCCAGGTCCAAAAAAAAGATTTTATCATTTTTTGAGTTCTCTACGTGTTTTCTCTGCGGGCTTCCTCTTTGCTTTTTCTAGCTGCAGATTTACAGTGAGATTTGAATCAGGGCATAGATATGTCATCTGAATATCAGTGATTCAGCAGCAAAAGTTTGAAACATCGGCTACATTATACCATATTATGGCGAGATTTGAATCTATATGTCACTAATACTGTCATACTGATACATATTTGATAAATTAATATTACGTACTCACAGGATAGTCACTTCAAGGCTTCAAGTTCAAGCCCTTAACTTCATCGTCACGACTCACTTCAAGGCTTCAAGTGACTGTCAAGTCTGATACAGTCATACATAAATGAATGAAAGCCATAGTCAAGTCTGATACAGTCATACATACATATTTCAAAATTGATATTACTGTTTACAACTTTACATATGAATGAATGAAAGCCATATTCAAGTTCAATTTTCATGCATACTACATACTGTCCAGTGTACTTTGAGTCTAGATTACAGTGATTAACATTGAACTTTGAGTTTAAAGTTGAACTTTGAAGTACATACTCCGTTTTCAAGCCATACCACTGTCAAACACTATCACAGCATACAGCGGCAGCCACAATAATTTATTTTATTTTTCATTATATTTCTAATATGAATAATGATCAGTGAAATTCGATATCTACTTCATCCTCTACTTCTTCCTTTGATTAGCAGTTAGGGTTAAATTCTAACACTTTTTTTTTTTTTATAAAGGATTTAAGCTCGATGTTTAAGAATAGCATTGGCATTCAGTTTAACGGCACATCGTAAGCCTAAGTCCAATGACCTTGGAAGCATTGTGGAATGGTGGCAGAGAGCAACTGTGTTATATGCAATTGTTGTAGAATGATGATGAGTAAAATTGTTTATCCCCTGAAACGCCACATCGCACGACTGTCCGGAATGATGTGGCCTTGTGCACACAAGCCCCAGTTGAAGCTCAAAGAGAGATGGTTGCTTGCCTAGCAACTTATGCAGAGAAAAAAGACGAAAGCGGATGCACTTGCAACCCTAGTGAATAGGAGGGCAGTGAGGTTTGATTATGACATTGAGACCTCTTCTATTGCCCCAACTCCAACAAGTCGGGGTCGAAAACAGGGCTCATCCACTGAATATAGTTCGGCTACATATTTTGTTCCTCGAAGTGGCCTTGGGTCACAACCTTTGCCTGAAGGTACCACTTGGACCCAGAGACTACACAATGAAGCAAGGATAGTTGCAACAAAGTTTTGGTACTACAACATTCCTTTCAATGTGACAAAAAGTCCATATTGGAAGAATTTGGTCACTACATTGACCATTGCCAGCAAGAGTTTCAAGGCTCTTAATCATGATTTGAGTGGCCCGTTGTTGGAGGGTTCTATGAAACATATGCAAACTATTGTAGAAAACCAAAAAAAATATGGCGTAAAAAGAGGTGCACCATTCTGTCTAATGGGTGGAAGTATGAGAAAAATCGCACATCGATTAACTTTCTAGTAGCTTCAAGTGAGCAGGTGATCTTAAAGTCAATTGATGCCTCCCATCAAGTAAAAAATGCAAAAACTTTATGTGACATGCTAGATGAGGTCGTGTTGGAAGTAGATATGCATAATGTTGTTCAAGTTGTAATAGACAACACAACAGCAAATGTAGCAACAAGGAGATTTCTTGAAAAGAAGCAACCTACACTTTTTTGGACACTTTGTGTAGCCCATTGCATTAATCTTCTACTCGAAGACATAGGAAAGATCCCATGGGTGAAGAATGTGGTTAAAAAAGCAAGAAATATCACCAAGTTCATCTACAATCACACTTGGATGCTAAAATTAATGAGAGAACACACCAATGTGCAATTGGGAACCTCACAATTCGCCACAAACTTCATCACATTGCAAAGCATTGCAGCCTCACTAGCATCACTTAAACAGATGTTTGTGAGTCACCAATGGTTGGAGTCTTCATATGCTAAGAAGGCCAAAGGGGAAAGAGTCATGAAAACCATTTTTTATGATGTGTTTGCAAAACACATGGAGGAAATAACTAAAGTAACCTTAAACTTAATTATTTTTTTATTGATCATTTGCATTATAAAATAATTCTTAATTTTGATTTCAAATTTGTGCATTATTTTGTTTTAGGTGTTAGAGCCTATGGTTCAAGTTCTATTGTTGGTGGATGAAGAGAGAAACATAATGGGTTATTTGTATGAGGCCACTGACATGGCCAAGGAGGCCGTAGCCAAATATAATGGGCAAAATCAAAGAACTATGAACCCATATGGTGCATAATTGATCACAGATGAAACAAGACACTCTATCAACATATTTATGCAATGGCCTACTACTTGAATCCTAAATTTTTTTATTCTTATTCATTTAAGGCCGATGAGGAGGTTATGGATGGCCTCAATCCATCATGCATAGAGAGAATGATTCCTGATGGTAAGCCTAGAGATGTTATTGAGGAGCTGTAGATTTATAAGAATGCAACTGATAGACTCTTCTTCAACTCTATGTATTAAAAGAAGACACACCTCTCAGCGAAGGAAAAACAAATTGAGTCATTTGTTTTTTTATTTTTAGTCTCATTACTCATAGTCTATAAATACTAGTAATAGACTTCTTCCATTTATTCAAGCCTAGTTGGCTTAAAAAATTATAATCTCCTATTTACAGATGTATGGTGGAAAGATTATGGTGCAAAAACACCAAATCTTCAAAAGCTAGCCATCCACATTTTGTGTCAGTCGTGTAGCTCTTCTAGGTGTAATTGTAACTAGAGCATGTTTGAAGATGTTCACATAAAAAAAGCGCAACAAATTGACAACACGACGCATCAATGACCTTGCCTTTGTGCGATACAATTTGTCTTCATGTGAGAGAAGTGGAGCGGATAGAGTAATATGATGCAATTGACTTGGGTGAGATCGATCCATAGGTCGACTAGATCATTGTTGATGCATAGCCCATGTTTATCGTGGAGGAGATCACAAATTTGGAGAGGGAGGCAAAAGACACAATAGCATCCAGGACAGCAGAGGCATCATGAGGGGTTGGTGAGAATCCAGATGATATCTTTGCTGACGATGTTGGCATTTAAAAGGAGGAATCTTTACCTTGTACTTCCACGAGGCAACCACAAAAACTATTTTTAAGCGCTAGAGATGTAATGTAATGTGTATATTTGATATTTCATATGACTATGAGCATTGTAGTTTGTAACTTTGTACTATTTTTTGGTCAAAAATTAATAGAAAATATACTTATGACAATCTCTACATTCATTTCCCATGTCAATTAACAATGTTTTACAAGTTATTTAAGTTTATTTTATGAGTTTATATGTTTTTTAAAGTAGCGATAAAGTTGTCGAGTAATTGCCGAGAAACTCTCGAGTCTGAGTCAAAATTTTGGTCTACCAAGAAATTGCAAAGTACAAGTTTTTGAACTATGCTCCCAACCATTCTAGTAACCGATTTGTCAATTCGAACAATAATACTTCATTATGCCCCCCTTTTGACGAGGACATGATGGATGACCCTTAGCCTTAAAACCCTTCTCGAAGGCTACGGTGCAAATTCAGAGGGAAGTAAAGATTGAAATGTTTTTAAGTGAATATGTGTAAAAGTACTTTATGTTTTCAAATTCACTTAAAAGAGGGGCCTTTAGGGGTTTGGATGACTTAAGTGATTTTATAAAAATAAAAGGAAAAAAGAAAAAATCATAAGAAAAGACCTATTAAGATCTTTAAAGTTACCCTCCCTTCCCAATTTTGGGCGCTACACTTAGGAGGACTATTTAAAGCAAAGAAAGGGTTAATTGATTCATTCATGTCTAATTTTGATAACGATTTTCCTAAAGTCTAAGCACGAAAAGCAAGGACTTGCACTTGAAGGACGGAAACCCTTCAAGAGAGCTGAATCAAAGACGAAAACCCTTGGATTCAGACCTAGAGCAACTCATCACGGACTTGTATTGAGCAGAAAAGTGATAAGACAAGGGTGTTTTTAACACTGAAGATCATTCGTAAGAGGAGCCAACCCATAGAGGAGTTGGACGCTTGCATTCAAAGGCTGTCCTAGGGCAGGGATAACCATTGTTGAGGATGCGCAAGTCTGGAGGGGCAGCAAACAGGTTCTAGAGGTGCGCGACCCACTTTGGGGTCTTTCTAAGGCCTTCAGAGGTGTGGAACAACCACACAATTTTCTGCCATTTATTTGATTTTTCCAACTACTTAATTGTCCAAAAATCAGGGTTTTCGTTGATTATTTGGCTATAATTTTCATATAAATTCTGCAATTTTTGGGGAGCTTGAATAATATTTTTGGAGCTGATTTCAAATCATTTACAACATTATTTTGTCAATTTCAGATGCTAGGGTTTGTAGTAAATTTCTGAAAATTAATATTTAAACATTGAAATGATTGAATAAATCTTTGTTTATCTAATATCCCTTGGAAGGAACATTACAGTGGTATCAGAGCCATATCTTGGCTAGTTGTAGGTTTTGCAGTGATACATGCAAGAAGGATATAACTTGAGAAGTAAGAAAGTGGGGGAGTTTTCACACACGGAAGACATGTCTCACCAAGATCAATCAAGAGAAGAGGCAGAAAATAGAGAACAAAGGCTTGATAGGTACACACAAGCCCAAGAACAAATGACGGCTATGGGATGGTAGTGCTTCAGGAAGTCACCATGTCTTGAATTAGCCTTCTAGGGGTTTGGAAGGAGCTTCACGTAGGCCTAACCAGCCTACCTTTTTGCAAGATGAGGTGGTCATTCCCGAGGGGGAAGCACAACCCTCATTAAGGGACACCTTGTTAAAAGATTATGATAAGTACATGACATATCCAACCCCTTTCAAGGAGCAAATGGATTTTTCAGCTTTCACTTCTTGGA
Source organism: Torreya grandis (assembly GCA_037957365.1). Taxonomy (NCBI): domain Eukaryota; kingdom Viridiplantae; phylum Streptophyta; class Pinopsida; order Cupressales; family Taxaceae; genus Torreya; species Torreya grandis. The sequence goes on along the minus strand of JARHVA010001193.1, from coordinate 662,333 downwards.
AGCATGGTCAAATAGGAGGCACTAGGGCTGGCCACAAGCACAAGGGCAGCCAAGGAGGACTCCACCATGTTTTGGGTAAGCTTGCACTTTCAAATTTTGATGGTTTCCCTAAAAGTTCAACCAGGGCTTGGATCCAAAAAGTAGATACTTATTTTTCACTAAGACCTATGTTGGAAAAAGAGGCCATTTAGTTTGCTACCTTGCACTTGGAAGGAGCTGCCTATAAATGGTGGTATCATGGTTTGGTTACTCAAGGTCACCAACTCATTTCATCTTATGAGGAATTCAATAAAAGGATTATTGAGCAATTTGATAGAGCTGATTCAGAATTGCATTTTACAGAATTGTTGTTGGAGGTACAATCACTGGGAGAGGAGGTGAATTAGTGATGCAAGATATTTCAAACTTCAATTGTAATCCTTTCAAACTCTTAATCAATGACCACAAGCATTCATAAAGCATACAATATATTCATAATAATGAATAAGAAAAATGATGCAACATCACACACATAACTCAAGATCTATGTGGGAAACCCTCTTGGGGAATAAAACCCACTCTCAAGCCTACAAACACATGGAATACTTGTCTTATAAGATGATTACAAACATGAGACCTTGAGTGAAGCACCCACTTCACAAGCAACACCCACCCCTAAGTATAAACAAGCACCCACTTGTTCTAGATGTTGAGCACCCACTCAACATCTTATGAAATCAACAACTCCAGAACTCTGATTGCAGATCAATCTGATTGGAGAAACAATGTTTAGCACCTCTCTTTCAACTCATCACACACTCAAACTTGCTCATGCAAGCAATGCATCCAAACACCCTTTTGGATCACTCTAGGCTTCTTCGCTCATCTTCAATCTGCTCTGTACTTCAATCCATCCACTGCGCACACTTACTCTAATCTCTTTCCATCGCCTCTATCTTCTGCACTCTCAATCCATTCCAATCAAGTCTAGAAACCATTGCCTTGGTATCCACCTTTTATAGAGTCTTTATGAATATCACCATCTAGCGCAGCCATAATACTTGCCTTAACCCTTAAGACATCTTACATAGATCAATACCATCCTCCCAAGTCAGCCATAGCATCCATGGGTCACACTTAAGCAGCTACACCTTTCAATTAGGCCTTAGTAGCCCTTACAGGTCTCATGGAGACCCATTAACCTTTTAACACTTCATCAAGCAAAACAAGAACACAAGATCACTTTCAATTACATGGGTCCACCCTGTATGACTTCTAAGACATCTTCAAATGATTACTCCCGCCAAAACACTCTTCCGCTAAAGCACAAATTGCTTGAACAATATTATGTACGCAGTAGCACCATGAACGAACGAACAATCAACTTTGAAGCTCCATAACTTTGACTATACAAACATTCAGACCTTCTAACTAGATTCTCTGGATGCGCCTTGAGTCCTCTACAACTTTGCTTTTTACTGCATCAAGAAATTTATCCTGAATCAAAAGATATAGCTCAAAAACTATAGACAAGTTTTGCCTCGTTAATTTGAATATTCCAATTCCAACGATCACTGAGCATATGTTAAACATAGAACACGTTGACCTCATCTCGTGCTCCCTAACAATTTTGAACAAATGCACTCTGTCAATCTCCTCATATTAGCCTGGTCTTTATCTTGCAACACTCGCCATCAATCGTAGATCTTCACTTCCACGATCATGCCATTTGGCAACCCTGCATGCTTTCTATGCACATTGACCTCTTCACTCCAATGAGCTTCTGCCACTTGGCAACGTAACGCATCTTCTGAGCAATCTTTGACATATTGACTAAATACGCGTCGTTGATCTCTCTTTGACAAGATCACCTGCTCCGTTAGATCATTATCCAGTCAGAGTAAACGCTAGCTGTTAGATCTGAGATCCGATTAAACGCTGACCATAGATCTTCGATATCAAAAAATTGGCTAAGTATGGGAACTTAATGAACTATGTTGAAATCTGTCTAAGAAGCCAACTTTGCACCTTAATAACTTTTGTTGCGCTCCATGTCCAGACTTGAAATTTGAATCATATGATCTCCTCACATAGGAGAATCCATCCATGTATCAAACTGCTCCTGAAACCTTCACATGTGTAAAATATGATGTCATCAATATGCTCACTCAGTTTTATCTATCAAGATGACTACTTGAGCTTAGACATTTAATTCACTGCTCTAATGAATTCCATTTACTTCCATAAGTACTCTAAGCACTTATAACACCTCATAGGGTCCCTGCAACATGTCCATATCATCAATATCATCCATCAATTCCTCACTAAGCCAAACATTCTCCAAAACATCAAACTGATCACTTTGTCATTAATACATTAGTACCACATACTCTCTTTGACATCAATGACAACAAAAACATCAATGACCATGCTCAACAATTAGCTCTAAAACAAAAAAACACAGTGGAGGGGTATGTAACTAAATTTCAAAGGCTTGCGGTTATGGTAACAGATGTTTCGGAAAGGAGGTTAGTGGTTCTTATGAAAGGTTTGACGGATTCAATTAGAGGGTTAGTCAAAGCTTTTGATCCTTCCACTCTCCAAGGAGCCATTCAAAAGGCTCTTGATCTCGAGTCTTCAACACCACAAGGTAAAATTATGCCCTTTAATTTTCAAAAAACTAATGTTTTTAAACCCTATGGACAGCCAAAAAACAATAATTGGGGGCAGCCAAGGGGAAGCAATTTGGGGCCACCTAGATCAACTCCTTTGGGGCAATTGGACAAGCAAAACCAACAAAGTTTGGGGCAGCAAAGAGAGCTGCCAAGAGGAATTTTTGAAATAAGAAATGAATTAAGAAGAAAGAAATTATGTTTTGATTGCAAAGACCCTTGGTCACCAGGTCATCATTGTCGTGAAAAAGGTCAAGTACACTACATTGAAGTGCATTCGGATGGAGAAGATGAGGGCATTGAAGATGGGGCAGCCACCTATGAAGAGGAGCACTTGGAAGTTTTTGGAAAGCACCTTAGCTTCCCTATCAGGAACACCCAAGTACTATTCCTTTCGTGTGAAGGGAAGTTTAAAAGGTATGGAGGTCACTATTATTGATAGTGGAGCCACACAAAATTTCATTGATAAAAAGTTAGTAGCTTTATGTGGTTTGCAATCTATGGAATTCAATGGTTTTCATGTAACTGTGGTGGATGGCTTCACCATCCCTTGCACCACAAAAATTCCCAAGCTGAATATAATGATGGGAACGCACCTCATTGAATGTAATATTCTAAACTGGAATATTATATGGAAATTTGATTTCCTTGGAAATTCCGTTTAAAATAAATAAGTATAGAATTTGTACTTTAGAATATAAATTTAAGCCAAATGAATTTTCAGTATATAATTTCAGAACTCAAATTTTATAATAAATGTTTCAAGGGTTTACGTCCTTGAGATTCGGATTACAAGGGTTTTTGTCCTTGTATCCAATCTTACTTTTCAGGGGTTTCATCCTCAATTGTAATCGTAAACATTAAGCTTATACAGGTTAAATGTTTAATACATAAATGATTTTTTGATGATTTCCTTCCTTTCCCATAATACTTTATTTATACCTTCAACCTTACATTGAAGAGATGTGACTTCTGCAAAGGTAGCGTCCTTCCATAATAACTTAACTAAATAATAATTAATATATTAACTAACTAATTAATAACTTAACTAACTGTTGTCCCTTCATAAAGTGCCGTGTTGCTGGCCCTTCATAAATTGCAGCGATTTCTTTAGTTAATGTTGCGCTTCTATTCCTTGCAGCGATTCCCTTTTAAATAGCAGTAGTTCAGTGTCGGAATGTTACAAACCGCCCATCCTCAAATTGCTTGTCCTCAAGCAATTGTAAATTTAGATGTTCAAGGATTGATGCTCCTTCGCATGTGGCATCTTCGAGTGATAAATTTTGCCAACGAACCAAATACTCCTTGATACTTCTATTCCTTAACCTTTTTTCACGAGCCTCAAGGATAGCTTCGGGTATTAAAATCAACTTACCTTCGTCATCTAATGGTGGTAGGCTCTATAAAAGTAATATGTTGGCCAAGTGCCCTTTTTAGGCGCGAAACATGAAAAACATTATGTATCCGACTACAACTTGGTAATTATAACTCGTAAGTAACCTCTCCCACCTTCCTCGTGACTTTATATGGTCCGTAGAAACGTGGTTTGAGTTTCTTGGCTCCACTTTGCTTGATGGAGGTCTGCCTATACGACTGTAAACGCAAATATACCATGTCCCCTACTTCAAAGTTTCATTTTTTTCTATGTTGATCTGCATATAACGTTTGTTGATTTTGCGCTTGTTGAAGATTATCCTTGAGAGTCCTAAGGATATCTTGACTTTGTTGGATTAAGTCCTTGGCTCCCGGAACTCTACTATCTGGAATGACCAAGTCCACGAAAGATTACGCATTGTACCCATACAAAGCTTTGAAGGGTGTCATTCCAATTGACATGTGATAGGAGGTATTATAGCAAAATTCTCCCAAGTGTAACCATTTGATCCATGCATTTTGTTGTCCTGATATATAATTCCTTAAATACCCTTCAATCCATTTATTGACGGCTTTTGTTTGACCATCCGTTTGAGGATGATAACTTGTACTTGGGGTCAATTCAGTGATTGTTAGGTGAAAGAGTTCTTGCCAAAATGAACTCATAAACCTACTATCTCTGTCACTAACAATGTTCTTTGGCAGCCCATGTAATTTAAAGATTTCTCTAAAAAATATTCCAGCTACCAAGGGGGCCTCATACTTAGTGGGAAGAGGAAAGAAATGAGCATACTTCGTCAAACGGTCAAAAACTACATAGAGACAACTCTTCCCTTGCACCACAGGCAATCCAGTAATAAAATCCATTGAAATACCTTCCCATTTTTGAGTAGGAGTGGGTAGGGGTTGCAACAAGCCAGCTAGAAATTTGTGCTCTATTTTGCTCCGTTGGCAAGTAGGACACCCCCGAATGTACTTAAGAACTTCACTCTTAAACCCTTTCCAAAAGAACATTTCTCTTACTTATTTATATGTCTTAAGATAACCTAGATGGCCTGCCAAAGGGCTATAATGAATAGCCTTTAACATTTTATGCTTAACTTTTCATTCCAGTACCAAGAAGATTCTATTTTTATACAAGATGAGACCTACTACCTTATATCGTTCATCCACAGGTTTTTTTCCTCTAAGATCGTATTAGTGAACTCGTTTTTAACATATTAAGCTATTATGAAAACCTTCCAATCAACTCTAATTGTAGATATGGAGCCCAAAGATGGTTTTCTCGATAATGCATTCGCCACAATATTATTCTTTCCTTTCACATATTCGATGTCGAAATCAAAGGCTTGGACCATGCTCACCCATTTTTGTTGTCTATCGTTTAAATCTTTCTGACTTAAGAAAAATTGCAAACAATTATGATTTGTTCTCACCACGAATTTTCCACATACCAAATATTAACGGAACTTGGCCAGTGCATGCATTGATTGCCAACATTTCTTTATCGTATATAGAGTACTTGCGCTCATGATCTTTTAGTTTCCGGCTTTCGAACGCAATTGGATGACCTTGTTGCATTATAAAAGCACTGATTCCTTCCCCTGATGCGTCGCATTCCAGCACAAAGGGTAATGAGCAATTTGGTAGAGCCAACACGGGGCATGAACTCATTTCTTTTTTAAGATCATCAAATGTTGATTTAGCAATTTCAGTCCAATGAAAAGCTCCATTTTTTGTTAAATTAGTCAAAGGGGCAGTTATCCGAGAGAACCCTTTAACAAACCTTCGATAGTAAGTGCATAACCCCAAGAATCCTCTTAATTGAGTTATGTTGGTAGGAGGGGGCCAATCTAATATAGCTTGGATTTTATCTTGATCAACGTGCACTCCTTGTCTATTGATGACATGCCCCAAGTATAAAATTTTCGTCATTTCGAACTCGCATTTAGACATTTTAGCAAAAAGAGATTGTTGCTCCAATATTTCCAGTACTATGTCGAAATTTTTCAAGTGTTCCTCCCATGACGTACAATATATCAATATATCATCGAAGAAAACCAACACAAAATTTCTCAAATGTTTATTGAATATACAATTCATACAAGACTGAAAGGTGGCTAGTGCATTGGTTAATCCGAAAGGCATAACCAAAAACTCGAAATGCCCTTAATGACATCTGAATGTTGTTTCTTGAATATCTTCGTCTCGCATTCACATTTGATGGTATCCTGATTTTAAATCGATTTTGGAAAAGAAACTAGCTCCATGAAGCTCATCGATTAATTAATCAATCCTTGGTATCAAATATTTATTCTTAATAGTTTTTTTATTCAATTGATGGTAGTCTATGCACATTCTCAATGTGCCATCTTTCTTCTTGACTAGGACCACGAATGAGGCGAAAGGACTTGAACTTGGCCTAATATGCCCCATCTCCAACATTTCTTCAATAGCTTTTTCAATCTTTTTTTTTTATAGATTCTGGGGTGGCGATATGGTGTAAATATTATTGACTTGGTACCGGTTTCTAACTCAATAATATGGTGAAACCCTCTATCTGGTGGCAACCCATGTGGGATATTCTCAAAAACCTTAGCATGTTTAGAAATTATGGGTTGAATATCTTCATGAGGTCTTTGTGGTTCCGATTTTGTAGAACTCACAAAACATTGTGTTGCCCATGAAACTTGGCCTTTCCTAAAAGCCCTTTCCATCCTCTTGGTTGTAACCACTTGGGGGGCTCCATTAGCCATAACCTAAAGAACTATTTCTTCCCATCTATTTAAAATTTTAATTCCATGGTTTGATAGTTTTGAGTAAATTCCCCCAAGGAATGTAGCCATTGTACACCTAGTACCAAATCTGTTTCGTCAATGCCCACTACATAGAAATCATCATTTATTTGATGTCTCCCCAACATGAAATGGAGTAGTGGAATTCTTCGAGTGCATGGAATGGTAAAACCATCAGCAACTATGACCTTAAAACCTTGAAATTATTCTGTTTTTAAACCCATTTTTGTTACCAACCCTTCGTCAATGAAGTTGTGGGTGGCCCCACTATCTATTAATACGGTGATTTTTTGTCCTTGTAGACTCCCTCTTACTCTAAAGGGATGGTATCTCAGAGCTCTTGATAAAGTTTCAAAGGTACCCTCCAACGTCTTTTACCCTTCGTCTAATTCATGTATTGTTTCTCCAACTATGACCTCTTCTTCATCAGGTTCACCATCTGAAACAACTTCAATGTAATAGACTTGCCCTTTCCCAAACAACGGTGACCTGCTACCCAAGGGTCCTTACAAGTGAAGCATAAGTTTTTCCTCCTTAGCTCATTTCTTATTTATGTTTCATTACCCGTTTTAGGTGGGTCTCTTGGTTGGAATCCTCTTGATTGGAGTGGTTTTCTTTGTTGGCTATAGGGTATTGTCCCTTGTTGTCCTAAAGGCGTGGTTCGTGGCTATCCATTATTGGTTATTATTGGTTGTAGAAATGGCACAATTTTACTCCTTGGTGTCGATGTCTCTAAATTTAGTGCTTTTTTAATTGTTTCTTGGAGAGAGGGAGGATTAAAGGCTTTGACTAAACCCTTGAGTGGCTCAATAAATCCTTCCATGAACAATACTATGAGCCTCCTTTCAGTAATGTCTGGAACCATCATGGCGAGCATCTGAAATTCTGCCACATAGTCTTCTACATTGCTACTTTGTTTTAATGTCAATTCCCAAAAATGAATTTCAGGGTCAATTCTATCGAATCTTTCTATCAACCTCTTAGTAAATTCGTTATATGATTTAATAAGGTCATGCCCCTACGTAATTCATTCATGGTACCACCATTCATGAGCTATTACTTTGAGATGGAAGGTTGCGAATTTTATTGCTTCTTCTTCCATCATAGGTCGGAGAGATAAGTATGTATCTAATTTTTGGATCCACGCTCGAGTTGTGCATTTGTGAGAGCCGTCAAAAGTCGAAAAAGTTAATTTACCCAATGCATGTTGAAAATCTTTTTGATTATTTTGGGGTCTATGCTCCGTTCTAGTGCCATTACAATTTTTTTCATTTCCATGAACTTTGTGAGCGATATTTCCCTTCGTAAATCATCTGAAAGGGCTCAATATTCTTCAAAATCCGCTGTAAGGTCCTCTCCAAATGAAGTTTGGGTTTCTTCTTCCATACTTGATTCTACTCTTAAAATAAATTTGCACTGAAAAGGTCTGTTTGAAGAACTCACGGTTGTTTTGTGTAAGATTTGATTATGGCTAGTATTAGAACGACCATTTTCCTCATTTTGATACCTACGAGTTGTCAAACATTGCATTGTGAAGGCTAATTACGTCATTGTATTAGCCAATTGTTCTTGACCTTGGACAAGCCTATCAATCCGTTCTTCATCTCTATTTCTTTCTTCCATATTTGTCCTTTCTTCTTCCCTTTCTATTTCTTCTCTTTCTTGAACGGAACCCTTATTTTTATTTCTCAAATAATAGCGGATTTCTTTATCTTCGCCTTGCATGAAGTTTACGTTCCACAAGTTGGCAGGATGAAGAGCTATGATACCACTGTACTTTTCCGAACCGGAATATTATATAAAAATTTGATTTCCTTGGAAATTTCGTTTAAAATAAATAAATATAGAATTCGTACTTTAAAATAATTTACTTAAATCAAATGAATTTTCAGTATATAATTTCAGAACTCAAATTTTACAATAAACATCTCAAGGGTTTACGTCCTTGAGATTGGGATTATAAGGGTTTTCATCCTTGTATCCGATCTTACTTTTGAGGGGTTTCGTCCTCAATTGTAATCGTAAGCATTAAGATTATACAGGTTAAATGTTTAATACATAAATGATTTTTTGATGATTTCCTTCCTTTCCCATAATGCTTTATTTATACCTTCGCCCTTACATTGAAGAGATGTGACTTCCGCAAAGGTAGCATCCTTCCATAATAACTTAACTAAATAATAATTAATATATTAACTAACTAATTAATAGCTTAACTAACTGTTGTCCCTTCATAAAGTGTTGCGTTGTTGGCCCTTCATAAATTGCAATGATTTATTTAGTTAATGTTGCGTTGCTATTCCTTGCAGCGATTCCCTTTTAAATAGCAGTAGTTCAGTGTGGGAATGTTACATTGAAAATGATTTTTATGTGGTTGGTATTGGCGAAACTAACCTTGTGTTTAGTATACAGTGGTTGCACTCTCTTGGGGAGTACACCCAAAACTACCAAACCATGGAGCTCAAATTCGATGCCAAAGGGAAGTTAGTGGTTTTGCATGGTTTACAAGATAGGGCACCCAAGGGGACCATGTCCAAAAGAATGGGAAGTACGATAAAGGAAGAAATTCAGTGTGGGACAGCTAAGCAAACAGAATTTTGTGTGTTGGGACAGCCAACTATCATAAAAGAAAAAAAATTCCATTGATGATACATGGAGCGAAGGTATGATGGGAAAGAGTTCCTAATGTGGAAAATGCAATATGAAGAGTCTAAGGTGGCCTCTAAGGTATGGGAAAGGTTTCCAAACTCTATGTACATCATGCTGGTTTTTTAAACACATTATAGTATGTATCCTAATGCATGGTAGTATGAGAGGTTTATTGGGAAAAACTAATGATGTTGAGGCTTTAAGATTTGGAATGAGTCATTCAGCTACCCTTTCCTTTCCCATGTTGAGAAATTGTGCTTAATTTGGATATTTGGAAAGTTTTTTAAGAAAAACAAGGAATCTGAAAATGAATTGGAAAAGATTTTCCAAACACATTCAGAAAATTCAGAGTGTTTTGGGCCATTCCAGCCTATCATACAAGTTGAAAACATGTTGCATAAAGTGTCAATCCAATGGAGAGAACGTGCTCAAAAATCTGAAATCAAAGGGGCACTTGGTACGGTCATGAATGAAGAAACAAATCATCTACTTCAGCCGGGTAGGTATGTTGGGAAAAAGGTTGAAAGGGGCAATAAACAGCCCACTACAAGGTCTGGTTTTGCAAAACAAGGTAAGTTTTCCTTAAAAGGCAAAAGACCAAGTACTCCACCTTATCAAGGCAAGCAACATACACACTTGAGGAAACCAATTTGTGTTTCCAAAAACCCCAAGGTACATAGGAAGGGCAGCTATTTGATATCTTGCAAATCTGATTCCCTTTTTATGATCATATATCTCTTGACTGTGACATAAGCACTAAGAAGTTGAATAGTGTTACTCTAACCAAGAATTGCAAGGTTGTAAAGAAACAACGCAGTTGTGTGACAAAGGAGTTGGTTCATTCCAAGGCCACGGTACAAGAAAAATGGTGGAGTAAACAGGGATTTAACATTTCTACACATAAAATTTCAGTTCATAGGGTGCATCATGGGAGGAAATTGAAGATTTCTTTCAGCTATCATGTGTTGCATACAGCAGGGTACACTTGGGGCAGCAAGAGGGAAAGGAGAAAAATCAGTGAATGTAAGATTAAGAAGGTTGAGAAGGGCTGCGTACTTAGTGACATTTAGAAAATTGCAGCCATGTTTCACAAGCCAATATTGGTCAACAGCCCTCAAAAGAAAGGAAAAAGTGTTAAGCACAGGGTTATACTGAGAGGGGGGTTGAATTAGTATAACATAATCTTTTAATCTTTTCAAATTTAATCAACCACAACAACCATAAACATTCACGATCTAGCAATTAATAACACAAGAGAACACAGGGTTTAGATGGAAACCCTTTCAGGAGAAAACCACAACAAAATATTGCTTTTATATATATAACTTTTTTACAATGTTTGCAGACACCAACCTACTGAAGACACCAATCCCCAAACCAAGCACCAACTCGGTCAATTTGTGAGCACCCACCCACTGGAGACACCGATCCCCTTCGCCAAGCACCAACTCGGCCAATTCATGAGCGCCGACCCACAGAAGCACCAACCCCTAGACTCTGAGGCACTGACCCCAAGCCAAATCGATTCCACCGTCTGTGATTGTTTCTTCAATTGAATGATGGCTTTGCTTCTCTTACACTTTCTCTCTCACTGATTTTCTTATATACTTTCTGCTCTCTTTTCTTTCACAATTCTCAAATGATATTCTTCATTAAAATAAATCTACCCTTCACACTTCGTTTCTTAAGAGATATTCTATTTCATTTTCTACTCTATTTCATTTTCTGCTCTACTCTTCTCTTCTCTCTCACACTTATATGATCTTCAATCAAATCGAATGCTTGTAATACTTCCACATCTCTTCTCCTTTATATAGCCTTTAAAGGATGCATCCCATCCAAGAGGCACCTCTTCACCAAAAGATGTGATCGTTGGCATTTCTGTCGACATTTCCATTAACATTTCCGTCGACATTTTCGTTCACTTCCAGCAACAATTCCATTCACTTTCGACAACACTTCCGTTCACTTCTCGAAACAATTTCGTTTGACATTATCGTTCATATCTGTTACAATTCCTTTGACATCAATGACAATTATTCCAACAAAAAGAGTTGTTTTGACTAACATGTTTGTTTCATGTGCAGATAAGAAGACAGGGGCAAACAAAGCTCTCATAGACAAAGACTACCTAGCTGGTATATCAATTTCCAGCCACCCATATGATGACAAATCCCAAGATTCTCTTGCTTCTCACATCTTAGAAGCATCTTTTGAATATATGGGATTAAGAAGGAGAAATGGCAACATAAGGTACTGTTTGTTTTACATTTTCAGTTTGCTTAAGTCACACGGAAGCTTCATATACAGCTGTAGCAAACATCACCAAGAGGGGTCTCTTCCTTGGAAAGGACTTAGATTTGAATGTGACACAAAGCCAACCATGGAGATAACTTTTTGGTTGCTTCTATTGCTTGAGGACAAGAAATTTTGGACAGGGAGGATTGTCATGTCCCCCTTTTGATAGGGACATGACGGAAGACCCTTAGCCTTAAAACACTTCCAAGGGGCTAAGGGGCAAATTTAGAGGGAAGTAAAGATTGAAATGTTTTTAAGTGAATATGTGTAAAAGTACTTTTTTAAAAGTATTTTATGTTTTCAAATTCATTTAAAAGAGGGGCCTTTAAGGATTTGGATGACTTAAATGATTTTATAAAAATAAAAGGAAAAAAGGGAAGAAAGAAAGGACCTAATAAGATCTTTAAAATTACCCTCCCTTCCCAATTTTGGGCGCTACACATAGGACTATTTAAAGAAAAGGGTTAATTGATTCATTCATGTCTACTTTTGAAAACAATTTTCATGGAGTCTAAGCACGAAAAGTGAAGACGGAAACCCTTCAAAGGCGCTGAATCAAGGACGGAAACCCTTGGATTCAGACCTAGAGCAACTCATCACGGAGTTGTATTGAGCAGAAAAGTGATAAGACAAGGGTGTTTTTAACACCGAAGATCATTCGTAAGAGGAGCGAACCAGCAGAGGAGCTGGACGCTTGAATTCAAGGGTTGTCCTAGGGCAGCGATCACCATTGTTGAGGGTTGTGAAGGTCTGCAGGGGCAGCAAACAGGTTCTAGAGGTGGGCGACCCACTTTGGGGTCTTTCTAAGGCTTTTGGAGGTGTGGTACAGCAACACATAATTTTCTGCCACTTTATTTGATTTTTGCAGCTACTTAATTGTCCAAAAATCAGGGTTTTAGCTGATTATTTGACCTATAATTTTCATATGAATTATGCTATTTTTGGGAAGCTTGAATAATATTTTTGGAGCTGATTTCAAGTCGTTTACAGAATTATTTTGACAATTTCAGATTGTTAGGGTTTGTATAAAAATTCTGAAAATTAATATTTAAACATTGAAGTGATTGCATAAAACTTTGTTTATCTAATATCCCTTGGAAGGGACATTACAATTTTGGCTTGCCGAGAAATTGAAAAGTACAAGTTTTTGAACTATGCTCCCAACCATTCTAGTAACTGATTTGTCAATTCAAACAATGATACTTCATTTGGCCATTTTGACCCCTGTTGACGCCTAAAATACATCCAATTTAGTGCCCCTATATGCTTAGCATTGGCCATAGAACATCGATCGCAATCATTAATCATCTTGACCGTAGGCCATGGACATGGATCATCTCAAACATAGGCCACAGGTTTCAGCCACCTCGGGGGGAACCCCTGTGCCGTAGACCCTATCCCCCACTCCCCCTATATATAGATTCTAGATATGGCAAGGCCTATATATCTATCTAGGGAGGGGCCCCTCTCCCCTCTCTATTTAAACTCAACTCAAAGGGCGGGAGGGGGAAGGACTGGGGGGAGGGCGCGCAAGGGCCGGGGGGGTGGTTGTCGGCCTATCTATATATATGGGTGGTAGTCATATATATAGGGCTGATGCCATATAGATATATAAGGGCCGGAGATGGATGGCCCTCTAATCTATATGGGCCAACGATCTATATCATCTATCAGGGCCCTATCTATATGGGGCTCGGCTCGACTAGCCCTCTCCCTCTCCCTCTATTCAAGGGAGGGGCTAGATATTTGGGAGAGGGAGAGGGGGCGAGACCATATAGATTAATTAGATAGACACTCACCAAATAGATAGATAACGCACTGATATAGAGATATAGATATGGGCGGCCTCCCTATACCCCTATACCAATAGTGGGGGGGTCAGTCGAGTCCCTCGATCTATCACCTTGTCAACCATCTTTGAATGTAAGAGATAGACATCAACCATCTTGAATGTAAGAGCCAAGCATCAACCATCTTCAACGTATCCATAACAAATGTTGGCCATATCCAAATAGGCCATCCTAGAAGTGTGGCCATCTCGGACCAACTCTGACGTTGGTCTACTCTAACAGACTCCATGTCAACCCACCTTAAGGGTCGTCTTGTTATTGCAATCTAGACTTCGAATTCCGTGGATTTTCCCTAGATTCTCGATGTGCTGATCTCAAACTTGTCTTGAGCAATTTCACTATATGCAGAGCTCTGTTTGGTCTCTTGAAGCCCCAAATCCCTTCTCCTCAAAGCATAGTTACCAAATCCGGCTGGATCTGCACAAAATCCAGCCAGATCTGGATTTTTTGGCCAACCTGGATAAGTTCATCCGGGTTGGCCCTTTTTTTTTCAAATTTCATTTTTTTAAGTTTTCTATGGAAAAAAAGGCCCAGTAACCATAAACATTATATAATATTAACATTTTATGTTACTTCATTAATGTTTTACATTGTATCTGTCAATTTTGCTTATTTATAAAACTATCCTCACATATATGTATATATTCCGCATTGGATTTCTCCAAACTTTTCCAAAGATTTCGGATTTTTGGATTTTTTTGCCCTCCCAAACTGATCCGGATTTCTGAACTTGGTAACTATGCCTCAAAGTCCAGAGTCAAAATTCGACACTCAATCGAAATATTCTTCATGATCCTTTTCGGATTAAAAAAAATGAACATAGATTCTAGTAAAATTTAGTATGTTTTATCAAACAAACTGCTTATCAGATTCCTTGACCAAACAAGTGGTAAACCCAGCAAAATATACTTCAATTTAACTAGCAGTAAAAGGCTGAATCTGCAGCAAGGTCCCCAATAGTTATAGTATCAGTGCACAGCTCATAACTTTTTCCATAGAACATTGATTTCTTCTTAAGTTCTTAGTAGAAACAGGCAGGACTTGAAATAGCCTCCTGATGAGCATGCGAGAGGATAAAAATCTTAGAAATGAACGTGAACCTATTTAGGAAAGACAAATACAAAGTACAAATCCATGATGGAAAGTACACACAACACTGATTCCTTAAAAAGCAATGATATTTCAATGACTGTTTTTACTGATATATGGTTGCTGTAAATTAAGTGCTATGCTTAAAATCAGCTTGAAACATAGAATTGAAGTGCCGAAAATGATAAGAGCCGTTGTAATAAAAGAATTGAGCAAGTATACTACACACATGACACAAACATTAGACAAATGAAAGGGATACGAGATAAGAAACCTGATGTGGGAAAACTCCAGCAACTTGGGGTTTTGCCTCCTCATGAAACTGCAAAATCGTTGAGACTAGAAGCCAATTGCTCACTTAGAGCCTCCAAAAACACCGTGGGACTATTACAGAACTACTACAATACTCTCTCAAGCTTTCTCTGCTCTGCTCTGCATCTCACTCAACAACCTTCATACACATCCTAAACTCAGCCAGAATGCATACTATAACTATAGTTGCTTATACAAGAGTTCATTGGGCATATTTGTACTTCCAAAGGATCACCAAAACGACATAGAAGACTTTGTATTTCACGGTTACATGACAATCTATGTCTATCAAAAAATTATTGGTGAGACGTGATCACACACAAGTGTGTATTTCATCCCAACTGTCATACACATCATTTAATTTAAGAATGTAAATCCACGCGTCTGCATATTTCTGATATAAAAATAATGTGAGAGTGGCAAACTGACGGTTCACAACTTCCACTTGAGTAACAATCCGTTGCAAATTGCCCAAAACTCACTCCAGTCTATGTACATATGAAAAGAACCTTGACATAATACGCAAAGGATTTGAGAGATGAAAAATGGACAAAAGGAACCCAGGATAGAAAACACATACAAGGAAGAAAATATTTATTACAATTGTAGGATAGAAATCTTTATAACAATTGTAAAAAGTCAAGACAATAAGCCCAATAGGAGCAAGAATGGCACAAGTTAGGGTTGACCTCTCTAGTGGCATATCCCTTGCCATTACTCCCACCCTTCATTCATTAATCTTTGATTGATTTAATACAATAGAATTGGTTTAGTGGTTTGGAGTAACCCCTACAGGGATTTTATAACCATCAAAACCACTCAACTGCTTGTGACTCATACCCTTACCACTCCATGATGACAGCTGAAGACCACTTTAAATGCTTGTTTTAACCCAAACTCTAAGTGGCCTATAATAATGGAGGAGTGGTTTTAATACTTCATTAGCTGCCAAGCTTATTATTACAACCCATGAATCAGTTTGTCTTACACGTGGACCCACATTTCTTATCTCCCACAACTTTAAATCAAGAGGGTTTACATAAACTCAAACTTAAGACTTCATTATTACAAAAGTTATTTAAAAAAAGTTTGCAAATGAACTTTGTTTAAATGACCCACAACTTGCATGTTAGGACTTGGGACATAGATTTGATTAAAATTGCATTTTATAAGTCTTGTATGGGGATTTAAAATACGTTTTATTATATTTTGGGAAGGGCTTACATTTTGCAGGGGGATTTAAATTATCATTTTATTCAATTTTGGGAGGGGCCCTCCAGAGTTAAGCAGCAAACCAGCTGTGCAGACCTACGGTCCCTTCAACTAATTCTATCCAGCATTTACGGTCTGCTATGATGAATGCCTAAGAGGTGGAGTCCCTACAAGGATTATAACAGCAGGCTAGTATCCATTCCATCACACTCGTCCTCTTGGTCATGTAAAGAAACAACATTAAAACAAATCAATCCAAGTCTATTCTTCCTCCTGTAATACTCTGACCATCATGTTTGCATCTATCTCTTCGTCATTCGAAATGCAAATGTGACTGATAGAGCCTAGTTAAGAGTGTCATTGTGGTCATAAAAACCATACAATTGAACTATGAGTAAATTCAACTGATTTTGGACAATCCATTCCAGATCAAGCAAGTTAAAGGACCAAAAGACAGAAAAGCCCAGTAAAAGACTGACTAGCACCTTCAAAAGATTAGCACAGAGAAAATTAAAGCTTAAAGAGATTTGACAACTTGCTTGACCTTAAATGATATGTAATTTCCATTGTACAAAAAAAGAAATCTAAGATTAGGATTTAATCATTGAATAATCAACAAAGTGGCAACTTGAAATTCTTTCACATGATTAACAAACAATAAATGAACTGAAAGCCATCAAGATGAAAGGGACAAACAAAACAGCAAAAATGTGTTTGAATCCACCAAAAAAAATCACAGCTCATGCAATGATGGATAGTTCACTTTGTATGACAGGAGAAGTTACATTCAATAATTACCTCCTTGCACTTAGGCAATTTAATGACATTATTCCAACTTTTATGTAGCCCATAATTGACATCAATTTAACATTGGTAACTCTTCTAGATATCAATCAAGATTTGCACATACATGCAGAAATTAACAATAATTTAGGTAAAACCAAGAGAAAAGCAAACAGGTCCATAAATAAGCAGAATAAATATGTTGCAATCCAATTTACAAAATTAATAGAAGCACCAAGGAATTGAAAACCTACCGTTAATTTTCTTGCATTCTTACAGAAGTTTTTAATGGCCGCCTTTGGAATGGAATAAGGATCCCTTCCAATATTCTTTAGGATGGTTCTAACTCTAGATTCAACAGCAAAGGAATCTGCTTCAGCCTTCGCTTGATAAATCTTTTGCAAGTCTATATAATACCTGTCAAGAAAAAGTTATAGTGGCAGTAAACATTAACATGACAATATACTTGGCCTCATAGCATCAATAATTACAGTATAGTTGCATGCCAAATAAAGAAAATTTCCGTAACTTCCAATTTTTAGCTTTTATTGAAATTGTTATGGCCTTGAAAGAAAATAATAATAATAATGTTGAGTTTGCTTACTCAGTTAAAGAGGTCATATCAGGAATTGATCCCTCAAGTGGAGCCTCCCCCTCGCCTTCATTTGCAACAAATTCCTAAAGGGGAAAAAATCAGAGACTTGCAAAGTTTAAGCTTCACTTTCATTTGGAGTAAATTAATCCAGTAAAATTTTATAAAAATAAAACTTACCCAAAGCTTTGTAAATTTTATACCCAAAAATTACAGCTAGATAAACAAGCACTGCTGAAATTGGAACATAGGCCTTCCCTGAAAATGGGTTGAGGAATTGTAGGCATAAAAAGCCTAAGCTGGTCTGTCACATGAGTAGCTTAATACAGGATCCCGAGCAAGCCTTGAGCAGGAGAAACATCTATGATATTGCACACAACTACTCTGTCACTATTCATGATGGCAATAGCAGGACTAACCATGGCAAGATTAAAAGAAAGATCGGGGAGATAAGTCCCAGATGAGGCACCTTCATGCCTGTGTGGATGCCATTGTTCATGCTCTGAATATGCCTCTTCCATCTACACCAGCTCCCAAATCTGATTCTGAAGATAAGAAATCTAACCACGTCAACCTGGATTGAGCATGATCTATTATCTTGAGAAGTTGGATTTTTGATGAATATGAATATAGTTCAACTGTCTATGACTCATCCCCCTTTTTTGAGGCTGATTCTCTGCCTATAATGCTGCAGCCTGTACTTTCTAAGATTTAACAACCTTCCTCAACATAGATTTAAAAAAATATTTTATGATATTTCAGATGGTTGTGGAAATTTAGAATTTGCTGGGTTAAAAAAACGGCTCTATCATTTTGCTCGCGTAGCTTGTTCGAGTAACTTCTGATAGAGATAAATTGTGAGAATGGAGAGAATTTATCCAGTGAGTATGAGAGAGACTGTGGGATCTTAAGTAAAAATTAAGTAACCTCTCTTTAGTGCCTGCTTCTCATATCAGTCTTCAAACCATGACATGCTCATGAGGTTGTTTTATCCCTTGAATGCCTGAATGAAAAAGCGAGAGAATGTGACAAATGTAGCTGCCTACTCCCTTTGTAGCAGGGGGCAACAGAGAAATTTGTTGAGTCAAATTCTTGTTTGTGTTTTTATTTTTCCTCTCTGAAGAATGAGGAGGATTGTTTGAAGAATAAATGGGAGGAAGTTTGTTTA
Source organism: Torreya grandis (assembly GCA_037957365.1). Taxonomy (NCBI): domain Eukaryota; kingdom Viridiplantae; phylum Streptophyta; class Pinopsida; order Cupressales; family Taxaceae; genus Torreya; species Torreya grandis. The sequence continues at coordinate 643,560 of JARHVA010001193.1, read as the reverse complement.
AGCCTTGTTTTTCCTTGATCATGATGATATGAGACTTGAAGCATGAAATTAGGGAGAGTATCTGTTGTTTTGGTTCTGCTTGAGAGATTTTAGTGAGAGAGTGGCCTGCTTGATGTCCCCTTTTCTCCTTAAGCTAAATGATGTCTATCTGATCTACATACAGTCAGATTCCCTATTGATGGAGCATGGTTGATTTTTGGAGACCAATTATAGCTCCTGCTCTTGAGCGGCTGGTTGGTAGCATGCACATGTGAAACATTGATTGAGGGTAAAGGCAAATAAAAAAAATTGCCAATGCTTCTTAACAGTGTTTTTTCTTTCCTTCAAAATCAGCAGTGTAACAAGTTATGATATATGATGCACTCTTTTTAATACTGATTCATGAGGCAAATAAATGCCACATGGATGTTGGCATCTCACCAACATTTTACAAGTCTAGGATCCCTTAAACCCTAGGAATGTTGGGCAAGAAAAACAAAGGCTTTGTTGTTTACAAGTAAAAGCTACTCAGAGATCATTTAAAAAATGACCGACACAGGGGAAACACAATAATAATATAAATCCAAGTATCATGAAGCTCCTCCTCAATCAGAGATGCTTCCCCTCCTTACCATGGCAGAGAAGGCAAGTAAAGTTCTGCTGGTATTGTTATCGTGTTTCCTAAAATACATGACTTGGCTTTCCACCAAAAAATGAAAAACCACATTTTGTTAAAACTTCAGATATTTTGGTGTTTCAAGTAAAGTTCTTAAGCATGCCACCCCAAATTTTTGGGGCACGGAAGGGAACAGCTATAGAGATCCACAAATTTCAGGAAACGACACAAAAGACAATCCAGTAACAACAGGTGATCCCCTAATATATATAGGAAAAAATATACAAAATCATATAATTATTTACATAACAAATATGTTGAATCACAAAAAATTACGCTATTAATAAAATTACACATTCTGGAGAGTGAAATACAAATCCAAAACAAATAACCATTTTTTTGTGTTTTTTAGGGTGGGGTTTTCTGTGTTTTTTAGGGTGGGGTCCCATGGCTTTTTTTTATTTTATCCTGTTTGACATTTTGTTTATTCTCCGCATGTGTCAGATGTTTAATCAGTTTTTAATACCATCATTGGAGACGCCTGGGCATCTTGTAGGCTGTATAAATTAGACCTAGGTGTCCCCCTTACAGTTCCAAAATAACATGGAGTTATTTGTGGGAATCTCTGGTCCTTCAGTCCCATTGACATTTTGTTTATCCTCCACATGGGTCAGATGTTTAATCAGTTTTTAATACCATCATTGGAGACACCTGGGCATCTCGTAGGCTGTATAAATTAGGCCTAGGTGTCCCCTTTACATTTCCAAAATAACATGGAGTTATTTGTGGGAATGTCTAGTCCTTCAGTTCCAAAATAACATGGAGTTATTTGTGCACATTAATATAATTTCCTTCTTTCTTTCTTTCTTTCTTTATTTCTAGTTCAGCCAGGGATGGACCAGGAACATCCCCAAAATTTCAAGGATGAGTTTAGAACACTTTGTCTCAGTTTCCCTGTCTCCTGTCCCAGGGAGAACATGGAGATGTGATTCCAAAAAAGGAGACACAATCCCAGGTAAAACTGTTCTTGCGCTATTTCTCATTAGTTTCAAACTTCTGTTTCAGAAATTTATTTTGTTGTGAGAAAAACTCGAGCTGGAACATTTTTGGTCTCTGCCTTGATGGACCCCTTTATGTTCTACAACCTCCTATCTTGCGGGGATATGAATATTGGTTCTGTTAAAATTGATTATAGCATAATCCTTCTGGAGTCTAAAACCACATTTCTAAACTAAAAAAAGTTATTTCAATAGTTTCACAAAAAAAATGCATGTAACGTCCAAAATACAAGCTGCTAACTGCTCATTGATAGGTTCCACAAGGGTCAAGTCCTCAATACAAACATACTAACAACTACTAGAATTGTTTTTAGAAAATAGGTTCAGAGGGAAATGCAACAAATTTTGCCAAACTATTCTCCAATGCAATAAAGTCAGAACAAGGGCCCAGCTGGCACCTATGCAACTGAAGATTTCCTTTAAAATAAAGTAGGAGCATAATTATAGGAAAACTAGCTCAAATGTAATATCTAAATAAAATAGACACAGCTTCAATCAGCCGATATTTAAACTCATCATGAAACATAAAATATATTCAAACTACTCTATAACTGTAACAACATCAGTGGCATAGATTTACCTTCAAAGCAGCTACCAGCACCCAAAAGTCAGATGAATTAGAATTTACTTCAGCTGAGCTATCATCAATAATATAACGAAGATGTGAACCTGTAACATGTTGACATTATTTGGTAAAAAAAAAAAATTCGTGTAAAATCATCCAAAGCATGTTACTTCTCAAGTTACACGAGGTCCGAGAAATGCATATTACTAGAAAAGATAAAGCCCACAATTTTCACCGATATATCACATGTGCGTTCTTCAAAAGTGTTGCATGCATGTGTGTTAGTTGCCATTTCAACTACCATAGCAATTTAAGGAAAAAGACAGTCAAGAAGGAAGCTGCAACCATATTCAATAAAGATACACAAACAAGTAACCAGGAAAGCTCGTGAGGTATGCACTACCTTAGATAATTGTGGACACCAAAGGTAGTAAAAGAGAAAATTGGACAATATGAAAATATATGCTTTGTCATAAAGAGAAGAGTACAAGACCTTTAGGGATGGATAAAATTATTAATTTGTTAAAATCCAGGTCTAAATTATGGATGTAGTGAAAGAATTAAAATACATCTGGAACAATACCTTAATAAAGTGTAAATTGATACCGTAGCTAAAAACATTGAAAAGACAATATAAAATAAGGCATTGAAAACATTTTTGAATTAGAGGAAAAACAAAGTTCATATATTCGCAAAAATTATATCACATCTTTAAACTCTTGTTGGCCATTTTTGGCCCACATACCAAATTTTGCCCAAGTGTGAGAAGGTAGACTTTCAAGCAAAAGTGGCAAGTTCAAACAACTTCGGGTTTCCAGAGGAGCACTACTTAAAAAACCTTATAAGTAATCAGCAGTTGAAAACCCGAAGCAAGAAGGTTTGGAAAGCCCATTTTGGTCTGGGCAGTGTATTTCGGGTTTCTGGGGGTGCACTACTTAATTACTTCATAAGTTGTGAGCAGTTAGAAACCCGAAATAAGAGGACCTCAAAAGTCCGAAGTAAGTAAACTTGGAAAACCCAAATTACTCTGCATAGAGTAAATCGGGTTTCTCCAAGTACTTTATTTAAAAAGCTTGATAAGTAGAGGATATGGGAAAGTCCGAAGTTGGAGAGATCAGAGAACCCGAATTACTCTGTATATAGTAAATCGGGATTCTTCGAGTGCTTGACTTAAGCTTGGTCCAGCAACACGAGAGTCATGATCAGGGGAATGAAAGGCTGCCACGTGACATAAGCTGGAGCAAAAAGGGCCAAACAGCAAAGGACAAGTGGCACAAGGACGACCAATGAGCACGGGAGAGTCCAAGCAGCTGGCAGCTGGAAATTTATGAAGGCTCCCGTCCTTCATTATGGTTTGCTCCCAACAAACAGCCATCCAAACGCAGGAACAGCATGGGTCGGTTTGAACTCCCAAGCATGGAGACCCACGTCCTTCTTTAGACAGGGCACGCAAAATTGAAAGACGCCATGCCATTTAAATGCAAAGATAAATGCAGTCGTGCCAGAAAGAGAGTTTTTAGATGTTTTTTATCTTCTCGGGAGACATGACACTCTTAGAGATATCGCAAGATATGCTCAATTGGTTAGGCTCGACCCTGCCAAGCATTTGTCAGAACCACCTCTTATGCAATAAAGGATTTTTTTTCCCTATCTCTTGCCTTGGACTTGTGTCTGTTGAGCTGCGTACTATGGCATCATGTGAAGGAGAGTCTTCCTCATCCATGGTCATCCTTTCTGACCTTGTTTAAATATTTTTGATGTTGTTTGCAAGTCTGGTTGAGTGTTCTTTTTGCCATTAACGTGAACTTCCAGTGAGTCTTAGAACTTCTCTCTGTTTGCATTCATCGCTTCCCTGAACCTCCTCCATGAAATATTTATGCAACCAACTTGATTTTGAGGTTGTGTAATACAATATTATCCTCTGTAGAATTAGTGTGGGTTCAAGCTTATGGGAGTTTCCCATTTTAAATTGGTGCATCGCCTGGTTAGCCTTCTTAAGAGCCCTTTTCCCCCTTCTAACCCTTTTCCCCATGAAAGTTTTATTTCAGCAGTAGTTTAGGTGATCCACCGAGAGTAACTAGCCTCTTTAAAAATCTTAGAGGCTCAACCTCACCATAGGACACCCACATCCTGAGGTTGTTCCCATGCTTATGGCTGGAAGTGGGAGAGCCTGAAAAACTCTCCCACAAGGGTGCAATTCCACACTATAACAGCTCTTAAACCACAAAACTCTTCACAAAAATTAGTACAACTAACACTTGTAAACTTGAATACAAAAAGTCATTTCATAGAGGATAATAGTCATTGGTTCATACTAATTGAGATCAAGTGTAGTGGTATTCCCAATAAAACAAATTAATTGTCAACTTCTTTAGGTTTGTGCCTTGAATTACTTGGATGCCTGGCAGGCTTTGATTTCTGCACCTGAACATGCCTAAATTTGCTCCTTGGATTTAAAAGTACCACACAACATGCCAAAAGTTTACAACAGAGCATTTATTTCTAAAAAAATAACCCTTAAACGTTGCTCAAAATCCACATACAAGGTTGTTATATACACTTATACTAACCTTAGGTGAATGGAAAGGTGTTCAAAGTCACCTCCCATAATCAAGAGCATATTAAATCATTACTCCCAAAAAATAAAAGCATGTCCTAAGACACCAACAAAATCCTTATTGCCAAATAACTAATCTAAATAGGATAGCTATATTCAATCATATCCAGAGATAATTTCTTTATTTCCATCATGAGGCAGCATAGAACAATTGTTTGCAAATTTCAGACTACCATGAACTGTTTGAATTTGTTAAACGTGTATTATCAAAATTAGTCACTAAAGCTTTTTATTGTCAAGGACTCAATGGCCTCCATAGTGATTGTTGAATGGATTGGGGTGGGATCAAAGAAGAACAAGACCACATTTAGCCGAACCCCAGATCTACTGCCTTAGGTCCATTAGACGTCCTTCTTAGGTCATTTCATCAACCCAATACTTGATCACTCCACCATCTAGGATTCATCAGACTTAGCAACAGCCTCCCAAGCCATAAGTCCCTTTACGACAAATTTGGCACATGCCATATTTTTGTCACTTTGACCAAGGTAGCCATTAGGAGTCTAGGACCCCATTCCATGTGCTATATGTGATACCTTCTTTGGAAAAGTTTGATTTGCAACATTGGCTTCATGTGTTATATTTGTCTCTTTTTTATTATTATTAAGAGTTACATATCTATAAAAATGGCAACCATCAATGTTCCCCATGCATCCATCACACCAATATTCCAAGTTCATGTGGGGTGTAGAATGCACCTCTCAACACAACCACCATCCCAAACATCATGAACAGTAATTCAAATGACTCAGCATTGAGTAGGGAGCTCAAACAAAAACTTAAAACAAAGGACCCAATTATGCCAATAATATATGGTGTACCCAAAGTGCACAGATCGAGGGTTCCTCTAAAGGCCGATTGTGCATACTACAGACTCTCCTACATATATTTTGGCCAGTTACGTAGCAAGGAAGTTGGAAGCCTATATAGGAAATACTTCATCATTTGTCAGAAATTACAAAAAGATTGTAAATAAACTAGAAGGGAAGAAATTTGGTGAGCTGGATTTACTAGTTAATTTGATGTTATATCTCTATACATAAAAATACCTCTAAACGAAGCAAAGAGGTCACGAATAGCAAGACAGCCACGCTAATCAAGTTTTGTCTAAAATCTACTTCACCTTCCTAGAAGAATTTTATGAACAAACAGAGGTGATGCGATGGGCTGTCCTCTCTCCCCAATTGTAGCAAACTTGTTCATGGAAAAATTTGTGAAAAGGGGTATATATTCCTCCCCTCAGAAACCGGGATGTTGGCTTTGAAATGTAGATGATACAAATGTTATATGGCAGAATGGTAGAGACAACCTACATACCTTCCTAGGTCACCTAAATGACCACTCAGAACATATGCAATTCACAATGGAGGTAGAAGAGGATGGTAAAATTCCTATCTTAGATGTCCTTATCAAAAGAAATGATGATGGCTCACGCTCACATTAAGTATATAGAAAGAAGAAGACACACATTGATGTGTATATTAGAGCAAACTCACCACCATCCTTCCCAAAAAGGTGGGATTTCTCAATGCTCTCTTCACAAGAGTGTTGAGAATCTCAGCTAGTGCACATATTGGATTCAAAGACACATCTTACCAAGGTACTAAAAAGGAATGGGTTTAAGAAATGACAAATCAGGAAATTGCTAAAAGAGTGAAAAGAGGCCCCAGAGAAAGAAATGATAATCAAACCAATGAGCAAGAAACAAAGACTTTCCTTCTGTACATTGCAAATAGCTCTAACAAGATAGCTAAAATATTAAGGAAAAAAGGAACAAAAATGTAATGTCCCTTTTAGGACCAAATTAGATGAATCTGGAATTTGCAGCAAACCCTTAAAATGGAAATACAAAATTCTGGTTTTTATTGAAACCCTAACCCAAAAATTACAAAATTATGAATTATGAAAGGGGCTAATTAAGCATAAAATAAATTCCAAACCTCTTAGAAACCACCATAAAAATCAAGGAACTTCATTATATTTATTTGACACAATAACCCTGAATTTTGCATGAATTGCAGTCCTGAAAATTGTAAAAATATTACAGAATATATTAGGGAAGAAACTGAATTTTCCACCCACTTAACAATGCCCAAAATGAATGACAGACCCTCTAGGCAAGTCACCACACTCCAAGTGGCCTATAACTGTTGCGTTCACCCTCCAAACGCTGCCCTACTGATTTGCCAACCTTCAAAGCTGTCCAAACTGATTCGCCACCCTCAGAGGTGAACCTTGTGCCTGAAAATATGAATTTATGTCCAAACGTGACCCCTGAATGAAATCACCAGCTGAGTATTGAGGGTTTTCATCCTCAAATACTGAAAGCCAATGAGGGTTTCCGTCCCCAATCGCTGAATGTACCAGTAAATGTGCTTAACATCAAAGAAATCAATAGATAGATGATCATGGATGCCCAAAAACGAATCTCTCCATCTCCTTTTATACGTTTTTTCCCAATTCAAACTCCAAAGTCCCCTTTACTTTAAAATTAAACAAAAGTAACTGACAATAATTTACTTTTTGGTTAACTTACTCATATTGTTATTTTAAGCATTTAAAAATACTTTTTATTTTAATAATAATATTATTATTAAGTTGCCCAAAGATTATAAATGATCAGGCCCAACTTAAATAATATTGTTAATTATCTTAATCTAGAAAAGGGGACATTTCAAAAAAGCTTCAAACCTGTTAACACCCTAAAAAACAAACTTAGAAACCCCAGATCATATCGGTCCAAAACAAAGAAAATGAGTATACTCCATTTCTTGGTCTTATGGAAAATCTTACATTGGTGAGACTGGACATTCGCTTCAAACTAGAATTAAGGAGCACTACAAATATTTAGAGCATGGAAGGGTCAATAGGTCGGCCCTAGCAGAGCATAAAGACCAAACAAAACACTATATGTATAAATGATACAAAAATGCTAGCCATGGAGAGTCGTTAAACCGATAGAAAGATTCAAGAGGTAGTAGAAATTGAGAAGCACCCAAACGATTTGATCGAGATGGTAGTTGGAAGTTAAGTCACAATTGGAAACCTTTTTTATATAGCATGTGTAAAGCCTAGCCACACATCCTGAGACACCGAACAGGCTAAGGGTGTAGCAATTACTGACATAAATCTTAGGGTTTTTTATACCTAATATGACGAATTTGATTTTTAATCACAATAATTACCATCTTGCATGAAATGTCCAACCTCCATTGTTGTCACAATCAAATAGCTTAAACTTCACTGCAGATAGAGACTGTGATAAGTAAATATTTTTAATTGATTTGTTGATGCAATTTTTCATACTAAGTATCAAGCTCAAAGGATCTTAGCGTTCCCAAAGAAGAGGCTGACATTTTAAATTTTTATTTCTAGGGGTTTGGTATTTTGATAAGAACAAAGGCCTCATCTACAATTGTGACTATTTTTTTAAAGTCTTTCTAGTTGGTTGGAAGATCAGTATCAATGAATGGATTCTTAAATACAAACATTCTTCATATGTTAACACGATAAAGTAAGATTCTCGACATGCAACAAAGATAACTGATGCAATGACATTATTATTTGAGATAAAGAGGAAGCCAAAACAATTTTATGTACAAGACAGTTCCCACTCATACAAAACAGTACATAACCAGAAACCAAAATTTCAATGCCAATATTGCCATTCCTCGGGTTATAAATAATAAGTGAATTAATCAAAAGTCTAGAGATGGTTATTCATCTCAAGAGAATACAAAGTTTTAAAAACAAAAATGATTTATAGAAAATGATTTCCACGAAAAACTACGTCTTGTAATGCCTAAGACAATAAAGAGGTGTATGGCAAATAATTTTATATAGTTTTTAAGTTTTAACAATAAAACAGTTCTATTTACAATCAAAGAGATCAGAAGTAGCAATTGATGTTATTTTTTTCTTTTACAAAAGGTGCCACCTTAAAAAGAAACAAAACTTACTTATTCCAGGAAGAGCCCAGACTTTATATGATGCTTCCATAGCTTCTTTATAATTGTCCTCATCAAATGAGATTGTCTTGCTTCCTAAGAGATCCTGGACATACAGAAACATAGATATACACAAGCTGCATCCCAAAAAAAGACAAACAAAAGTAACAGACCATAGTAATGCCAAAATAGAAGTAATCGCCTAACCTTAAATTGTTTCTTCTCTTCTCTGCTCGATGGTAGTGTACCATTATGTGTACATTTCCACTCTTCTGCCAACTTTATCAGAATAGCAACATATGGTATATTTTTGTGTATTACAGAATCATCTGTATTGATATTAAATCCATCTACAAACCTGAAGAAATCCCAACCAGTATAATTGATATAAACAACTGTCACTTGCTGGTATTGCTTATAGGGGAAAGTCAAGCAAACTTGCTTCAAAATCAGTGCCTGCTTGATCCGGATTCATATAAAATTAGACTTTATAATAATCTCACTTCATAATCTTGCAACCAACAGACCTCTTGAGTTCAGGCCATGGTTTATGGAGTCTAAGATCGTCAAGAAAATGTTCTGGCTTCGACTCAACTACATCATGCTCCTGCAATAGAAAGAAATATGTGAACAGATAAATGGTGCTCACACATAGCAAAATTGTAAATTTTAGTGAAACGATTAGATCTTTGAATTCATAGAGCATTTATGAAAAGCAAAACGTGAACCTCAATCAGTGACCTTCCTAGACTTGTATCACATTACCTTCAAGCTAATCCGAACTAAACCAGTGAGTCCATAAGAACGTGCAATTATAAGCATCACATTCTGTTGCCTGCAAATTCTATCCAATTTCAAAAGCGCATTTTCTGGGAGCTGCAGTATTAACAAATTAAGAAACCAACAAGAGATCAGACTTCAGAACTAGCCCATAGTTTGTTTGTTTTCTTAAAATCTAACCTTTTCGTAATCCAACCTTATGCACGTTAGAAACATAAAGCATGTTTTCTTTTCTGTTATGAAGAAATTGAGAGAATCCCCTGTTAAACTGAGATGTATGGAAGAAAAAATAGAAATCATGAGGTCGTAACAAAAACCAAACCATTCAATAGGACCAATAATAAATCACGTACATTATCTACAAAGGACTAAAGATGCTCTGATGACTATAGTTAATAGCAAATGTGAGCATAGAATCCTTGGTTTGAAGTAGCAAACTGCATCATGCAGAAAAACAGTACTAGTAAGTAAACTTGTCATGTAGTTGGTGGTGTTTTCATACAGTCATTTTTTCATCATAAATCCACATTCATACCAGTGACACACTCACAATGGTTCATTGCTGCCTTAGTGTGTTTGTAATATGGGGGTTGAACTCCCATGCGAATGTCATGTTGGTCTAAGGAGTGAAAGTTGCATTCTACATATATATCTAAGGTTGTTAATCAGTTATTAATCAGTCATTTCTGCCATATGTCCTTGCATTAAAGAGATTAAATTGTTTCTTTTGATTCAAGTAATGTTTTATCATCACTCAAAACCATCATCAGGTGTTCGGGACAAAACTGTTATGTTCCAACTCAAAATTCAAGAGGCTGATTTTTCAAGTGTTGACATTTCGTTGAACACTTTGCATCCATGTGTCATGGTTTATTATGTTAGAAGCTATCTGGTAAGAAACCAATGATGCAGAATTTGTGAGCTTCAGATGGAGATGGTCTGAAAAATGAGCGTTGGGGAAAAGAGAAAGGTGGACATGGGTTTTGATAACAAGAAAATTATTCAAAAACGCCCTTAGAGGAAGCCAAAATGCCCTTTAGATGTTTGCTGCATAAAAATCATCATTGACAGCATCCAAAGGAGGACCATCAAACGGTAAAACAAAGTTTGAAGCCAGCAGCAAAAATAACAAAAATTCTCAGTTTTCAGACAAAAATAGATAGCAAAACAGAGGCGTTCAGCAATTTGAAGGTTGAGAAGACTGAGATGCCCACAAGGATTTGAAACTTGTAATGAATTGGGTTTTTGTCCCTGATGGAGGACAAACAAAGTTTGGGTTGTAACTAGAAGTATGTGAGGAGTATTCCGTTTGTGAAAATTGCCCTTAAGTGTATGAAAAAATGCATTTTACCCTTTTTTGGCTGTAACAATCAAAGAAAAGCTAATAAATTGTAATTTGTGAAAAGTTGAGAAGCTTTCATGTTTGAGAATCATTTAATAAGATAATAGAATCTGTTTCACGAGTCCTTGTGGTGTTTGAGCATGCCTGAATGCCTTGGGAAGACCTGATAACTGCATTTTGATTAAGATTCCAGCCTTGAATCCATTTGAAGTCCATATAAGGTTGGGATATGTCAGAATAAGTCGTAAGCGCCATTTTGAGTACTCGTACCTCATAGCTCTTCTCTTATCTCAACCAATTTTAAGTGTTAGGCTGTTTACATTGCTTCCTAGTTAAAAATAGCCTGTTACGAGACAGAATTTTCAAATCTCTTGCAAATGATCAAAAAAAGGTAGGAAAAATATAGTTGGGATAAATAATAGTGGGAAAACTTGTTCTGGGTTGTTAGCACACGATTACCATTCATTTGGCCCTAGTCCTGGACTGAATCAATAGCATTGATAAAATTTATATATGCATTTTTTGAGATTTAATCAATCAATCATGCAAGCAAAATTCTCATATAATCATTCTTTTACCTTCCCAAATGTTTTGCAACGGGAGACATCATGATATTCTGCAGATAAGTTTTTCATTTGGACCTAGATTAACATGCATCACGATTAAATTATTTACAGCCTCTTACAGACTGCAAATCCTAAAATTATAAACAGAAAAGCTCAATAACCACTCACTTGAACAGAGTTTTAACTTTTTGAAGATCAAATACTTAGTCCAAGAAACAGATATAAAAAAAACAAATCATGTTAGCCATTTTGATGGTTGATAAGTGACATATTACAATAATGTGAGAATTATGACCCTGAACCTGGTAATGTTTTAACTTTTATCCTTGCCAGTGCGTTTCTTTAGTTTTTCTTGCAATCATTCCCTCGTATTTTTATCAAATCAGTGGACCTGAATACCCACTCTGATTAGCTAACAATTGCATACCAATTAGTCGAATTTCAAATCCCAAGATTCATCCCTTCCAAATTATTTTGTTAGTTTCATTTCAAGCATGGAGGAAGGATTTGTTACAATTGTAACAAAAATAAGGTTGAAAGTGTGCCCTTAATGACCTAAAATAAAGTGAGCCTTCAATTCCCGATGGTTCTGAAAATGTGAATCTGCATTCTAGAAAACAATATGAAACTAAAACCCTACTTACGGTCTTTGAAAACCTTCACAATGTTTGTCTTGAATATTCATTGCAAGAAAGTTGCAATCTATGTAGAAAAGATTCAAGCTAACTGATATTTAACAGAAAGTTTCTAATCTTTTAAGTGTTGCATTCCCTCAGATGTAGGGTATCCCCTTATCATTCATAAGAAAATGCTCTACAGAGGACCTTCTTGGCTATATTGTCAGTGTTCTTATTATCCATGGCAATCCAACCTCATCCAGGTTCCACTGATTCGAGGCCACAGTAGTTTTAGTCATCACAGTATCTGAAGATGGTTTGCTTTATGCAATTGTTCAACATCTATGTTGCAAGAAGCGGCATGGGACCTCTTCATCCCATGTCATTTCCTGTTTATTGTATTTCATTTTATCTTTTGGGTCAAGCAGAGCTTGATTTAAAATCCAACATAAGGAGAATGTGGGAGTGAGGAAGCTCCATGGATGTCGGCAACAATGAGATGCTTGCTGAGAACCTCTTGACAAACCATCAGATTGCAGGACCAGAAACAGCAGCAAAACTGAAGAAATACCAGTACAGGGATCTTGTTCTACAGAGGAGGAACCATCCTAGGAGACATGTCAGCTCCTTTTTTTTCATATGACGTTAGATTATATAATTACTAGTATGGTTCATATTCTTAAAAAAAAATCAACTTTGTACCATTTTGAACATTTATTTCCAATAACAGATGTTAGCCTTGACTCTTGATCAATGAATATTGCTATGGTGTTCATTGCTTGCTTCAATACAGTTCTAAGTTTTACTTTTGTGAATCTAAAATCATGATGAAATCACAAATGTAAAAGTATGGCATAACGTAGAATTAGAAATTTATGAACTTTATGTTTAAATAAAAGATATTGCCATTTTTGTATTTTGTGGTGACAGTTTGGGCCAAGGAATGCCTAACTGGTCAGTGGGTCCCTATATATATCTGGTCCGGAACCCAATCTATTCGCTCCTGGTGTTCAGCGGGTTCAATCCTGCCGGTCCCATTTCATTCATTCATCATAGTGTCCACTCCGCTTACAGCTTAAGCTTGGGCCTTTTGTTTGGACACATCTATATCGAGGAGAGGGCTTCCTCTTCCTGTCTAGACCTAAGGATAGTCATTGCTGGCTGCCCTGCCATATAGATATAGATATAGATATCCCGGTGGGTCCAGGCGGGCTCTACCTATTGAAAGGACCCCTATTGGGGCTCTACCTATTAAAATGACATTTGCATCCGGCAATCAGGGTGGGTATGCACTTGACCGACTAGACTATCTAGTGATTGATGCTCAACCAACCCATATACATAGTTGTATTTTTTGTATCAGATATATATATTTTCTTGTGTGTTTCACGTTTGTGATCCAACTTGGGTTAGATATGTGAGGGACAGAAGGATCGTACAGGATCAGTTAAACAGGAATCTTGCAGTTCGGCATTGTGACACCATGACCTCGGATTGCTATAATCTTTTATGGGACAATATTCCCCACAACCATACAAAATTCAGTCTTAGAGAGAGAGAGAGCATTATAGAATTGACTTAACTCTTGATTCAAAAATATTTTGTAAAAATAGAAGATTTCCACGTAATTCTCACAGGATTATACAATCTTTACACAGCATTTGAATCTTAAAACAAAGCAAGGTACCCTATTTTGCTCAAATTCAGAGGGCACCTACCTGTGTTGCTATAATCAGAGTGAATTGGGAAAAGAAGGCAGGATTCCTCTCAAGCAAAGCCTCGGGTGACTCTTCCACAAACTTAGCTCTAACAGCATCATTTAGCTCTTGTAGAAATGCACACACACACTTTGCTCTTGATTGGCCAACACTTTCATTGTCAACTGGCACAAGCCAACAAGCAACATAAGTTCCACTGCATGAGATAAGATTTATACTAGTGCAAAACCTCAAGCTGTAATGAAAATCCAAGAGACATACCCAAGAAATTATTTCCAAGATCTGCCACTTCAACTTTGGAGCCATCAACGACCGTGACACTTCCTACGCCTCCTAAAACGAGATTTTTTAATGTTTCTGAGCCTGTGGCGCCACAATTCAGTAAACAAACACTTGCTCTCTCAAGAGCTGCTTGTCCCTGCTCTCCCCATATCCTGCATTAGCAATCCAGTAAAATAACTTCTTAATGTATACAGCTGTTTTTTATAATTTTGTCTCTTTGCAACTATGTAACAGAATAGTCCAAAATTCAGATTATAAAGTTGAAATCTTTGCCAAGTATGTAAACACAAGTAAAGCTTTGTTCATTTTCAATTTTAGCAGAATATATCACTTAGTATGCATAGTGCATACAGAGACAACTGTGCCAAGAGTTTGTTCACAAAAATACCAGAATATATGGTCAAACATGAATAATCAATGGAACCAAAGCAACAGGTCCCAAATGACACAATTGACAAATTCTCAAATCTATGAATTTCAATAAGATTGGAAATAAAGACCTATAAAAGTCGGACAACAAGATATTTTTTCAATGTAAAGCAGCAGAAGAAAAAGTTAAAATGAAACAGAAATTTTGTTCTGAAAATTACATACAAGAATAATATGAACAAAGAAAGACAGAAAAGTTTTTATAGATAATCCAATATGACATCAAACTATAATGGAAAAGATTTGAAAATAGATATTCATAAGGGGACAAATATGCGTTAATTCCCACAGATACAAAATGCAACCATGAATTGGCATCAGGAATTGTTCTTGTGATCATGAATGGTAGTTGCAGCTTGATACACAATTCAGTCTTTCATAAACTATATTTATGGTTATTATGTAAGGCATTCACTAGTAACAGAAATGTTCTAAAGCTGTGACATTCAACCTGAAAACCTGAGTGGCAGCCTTTTTTATCCTAAATCTTTCAAGGAATGCCAATCATAATGTTTTTCTGCTAAGGTGTTCGGTTCTCAGTTGAAGGCCAAACAAAACAAGTTATAATGTAGTTGTGAAACTAGCATTTCAACATTTTGGCATTGAACATGTTGATAGGTAATTTGTAAGTTGCCAATGAGTCTCACTGATTGATAAGTAATAAGTATTGACATCAGTATGCAAGTGTTATAATGCATAGCCACCTGATAGATTAGTAATTCTTATTGAGTCAACATGCAAGTGTTGTCAATTAATAGTTAAAGGTAGTTACCTCAGTCTTATTGAGTCAAGCTACGCAGTTAAATTGTAAGCATCTCAGAGTTCAATTATGTACATATGGCCATCTAGGAGCTACATAAGGAACTATTAAATGAGAATCTAATGTGCTAAATGTGCAGAATTTTGCAATGCAAGTGTATAGAATGGAAGGGTGAGAATCATCGTGGTATATTTCATCTGTTGTACTTATATTTGATCTCCTCATACAATATACATTGACCCTTGAAATTTGATTTAGCCCCAGATGTTTCTGTTATTATTTATTTTGATATTTAAGAAGATGAAATGTGTATTCTATTCAATTGCATAACCAGATTCAGTATTAAACTTAAATGGTCATAGATGTAGCACAGCACAGATTGCTTAAATTAACATTAGTCCTGTTGCAAGATGAAGGACCAGGAGGGGTCCGTAATTGAAATGGGAGCTTGACAGAAGCAATGGTGTGGAACTGATTTAATCAACTTTTAATATCCTTAACCCTTTCTTCTACAGATATAATGTTAAGATTATGGAGATTTCAAGTTTTGCATGTCATCATTGAAATCATTCAGCAAACAAAGATAAACACGAGAATTGCCAAAGGAGTTCACTGAGGAAATTGAAGCTATCTTGTTATAAGTTTGTCAATCTTAATGGTCCCTCCTGTTTCGTTTGCCCAAGAAAAATCTAATCAGACACAGATCTACCAGTGATAACGCACCATCAATCCCAAACTTGCCATAAAAATTATATGCTGATTTTGACTAGTCTTTTCTTACTTTCCATATAATAATGATCCAAAACTTCAGACTAAATTTTTCTGAACCTCCGTGATCAAACCTGGCCATTTTTTTAATGTCCATCTTAATAGCTCCAAATACCAAATTTGTTGGTATAAAACTGTTCTAACCTACAATGTTTAAATCCTTTCGTGATTAAGTCCTCCTAAGATTCTTCCCAAAGGATTCAGCTTATCAACTACCACACCTGGAAAATCTACAATCCGTTAGTAACTCTTTCACCAGAGTCACCGCAATTCATCAAAAGTGTATACCCAAAGAAGTAGCTAACTATCCTTAATATTGATTAAACATTTGTCTACATTAGTAATAAGTCCACCTAATACACTTCCACCTTTTACAAAAGCTTCAAATAACACAGATGTGCAAAAATTTCTGTTGGTAATCCTTGATCATCTGCCCACTATTTTCCAGTCACAGCCGTTTCAACTTGTAATTTGATTTGAAGCTCATGAGGATGGTGAGGCTCAGGGCTCCAACACCAACAAGGACAACATTTTGAAATTAGGTACAGAGTATATGAATAAAGGTACAACCATACTACATTTAAATATTGTCACTGAGACTTGTCCCTCCCTGAACCCAAATTTCTTGGTGAATATGGTGAAAAGAATCTCAGGAACTGAAAAAGCCACCAAAAACTGAAATATGCCACCAATTTAAGGAATATGCCTTATAGAAAAATATGACTTTAATGCCTAAAGTAACAATAATTTTATAGGTAAGATGTAATACTCACCCCACGTTCAATAAATAACTAGGACTGCACGATCAAGCTTATAAAACTTTTTGAATTAGAAGCCATGCTCGTGGGGCTTTTATACCACAAACATTAACTGAAGACTTGCACCTAGCCTCTTCCCATTGCAGCTTGCTTTAACATGGGGAGCATGCCCGGCAAGGATTGAACCATATCATCCTCAAAACAGCACTCTTTGTTTATCCAAATCAAGCAAATCTTTAGATTTTTTAGATTGCTTTTACAGGTTCCCATTTTCAGAATATATACCTCAAAACCAATGTGTTCTATCCCCCGTGGTAGAAAAAACTTGACACAACACATGTATGGATAATTTTATGGGTCTTCTTTTTTTAGTTTATAAATTCTAACATATCTTTTTCCCTGTTAAATTCTTAAACTAGCATTAATCCAGAAATATTCTTCTATTTCCTTAAGATTCTATATGTTTTATATACGAAGTTGACTAACTATCAGAGAAAAATTATTCGCTATAAATTGAGGCGAATGTTGATTTTCAAACTTTCTCAAATTGAGAATATTGTTGTGGGAAAAAATAGCCTTGTGGCAAACATTAATCCCTAAAATTATCCATAAACACAATAATTTATTGTTTAGTAGAAATTGAAGCGAATTTTGATTTTCAAATGTTCTCAGATTACAAATAGTCCATTGGCAAATATTAGTCCCTAAAAATATCCTAGGACACAGAAAAATTATTGTTTTACAAAAATTAAGACGAATATTTATTTTCACATGTTCTCTAATTGCGAACATTTTTAAGGAAAAAATGGGAAAATATAGCCCATTGACGAGTATGCCTAGAGCAGAGTAATTTCCAAAAACATATTTCGAAGAACTTATTCTTTGTTTGCACAGATGACACTATGAGATCCTATCAAGATGATCCATAGCTACATTAAACGATCCCTTTTTCTTTGTGAAAATTATATATATATATATATATATATATAGTAAATGAACTTCGACAGTAACAACTATTTAGATATTTTCACAAGAGTAGCAGTTAAAAATCTCAAAATCTCTAAACAACTTAATTTTTTTCAAATCAGTGAATTACAGGTCCCGGTTCAATTCTTGTGAAGCGCAGAAGCGCTCTATGTTCAGCAAAAATGGATTTACAGAGACCAGCTTGTAGGGTTTATAATACATATAAAAAGTGCAAAAATCGCAAATTAAAAACGACGTGCAGATTAGGATTCGAACCCCAATGTGACGTACCTTATTTGCCGATCATACTTGTTTTTGTTTTCCGCCATTATTTTTTCTCCTGTGAAATTTGGTAGAAGTAATAAAAGCAGTTGGAATTCACGGATGGGTGACAGAGGAAGTGAAATATTTATAACTGTCTCACGGGAAGAATTTGAAGATTGTTTTCGAAAGCGGCCGAAGTTTTCTTTATTCTTATCTTTTTCCTTTTTAATATAAATATGAATATATATAGAGCCTTTTTAAGCTTTTTTATTCTTATCTCTAGCTTTTTCACCTTTCTTTCAATATGAATATGAATATATTACAGCCTTCTTTGACCTTTTCCTATTCTTATTTAATTTTTTTTTTTTTTTTTTTTTTCCCTTAAAAATAAGGTTGTTTTTTTTTCCCTTTGAGTCAACGCATACGGGACTAAACATATTTTAAAGTTGTTTATTAGAAGAAGATAATTTTGCATAGCATATCAAAGGGGATGAAGTGTTACAAGCTTTCTTTTCTTTTTAATGAAGGGATTCTTTTGGTGGGTGCATGGGTTGGGGTAGTGCACGGACGAGGGGTGAGGAAGTTTGAAAAAAAGGTTAAAAAAGAAGATTGGATTAAAATTTATTTTCATTCTTCAAAATAAAATAAGTAACATGATAAAATTAATTAAGGATTTATTTGAATTAAAGTTGAGTAATAGAGTAATCATAATGATTTTTGGTATATAAAAATTAAAAAAGTAGATTTTTATTATAATGGTTTAAGGAATATGATTTAAATATGAATTATAGTTATATCAAAGGTTTTGTGATGCAGGGTATTCAAAAATGTAGATTTGGGTTCTTGTGTACATTCGTTTTGTGTTGTGTGACTTGTCATCTCTTGCGATAATAGTGCACATGTGGAGGAAGAACAACATCAAGCTAAATAACATCATCAAGAGTCCTACAAGACAAAGAAATGGAGGAATGATGGTTTCGATCATGCTCCATTAGTCAGAAGGACTTTTTCCTTGAAGCATGATGAAATGGTCACTCCATGTAGACAATAGTTTTGAAATTGCCTTTATGTGCAAGCGATAATTTCATAACCATTGTGATAGTTGTGTAATTATTAATCGATAACAACTAAAATTTTCACCCATGTTTGAAATATACACAAAGTAACTACTTGTATAAAGCAAACATGATGTGTGGAATATTATCCAAGACAGAGGGAGCTCAAAGGGTGTGACAGGATGTCACTATCAGGCCACTAAGATTTGAAGTCAATTTTTGGAAGAATATTAGAGATTCATCTCAATCACCCAAGGTAGAAGACACAAAGATTGAGCAAGTTGGGAGAGAGGAGTCCAACTCTAGGGCAAAACATAGCTAAGAGAGCTTAAAGAAGCTCAAAGAGTGTGAAAGTAGAGTTATGAGCTCGGTGAGTGATGTATGTTCATTGTAACCTAGTCATTGGACTGAGGGAGTCTTATTCATAATCCAGGGGAAGGGAGAGTGTGAGGTATGTGTGTAGTCTCTATAACATGGTTTAACATCAATAAAGAGAGTATTTGTTTCCAATTTGAGTCTTTTATCCTAGAGAGAGTGAGAGTAGTGGAACATCGTTGGGGAGTAAGGCACCCATTCACTTGGCCCTCTCATTTTTGTCTACACTAATTGGTAACAAACCAAGGTTTTCCTTGTTGGGTTATGTGTAAATACCCTATTGACTTGTCGACAAGTTGTGAAAGAGTTGTAGTTTGGAGAAGATATGACACACAAAGGTAATCATGTTGGAAGAGTGGTAAGACCAAGAGCACCTAGAATTGCAAACTTGAAATGAATCACAATAAGATTGGATGTAATGGAGACATCACAAAGAAGAGGAACTCATGTTGAAGAAGCGAGTGATGATGAAAGATCAGAAGCTTAAGAGATTGAAGTAGAAGAGATGGTGGATGAACTTGGTAGTATATTTTTTAGAGCTATTACAAAAATGGGTAGTAAACCAAAGTTGGATACCCCTTGCTATGGTCGAAGCTTGAGCCCTAAAGATCTCATAAATTGGATCAAGGATATGGATAAATATTTTTACTATAAACCAATGGAGGACCCCGAGAAGGTGAAGTTTGTATGTACAAAGCTAAAAATGCATGCATCATTATGATTGGATCATATACACCTCGAAAGAGAAAGAAGAGGCAAAGATAGAATCAAAGTTTGGGAGAGGATGGTGATAAAGTTTGAAAGGTAAGTTATTGCCTTTTGATTATCAACTTAGTTTATTCAATAAGTTGCAGAATTTAAGGCAAAAGGAGTTGTATGTAAAAGAGTATATGGAAGAGTATTATAAACTTTCCATTAGAGTTGGTCATATGAAAGATGATCAAGAAAAAGTGTCAAGGGATATAAATGGACTTCATATTTTTGTTTAAGATGAGATTGGAATGTTTAAGTTGAAATTGGTTGAAGAAGCCTATCAATGTGCATTGAAGGTGGAGGGAAAGTTTTCTATAAGGCAACAAATGAAATCTAGAGGGAGAGAATGGTTCTTAAGAGGGAGAGAATAGATCAATGGTGGAAGAGGAAAACATACTCGTGAAGGTGAAGCACGTACCTCACAAAATTAGAATCAAACCTAAAGAGGACAAGATTATTCTTCTAGAGGAACATGATAATTTATAAGAAGAAGAGGTATATGATTCAAGGTTTTCCTTGTAGAGAGTTTGGGCATAGATCATTTGAATCCCCTAAAGCATTTCATAATAGCATCAAGAGGAATAAAACAAGTAAAGATATTGTTCATATAGATGAAGAGATTGTTTTTGAAGCCAACCAAGGAGGAAAGTGAACCGATGCAAAGAAATAACTTATTTCAAACTATTTACAAAGAAGGAGGTAAGTGTTTAAAAATTATTATTGATAATGGTAGCACATATAATTTGGTTCCAAAGGAAAAAGTAGCAAAGATTGGGCTGAAATGATTAGTGCATCTAAATCCATACAAAGTTTCTTGCTTTCTTGAGGGTCATTAAGTGTCAGTGAATGAGCAATGTATGGTTATTTTTCATATTGGTTCATATAATGATGATGTGTTATGTGATATTATGCCCATAAATGTACATCATGTGTTGTTGGTAAGGCCATGGCAATTTAACGGAAGAGTTGTGCATGATGGTAGAGCAAACATATATGTTTGTGAAGGATGGTAAGAGGCATACATTGAGCCCATTAAAAGAAATAGAATAAGAGGTGGACAAAAATTCTAAAATGTTGTTGGCTTCTATTAAATAATTATTGAAGGAGAAAAAGAAGGAGAAGACATGTTTTGATTTCATCCCAAATCCTATGCAAGTTGTGATCCCAAATGAGGTGAGTGATATTTATTTTGATGTTTATAATTTATTGGAAGAGTTTGATAGTTAAGTATACAAGGATTTTCTATATGGACTACTGCCTACGAGAAGCTTTAGTCATCACATGGATCTAGTGCCCAAAGCAACTTTATAATATAAGGTAACTTATAAATTAATTGATGTAGTCGCAGTTAGGGGTCTTAATTAAGAGACATCTTGAACCACGTATCCTTCAAATTTACACAACGTAACACATAATGCAATAAAATGCAACAATAATACCTCAGATCTTTATTTTATTTCAGTGAATGAAAATATAACTTGCACATATAACGAAAACAATGCAATAATATTAAATGAGATGTGCTACAACATCAGTTCCTTGTATTTTTTCTTACCAACTCACAGTCTTTGCAAGTTTAAATATATTTGAAATACTCGCTATTACCTAATCCTAAAATTAAGATCCCTCTACGAACCTCTAACCTTCTTAGCATGAGTGTAGGAGCAGTTTATAAAGGTGTAAGACCTACCTAATTACATTAAGTGCTTGGCAACCCACTAACAACATTAAATGCTTAGCACAATCCTGATGATTATACATTGCAATAGAGCATATTACATAGTAACACAACTTGATGTACTATAGCATATCACAAATAACGTGTTATCCCCATTTCCTATTCCAATATATCCTACCCAACAAGAAATGGTGTGATGGATGAGAATTAGACCTTTTTTCCATTTATTTAATCACCAAGACCTTTAAAAGCCTTCATAAGCAATGTGTTTCAACTAATAGGTACAAGAACCTCCAATGAACATGATGTCTTGCCATAATCCCTTTATCTTTCATGAACCTTATCGTGCATTACCATAAAGTTACCAAACGGATCTAGAATGCGTGGTAATGTCATACCAAGTCTGAAGCTCTAAATTAAGTGTAATGATGTGAGACTAGGTCCTAATGTCAATACCATGCTCTAAACTTACCATGAGTTATCAAAATATTCATGCAACAAAGATATGGCTCCTCTAAGACCTTTTGTAACACTCCACTACTTAAAAAAAAAAATAGAATATGTGATGAATTTAATGAATGCTCTGATGCTCCATAAGATATCATAAACCTTTAGAAATTTCATATAATTCTCTACACTATTATGCTTGATAAAAAATTAAGACTAAGACAACTATTGCACGCATAAACAAACTTGCACAAAACTTATAAGCAAAGACTTATATGCAATCAAAAACTTATGCAAAACTAGACTTAGCTATTTTTTTAATCATTATGTTTTGATGTATGATTACATGTGAACATATATGTTCATGTATTGTACACCATAGGTAAATAAAAGAAACATGAACTCCTACTAATGTACCTTCTATTGATGATAATCCATGCTTTGTAGCTTCCGATGCACTTATACATGTCACATATTTAATGTTTCAGCCCTTTCACTTGACCAAATATTCTTTATACTCTATGTCACGCATCCTCTTACTAACTCTTGTATCGATCACTTGTTTCACCTCTTTAGACTTCTTTTTTGGCATCTACACTTTCTAATCTATCTTTTTAGAAATAGAAATAGAATTTGAATATGCACTTCCACTATTATACCCTTCACGATAAAAATACAAATCTACCACATTGAAAACAGGTGAAATGTTAATTTCTTAAGTAACTCAATATCATATGCATTCCTTACAAACTTCCTCAACACTCTGCATGGTCCAATATTCTTCAACTCTAACTTATTATATGTCCCTTTTGGAAATCTATATTTTCTTGAGTGTGTTAAGACTATCCTTCAGCCTGATATTTGACTTCCCTTCTCTTCATATCTGCACACTGCTTATATTATGTTGTATTCTTCTCCAATTGTTAATGCACTTATTTATGCATGTATCTCATATGTTATGTAAAATAATTTGCATCTACACTTTCCCTTTGCTCACTTTTGATGTCGTGTAACTTTGCAACTCCTCTTGGACTTAATCCTTACAAAATCTAAAATGGTGTTTTTCATGTTGTTTTACCCTAGTTCGGTTTTATAACCCTAATAGGATAGAAACTATTATATGAATTCAAATTGATATATATGACATTCAATCATACATATAAATGTAAAATATTGAAATTGAATGTAATGGTTTGACAAGTGGCATATGTTAAATATAATAATTATGACAAAGGGATGAGTACTCAACTTTTCTGACTGTGACTATATTTTGATAGTGGAAAATAGATTGAAGCAAGCTTGTGATTTGTCTAGTTCAGGAACTATGTTTTTGTCTATGCAAAATTGGTTCATCATATTTGGGTCATTATCGACTATCGATACTGACATATGGTGGTTAGTAGTGAACTGTGTTGAAATATGGGTTTGTGACCATATGGTCACCTTTGTTGAAATATGGGTTTGTGACCATATGGTCACCTTCGCATGTCTTTAAAATCTTTGTATGTGTGATGTCAAACCTTGATGATGCACTCAAATCCATAAATTAATATTTTTCACTATGAAACCCTATGTGTGCTTGTGAAGGATAGAAACCTAAAAAACTGGGAATATGTAATGGGTTGAACTGAGCACAATCACCCTTATTTGATGATTAACCACTACCTACTTATCTGATCCAAGGAGTGAAATCAAGCAATATGTAGTTCTCCCACCTATTGTAACTATGAAATCATGCTCCCTCACTAGATGTATGCATCTAATGATTTGGCTTTGATAATTGAAAATGCTTACTTTGACTTGGCTTGTGATTTATTCTTAATTTTGGAAGAATAAGGTAGGTTTTCTCAATGTACAATAGTACATAGATGTCTACTAGATAAGTGTTAATTCCCTTATCAAATGAGGCATTGATTTGTATGTATATGAGTCTAATTATGTAATTTCTCATGCCATCAAAATAGTAGGTGTTGTTCTGAGTTTCATACACACTAGAAAACATATACGAGGTAACATCTAATGTTTTGAGATCTTTGTGAAGATCAAATTCACTATGGGGCACAAGTTGTAGGTATTGGGTCTTGTAGTGACTAATGGTGGAATAACAAAGGTAGTTGTAGTTATGGACACTTATGTCCTAATAGTTGCTATCATTATAACCAGGGTTTGTCACTTGTGAAATAATTGTAACTGAAGTGGCTAGTGGAGCTCATTTGTTCACCTAATTCTATAAGTATAGGGTTTGGCTCACTTGAAAGTCATTCTCAATGGTCTTGAAGTCTAACAAAGGTCTTTTAAAAATCTAGGGGAACCTATCCATTAGTTTTTTATGTGCTTTGAGTTAGCCCTGAGCTCTACATAAAGAGTATTTGTTTTAAAGACCTTGCTTATAGTAAAATTCACCAATTGTTGTAATTCATCATGTGTCTTGTAAATTGTGCCTTCGCATTTTGATTTGAAACTATTTGTCAATGTCTGAAGAAAGTCTTTGAAGATAGCCTTAAGGACCAATTCCCTGCTTTGATTAATCACACTAGTAATCCTCATTTCCTCCAAAATTGTAGTGGCTTGCCTTTCATAGCTGATGATTTATTGCATTACATTCTTCATCTCTTGATGCCACTCAATCAAGTTTTCCCTCTTAGCAGCTACATAATTATGGGCCCATACTACATTGAAAGTAGTTATTAGATTTATGTGATTATAAACCTTGTCCTTGGTTACTCAACTCAAAAAATATAGTTTTTCCTCCATCTTCTTCATATCCTTTACAAGGGAGGAGACATCCTCCCATTTGGATTATGATTCCTTCTATACATCTCTTATTAATTGGAGGACATCATACAACTTTTAGGATGTTCCTTACACACTACCTACGAGGTCCCTTTGAGGTTGAATGGTACTCCCTTCCTGTAGGGCCTCCAACAATTGATCATAGCCCCTAAACATCTCTTTTATCACTCCTTCTATAGAGTTTGCAAAATTATCAAGGTCCTCTCTGTGACCTCCCAAGTTAGAGGGGTGGGTTCTATATTTTATTGTTAATTAGAACACATCTCATCTTTGTTCTAACTCCACTTGTTGTCATTTAGCTATTATGGTTTTCATTTTGATTTTCCTCACAGACATAGTCTCTTTATAAAAATGAAACTTGACTATCAATTGTTCTATAATGACCAAGTCCTTCCTACCTTCCTCTACCTAATGCATTTTTTGAATCCATTCAGGGATATTCAAGGTAGCTAGTTGTTATGAAGGCTTCATGTGTTCTGTAGGAGTGGAAGATGGGTATTGCCTGTGGGGAACATAGGCTTGGGAGAATGCATATTCGGCTGAGGGAAAGGAGGAATAGATCTCCATCCAATGATCTTTTTGGGAGCCATTGTATCAATTATCATTTTCCCTTTGTTTGACTCTTTGTGTGTTGTAATTATAGCCGACTCTATTTGGGTTGCATACCAATTGGTAATCCTAATTGAATGTATGAATGGGGAGGAACAACAAGGGAAGTAAATATGTTGTTAGAAACTAGGCTTTCAAAATGCACCTATTTATTGAGTTTATAGGGTTGAGGGCTTGAGGCAACAAAGAATGAATAAGTAAGAGGGGTATTAAGTAAGTTGTGTAAATAATCTCATATATATATATATATATATATATATATATATATATATATATATATATATATATATATATATATATATATATATGAGTGACCTTAGTAGGACCTTTAAAATATTGGTTAGGGGATGCCAGATCATTAATTATAGGGGCTATGGCTAGGTTTTTCAAAACTGACATTGATGCCACCTAAGCTTTATTTGTTTGGGCTGAAAATTCCAAAGTAGGAGGAATATCTACAATATAACTAACTAGGATAAAAGCAACTATACTAATAAACAAGGAAAAAAAAATTGGTGCACTCACCCTTCATATAATAGCAACTTGGGAAATTGCTATTGTAGATAGCTATAATCACCTAAAAGTGGTAATTAGATGCTAAGAGTGTCATTGGAGTTACCATATTCCTAGATTAGCCCTAGACCTATCCTATAGCCTTAGACACATTTTTTCAGTCATTAAGAAGACCAAAATCACTTAGAGTCAGTCAAAACATAGTATCATAACTATTTTCCCAAATCCTAACCCAACTTGCTCAACAATCTGCCATGTGGACATTAACACCAGATTTGGGACACTACAGCCACAAAACGCTAGTGTCCCCAATTGGGCACTACTATCTTTAGCCCTAGCTCTTCCCAACATATACTTTTTCAAATGTATGCCCCTCCCAAGGTTAGCCTAAGCATATTTTCTTATCCACACAAGCTACATAACTCTATAAATACAATTCTAATTGACCTTTATTCACTAGATGGAAAATAGATGCAAAAAATACATTCAAACTAAAGACAAGTTGAGCAAAATTAAGGTATTTGATCCCTATTTCGCGTTACTTCTGCATACTACCATCTAAAACATCCTTAAGCTCAGATTTAAAATATTTCAAATCTCAATCACATTCAAGGCATCAAAGTCCACTCTCATTATAGCATTCACTTGCACTTGCATCAAGCACTAGGTGGGAGAACTACATCAAGATTGATCCCTCTTCAGAGTATTGGTATGTAGGCAAATCTCTTCAAGGATGTCTAGCCTATCTTACTAAAAAACACATAATTATTTCTCATGTTATAATTACAAGGAGGATTAGGGTTTACACACCAAATCAAGTTTTATAGGTACAACACAGAGCTTCAGGTTTCATGTGTGTAGGAACAAGACCTAAAAACACAAGTGCAGGTACACCCAAAGAATAGGAATAATCTCTTAAAGGGGACACTACCACCACCTAGAGGACACTATGCAAATATGACACTACTAACCATATAGGGTGCTACTGTCAAGTGAGTAGACAAATACCAAAATCCTATTATCAACACTCAAAACTATCTAGAACCAAGTTTTCACAACCTAGATCGTCTGTGACAATCACTTTTTAGATAAGTCTATATTTGTGCCTATTTATTACTATTTTTAGAAAGTCAAAAGAAGTAAAAATATATAACAAATTAATGCTTAATTATTGCATATTATTTGATTTATTTAGAGATCTCATCCCTTTAATCTAAACATAGGTTTTACATAGTTAAAACACCTAAAAGGTTAAATCATTTGGTGAACCCGTCTTACTTTGAATATTGCTTCAAACCCTAACTTGGATTAATCCAAATTTTGTGCAATAAATTTAGGGTTGCATACTTCTATTTTTTTTATTTTTTTAGACAACCTAGATAATTAAAATCAATTTTACATTATGGTTTCAATTTACTTTCCATATAATTTAAATTGGTGCAAAAAAACCCTGGATTTAAAAACCCTAACCCTAGATGTTTTTAAGGTTTGTATCTTTTCTATCATATTTTCATTAGCTATTATTAATTATTCAAAATTCATATATTCTATTATAGTATCTCTATTTCATTTTTTTGTTATATGCCATCTAAAAAAGCTATCTCTCTTCCACTACGAAGAAGTGCTAGACTAGGTGGTAATCCTATGGAGCATATTCAAATTCTAGCTATATGAACCTATAATAAGGACAAGGAACCTATTACAAATTCAGCTATGAATCCTTCACACCTTGATTATGTGGAATTCAATGACAATACATCTAAAGATCAATAATATAACCAAGATCAACATGAGGTCCACATTGACAATCAAGACACTACCCCACTTAATGATAATGACATAATTATGAATAAAGATGAGGTATTACAAGGCTTTAGAGATAAATTCAAAAACAACCTCTTGATCATGCACACATTCGATGAGCGATATTAGAAATAAAGAATAAGACAAATAATGGTCAATCTTCAACCCCTATAGTTAATAATGTTGTGACACCTTCAGTGGGGCCAACTCAACCAACTTAGATAACACAGCCTAAGATTGTTATTCAACCATCAGTGACAACTACATCACTTGTGGCAAGTTCTCCTACTCCAGATGTGCAATACCTTATGCAGGAGGTTCTTACTCTTCAATATAAGGTGTTACATCTAGAGAAGGGAGCAAATAGGCCATCACACTAGGCCATCACATGCCTTGGATTCCAATATTCTCTTGCATACACCTTTGACACATCACACAATGACAACTCCTTTGCCATTTGGTTTTGTTTCACCCAAGATCACATTATATGATGGAAAGGGTGACCTAGAGCATCACCTTAGAGCCTTTCACACAACATGCTTGGACTATGTGTCCAACAATTGGCTTCTTACAAAATTAATTCCATGTAGTCTCAAGGGTTATGCCCTATAATGGTTTTATGATTTTCAAAATTAATCTATCACGACATTTAATCCTTTAGCTGATATGTTCCTAGCACACTTCATTGTTAACATCAGTGATTAAATATCATATGCATAAGTGGCATAGTTAAATCAAAAGTCAAATGAGCCTATCATCAATTATCTTACGATGCAAGACAATATTATTCAAATTGATTAGCCCCATAGAAGACAAAAAGCTTCAGGATATATTTAAATAAAGTCTATTACCAGCATTGCATGAAGCTATATTGTTCAATAAGTTTCCCACATTTACCGATATGTGCACACAGTTAAGGAAAGAGAGGTTAAGCTCCTAGCAATAGTAAAACTTAAGTACACAAATGGATCCAAATCAACTATTAAGAGTTCAAAAAAACCTCCATATAAGGTTAGGGCCACAAAAAAAAAGTGATTAAAAGGCCACAATCAATGCACCTTCTGAGCCTTCTCCTGGATTGGTTTTATCCACTCCTCAATATAAAGTCTTCATAAATATTCTAGAGTCACTAGCATGGGTTCTAAAATAGCCATTGGAATGCAATGTCATATCTCTCCCTCCCATTAAAGAGGTTGATACGACATGACCTCTTCCAAAGACTTATGATTCAAATGCATTGTGTGAGTATCACAGGGCACCATGCCACATGATAAACATATACATTAGCCTAAAACACAAGATACAAAATCTCATTGAGGCTAGCATTATTGATGTGAGCACACCCATAAAGGCACCAAAACAACAATAGATAGAGGCAAAGGCACTAAAGATATTTTTATATCCTTTCCCAAAGCATACAGCTAATGAGGTAGGGGACACATCAAGTGTTCACTATACATACCATGTGCATCCACCACTAGATTCTCATCACACAGTTATAGAGGAGACACATCCACTGCATAACATTATTGGCATGTATCACACTACAGTGCCACCTAGGCCACTTATCACATTTTTAGAGTAGGATATTGTGGATGATGACACAAATTTACACACACTCTTTATACGAGCAAATATAGACCACCATCTTATTCACAATATTATGGTTGACAATGGATCAAGCATAAGCATGTGCACCATGACACTCTTATATCAATTGGGCTACATAAAGTGAGATATATTCCCCATAGATACAATCATCAGTGGTTTTAGTGGCCACTTTTAGAGCTCCATCGGGGAGATTATGCTTCCATTATAGGTTGGACTAGCACACAACCACTCAATTCCTAGTAGTACTTAGTGCAGGTGTATTTGATATATTATTGGGTAGGCCATGGTTACAACAGCTTGAAGCAATCCCATCTATAGTACACCAATGCTTGAAGTATATACATGCTAACTAGGTGGTTAATATTGAGGTTGTCTCCTATGAGTATCCTCTTCTCATCCCACAGGCAGTTCTAACATAGTTTCCAGCTATAGTTTCAGCACTGACACCAGTTATAGTTCTAATAACATTACCAAATATTACATGGTTATCAATTACAATAGAGAGTGAAAATCCTATACCTTTATCACATTGTTTAGTAGAGTCCTCAGAGTAGGACAAGTCTACTTATATGGTATCTACATGTATACATACTCTCCCACAAAGACCATTACTAGAGAGACACCTGCATTAGGGCTATGTCACAGATTCTAGAGGACCTTCCTCTAGTTAGTTTACATTGAGATAAGTTATATTGGGTTATATGGGTTATCAACATAGGGCACCTACATCACCTATAGCTTCTACTTATACCATGTGGGTCCTTAGAACCCTTATACTTAATAGGGCATCACAATCAGTGCCACAACATCATAACATTACCACACAGGTAGCTTCGGACTTAGATTATACAACACAATAGATCATTGGCTCACATTTGCCATTTTACACTACATGCATGATCATAATTCCTCTATTGGACATGGGTCATGATGATAGTGAGTCTCCCATGAGATTAATTCGTTAGTATGGTTCCTTCCCTTGTACATACTTCTATCTCTCACTCTTTGTACATAATTTATTTTCATTTGCTTGTACATAACTTGTACTCAAAAAACACAAAAATAATATAACATGTCAAAATACAAAAATATTCAAATATTTATATTATATCCCAAATTTGCACCTTAAGGAGGGCTACTCTAGCCTCCTCAAATTTGGGATAACATTGAAACACCTCATCTATTGTGGGTAAAAATTCTAAGAGGTAAATCTCTAGATTATGGGCTAGTTCCCATGCACAACACCTACAACTAACCACTAACCTACTTGATTTGAAGGAAAATGGATAGAATGAGATTAAAAATTAATATAATGGAGGTGATGTACCAATATAAACTCCATAATCCTACTTGAACCTGCACTATGGAAGACAACTTACAAAATTGATCTCAAAACCCAAGGTTCTCCTAACAAAAGTGTTTCAATATGAAGGTAGAATGCAATGTATCCTTCAAGGTGGATGAATAATAGGTCTGATAATGGACACTATTAATATTACTTACACTTTAAAATAACACAAAATATCCAAATACACATCATATGACATGCTAGAAGATATATTGCTCCCATAAAGCATGAAAGAGATAGATGAATGAAAGGAAAGAGAACTATCACTTGTCACTCAACAATAAACTACTTCACACACTTATGTAAAACCAATTTTAAATATTTATTCCAGAGGCAAAAACAATATTTAAATCAACAGGGGTTTGCCATACCAATGTGTCGATGTCTTACAATGCCAAAAGAGGCAACATATGTAGAGAAACGAGGAAGAGAGAGAGAGAGAGGCGTAGAGGAAGGACACTTCCAAGTGTCTACAAGAGTTAAAAAAAATAAAGGAGTTATGGAATGGTCCCAATAGATCTCCAAAGACACATGTTCCTCTTCTTAAGATGCTTCATCTCCTAAATGGTGTAGGGGTATTCATACTTACTTGACACTTTGCACTTATTCTCCAGAACTGCCCTTCTCTTAGCTCAGAGAGTGAAAAATGGTCTTATTCATCATTATCTCACCATGAAATAATTTTAGACCTCTTATTTAACACGTAGCATGCATTTTGAAACTCCCTTATTCTAGCATTTTAGGGGCAATCATCACACAGCTCCTTAGGTGTCTTGAAACCCCTTTATCTACTATGCTTATCCTTGTTTGAGAGCTTCAAAAATTGATTTAATATTTATCAAGGAAATATATATTCATGAAAGGAATATTCATACCTTATCAGATCTGAATCAACTCATCTGGGTCCATCGAACAACTCACGAGATTTAATCTTGCACCTTAAGCTCTCATTAGCCCTCAAATCCTCATAGCCTTGAAAACACACAAATATCCTTATATCGAAGGATGTACAGATGATCCTAAGAATATGGGAATAATTTTTAGTACCAAGTATCTCCTTACATCTACATGTCAAATTTCATGACCTAAAAGTGATTGGAAGTGTCCTTTTTCATCTAATCTCTTTCCGCAATTAGGCCTTTAGACCTAGAAAGCTGAGTATTTATTGTAGACTTCTCCCACACATGTGAAACCACCATTAAGTGTGTGATTCAATTTACCTAGCCTATATCTATCCTCCATACCAAATCTAAGCTTCTAATACCTTGTGTAGATATGAGAACCATGAAATGGTCCAAGAAACTAGCCATTCTCAAGCCTTTTTCAAACTGTCTCTAACAGTCAAACTTGTAGGTGTACTTTTATTATGGATTGTACAAATTTTTAGACTTGGAGAGGTAGAATATAGCCAAAATCATCTCTCCCAATTGTTTTCATCAGTTCAATTTCTCATTTTACCTTAAAACCCTACAAAACATAAGATCAATTGCATTTTGTACAGTTGCAAGTACTAGCAAACTTCATGGTGAGGGTCTTTAGGGAGTGTAGCATGTTTTTTGGGTGGTTATAATATCAAATAAATTAATTTTATGGATCCTTATTTTATTTCCCATTGAGATCCTTTTAGGGTTTTGAGAGGGTTTAGACCTGTTTGAGTTTGTAACGATTGTTCATAAATCTTGGGGACTTAAATCCTGAACCAATGCAATAAATTTCAAGTACACTATCCTCCTCAAATTTTCATAGGATAAAATTTTCCCATGTAATCTATTCATATAGTTCTAAAAACAAGAATTTTCTCCTTGAGGCTTTGATATGCCATTGGAGAGTGCTCTACCATCTTAGCCATTATTCATGAAGGTTAAGGACCTAAATCAATAACCCATGCTAGAAGTTTGAAGTGTAGGGACCCCTTAAACAAAATTTAAATCCATTAGTCCCCATGAAAAATGTCAAGGTCTCAACAAGTAAGATAAATTTGATCTTGAATTGCAATCCTACACTTAGAAGAGTTTGAAGAGGTCTTATAGGCTTAAATACCACATTTTTTATCTTGTTTTTATTATAGATAATCTTATAGGGTCTGTGTCATCTTTATAAACTTATCAAATTCCTTAGACTCTCAATTTACCCTCAATAGGCCACTTTTTCCATGACTGTACACATAAGCTTGTGTGTTTGGTCTTAGGCTTGCCAGGCCTAAACAGGCCTATCAACATTGGTATCACTTTCATTGTCCATGATTGTAGTAGGGAGTCATGATATCACAAGAGAGAAATTACCAATTTATTTTCCTTCCCTTAGACCTTTATGCCTCTCAAAACAAGTAGGTACTTCTCACTCTAGGTAGACAGGCATGAAGATGTCAACTGAATGTGTGTATGTAGGGTTTAAACGAGTTGGTTTTTATCATCTCCTCTAGCCTCTCTTTAAGTTTATTTAAATCTCAAATTACTCTTAGCCATTATGTATCCATATAAGCTCCAACCTTACTATGAGCACTATATATTCATTTCAGGTTTGAAAACCAATCTTGAGTTACTTAGACGAACCTGTGGGTGGTCATTTTTGGGGTTTTGACTATATTTGGAGTTTAAAACTTTTATAAAAATCATTGAGATACTTAAATGATCTTCATAAAAATATTAGGAGTTTATAACCTTTTGTAACTTTCCCACAACCCTACATCTTTACTGGCATACACCTATTAGCTTATATCTTTCAAGACATGGTTGTAGGTGGTGATTGAGTAAGAGTTTTGAAAATTGTGCTTAGAGACCTGGCCTTATCAACTAGGCTATTGGAATTTGATAATAATTTAACTTCTTGAGGCTCTTTCACATTCAATCTAGCCTTTTGTAGACCTATTAACACCTTCTAACCTCTTGATTATACATGTTCACTTTCATGTCATGCCTATAGGTCTGTTTGGGCTCTTTACTTCCTCAATGCATTGGTCATCTAATGAGAGCATTGTGGGGGTTTGGAATATATCTGAATATATCTCTTTTGCCTCCCATATCACACATGTACATCTTTAGACACTCTTTATGCCAATTCAAGGCCTCAAACTATTCAAACTTGGTATTCTACCTGTAGGTGGTGTTTGGGGTGTCTTATGCATTCAGTCTTGAAAACACACCTTCTCCAGTAATTTTGGACTAAAAGAAAGCATGGATACACAACATTGTCTTCACTTTAGGCCTTCAAAACTAATCTCTAATGTACATCTCAACCAAATTCTAGTAAAATATAGACCTATAAGTCTACAAACTTGTAGGTCTGCATTTTAATGCCTTGGATCTTCTTAAAATGCAAGTTTAATATTTTTTGAGTCTAAGATCATGTTTTATTTGGATCATCATATTTATTATGAGGTCAAGAACCTCATATACTCCTGACCAGGTATGATTGAACCTTCATAAACCACATTACAAGTAGTCTCAATAACACAATATTCAAACATGGAACATGAATGCCATTAGAGGACTGGTACATAATAACTAGTCATCTTGAAGAGATTTGGATGAGATGAGAAAATGGTGGAAGACATTTAACCATATCTTATATACACTGAACCCTACATATTTCTCCCAATCTTTAGAGGATCTTCTTAAGACCATGGAAGCTCACATGTGTGATTCAAATAAAAATAAGTGTGGAATGGTTGTAGATACCTGTATAGACCCCTTACAACACCCATTATACTTTAATGAGCTCCAAAATTCATGAAAATGGTGTAAAACATGAGCCTATGGGGTTGAATAGATGTTTTTACTGTTGATTTTATTAGTGGTGGTTCATATAGCTCAGCCCCTCATATTCTAAAATATTTTCATGGATATTAAGATCATGAGGGGTAACTCCTATTCCTAGGATAATTTGTCCCAAATCTTTTGTATGTTTATGAAACAAGCAAAAACTTTTGTCCTTCCTAAGCTTGTGAAGAGCTCAACTAGGTTCTCGACTGTTTATCTTCAAATTTTGACTTCTAAACACCTATGTGAGCTCATTTTCAATGTGGAAATTTTGAAAGGACACTATTATACACATTTCACCTAAATATGGATATTGTTGGCTGTACAAGTGACTTAAAGCTACTCCTTTTTGCATGATTTTCTATCTTTGGGAGTTGTTTTGCAAGTTTATTCTAACCCTAACTATTCTTTGACCATTTTTTGACATCATGCACATTATAACATTTGTTTAAATGTTTTTCATTGAGAATAGTATGTATCTTTGCTCAAATTTGGCATAGAATGACTTAATAGACTTTGGGATGCATAACAAACATGGTAAAAGATTAGTGAATGACTATCTGACCTATAAGACAAAAAAAACTCATATAATGACTCATTATAATGTTAAAACTTTGACCACACATGAAAACAATATTAGTTCATGAATGACCTTGAAGACTATACAAGTACATGTGAGACCAAACCTTAAATAATGCTAATCAAGAACTAATATGACCACTTGAAGACCATTATAAGACCACTACAAGATCTAGGTGACCATATGTAAGCTTGGAGATCCTTATGAAAAAGTTTCAACCTATAGGGGTTGACCATTTTGACCTAAAGGTCAAAATTGGTTAACAAATTAGTGATTCACAGATGTAGCATGCATGCAATGTTGATAGATCAGTGGCCTTATTCTCCCATTGAGAAATGGGTTCACTCTTATGCTGCACTTTGAAATTGACATACCTTTTAAAGACTCAAACTCACACCAAACCACACAATAAGAAATAAAACAACATGCCAAATGCATTTAGGGAAAACTGCACAATAAAAGACTCATACAAAACAAATGCCAAACACTTATTGAAAACAAACACACCTAACCTATTATATACAACACCTCGAAACATGTTTGAGATGGTGAAAAATCTCCTTGAAGTCAACGAGGATAAAAATAATGCCTCTAGAATATTTGTTGCTTCATGAGAATAAACCAACATATTATGAATGTTTACCAATGATAACTTGTTCACTAGGGTGATCTAGTGACTTACCATTCTTAAAACCTCTGCTAGTTGTAAGTACATCACTTATAACTACTTTGAATGATCCCTTTAGATATATTCGAGGTTTGTTTAACATTACAACCTACTCGGTCCTTTCTATGCTCACTTGGAACTTCCCAATTTTCTCTTTGGCAATAATAAAGCTTTTACCAACTTCACTTTCATTTGAACTATGATGTCTTTGATGTCTAGAGTCACCAAGCTTGACTTCTTGTTTGCCAAACACATCTACAAGAGCATTAAGATCAACTTGGTTTCTATGATACACCTCACCTTCATAAATCTCTGTCTTGATCTAATTATATTTCTCCAAGGTTACCTTCTGCTTGATAGGGATTTCACATTCTTCCTTGTGCTCAATAGGTCCATCATTGACCTCATCATCAAGCCCATGTCTCTTTTGAAGTATTATAATCCCAATTACTTCTTTAAACTCCTAAATTATGACATTATATTACTGCCACATATCATCATATCCTTCTTAATTCTCATGCTCATGGATCTCTTCATCTTTGGTAGGTAGAGCTACATCCTTACTTTGACTACCATGCTCTAGTATATTTGTAACATCATCATCATCATCCACATGAGAAAAATAATTGCCACATGTAGCTTGTTGAAAAGCATCATCATAACTTACTTTAGGGAGCTCATCACATTCTTCATGAAGAATATATGTTCCCATACCTATCTCTTATATGAGTTTATATGGATCAAATCCATAATGTTCAACTCCCCACTCATCAAGGTAGAGATCATTTATGCCTTTGAGAGGTGTCAAGGATTCTTGATCATTAGGGTGGTCTCCATCATCAGTGATTGTGAAATTTATGTTTTATGTGTTTGGTACATAAGGTTCTGCATGAAATTTAGCTAAAGGTTCAAACTTGATATAAAACTTAACACCATACCTAGTCCTAAATGCCATATAGGACCAATCACAAGTCAAGTACCCTCCAATTGTAGCAGTAAAGTCCCTTGACAAGCAATGAGCAAAGTGGGGTGGGACATCTACTACTACAACATCTTGAGAGATAGAGAAGTTAGGATAAGCATGAAGAGTCATCTCTAAACCTTTGACGACTCCAACTATTTTGGAAGCTGATCAATCCAATTATAACACCCCCTTGGAGTTTGGTTCATACTTTGAATTCAGCTTTTTAATACTTATTTGGGCATGACCGAACTGCTTGCCCCATTGTCAATCAAATAATTATGAACCAATGCATCTCTAATGATGATAGAGAGGTAAAATGGAGGAGGTTTATCTATTCTGTTAGTTTTGATTAGCTTCCCATCTTTTATCTTCAATTTATTTTCCAAAATTGCCCCTCTTTCACTTGGTTGCCTAGGTGTTGCATTGAGCTCAAAGAGCTCATTTTGGAATAGATCTCTTTATTTAGGAATGGACAATAGATCCCACATTAAGATGATTACATGAGCCTTCTTCATCTGCTTAATAATGTTCATAAGGGAGTTGACAACCTTGTCATGTCCTCTAGTGGCCATATCATTATCACTACCTTGTGTCACTTGATGCATAGGAGGAGATTTAATATTCTAAAATCTATGATTTACCTAAGACATAGGGGTTGTAATTGATACACCTACTCCTTGAGATGCTTGATAGTTCATTCTTAGACCACTAATTATCCCTTGTACCTCTTCAATTGCTCTCTTCTTTGACCTTGTGTTTTCAACTATAAAATTTGAGTTTATGTTTAAGTTCCCCTGGTAATTGAATACACATGAATCTCTTTTGAAGTAGTTCATCAAGGTATCTCCTAATTGAGCATCCTTTCCATTACTTTCTCCTCTACTAGGCATCTCTTCTTGAGTGACAATAGGCATTGCTCCACATTGTGCCATATAAGCTTGATTGCATGTCTCATTTTCATAGATAGATGAGTCACGAGGCTGGTCCCATGAAGGATACTCTCCATTATCTTGCACAAGGTTATTTTGGATAGGTACAAGTGCTTTTGAGGTAAAAGGAGCATTCTAATTTTGACAATTATATTGATTTACATGAGTTATCTATCCTTGTCCTTGAGAGTGGTGTTGAAAAGGTGGTCTAAGAGATTGATAAGACTAATGGGGATGATAAATACCATAAAAATATCTCCATTGTTGTTGTTGTTGTTGATTCTTTAGAGTTTGGTTCTCTTCTCTAAGAGCCTTTATCAAATTTTCATCTCTTGACTTATTTTTCTAATTAGAGGCAACTTTCTTATGCTTAAGTGTGGGGATGGGAGCAATAGTGGGCATAAGAGTTTTCACATTAGGAAATAGAGACATAAATGGTATCAGAGCCATCTTCTTAGCCTGTATAAGGCAATTTTCATCCCTTATAGTAGTCTCATAGGTATTAGGTAGTGCATTCCCTCCCATAGATTAATCATTATGGATATGTCATTATTGAAAGCCATGAGATAAAGAAAATCATGATGTGTAGTAGGCCTTACCAAGATTGGTATCCTATCCCATGTATTTTAAAATATGGTATTGAAGTCTTGTATGGCCTCTTGAGGTGCTCTCTTTATGGTAGTTAGTTGCTCAGTCAAAGACAAATGATCAATTTTTTCTTCAAATCTCCTCCTCAAAGAGTCACCTAATTGGTCCCATGTAGTGATATAATTGGGAGCTAAGTACATACCAATCAAGGGCCTTCCATTTGAAATAAACAACCAAAAACCTGATGAAAAATAGTCTCTTTAGTGATGTTATGTATGTTGTAAAAGTTGGAAATGTTCCTTATGTGTTCAATAGGAGTAATGCAGTTTCTCTTGTATAAGAAGGCACACTTTTGAGGGCTAACATGGGAATGCCATCATATTGAGCAAGTGATAAAAGACTATGGCCATTGAAGGTAATAGAGGGCAAGTTCCTTGGTACTGCCATCTTGTAAATTGGACCCAAAAAGGCTCTCCTAATAGGTATGTGAGCAACAAAAGATTTCTTTGAACATGGATGGGTGTTAACAAACCTCTTTGATCTAACTGAATAGTAAAGAAATTCTAAAAATCCAAAAGTAATGCCTTTATTAGAATATCTTGTTCTTACCTTGGGCATGAAATGGAGGCACTAGTCTGTAACCAAGAGCCAATAATTGTTGGAGTCACCAGATACTACATGAAGGAAGCTTTATAACTTTAGATTTGTCAAGATTAACATCCAACTTAGACAACTTATTGGAACATGAGGTCCCATTGAGCATGACAAAACTATTATATCCAAAGTTTTTACCTTAATTAGGGCTACTCCAACCTCTTCAAATTTGGGATAACATTATAACACCTCATCTGCTGTGGGTAACAATTTGAAGAGGTGAATCTCTAGATTATGGGCTAGCTCCCATGCACAACACCTACAAATAAACACTAACCTAATTGATTCAAAGGAAAATGGATAGAATGATATTAAAAACTAATATAATGGAGGTGATGCACCAATATAACCTCCACAATCCTATTTGAACCTGCACTATGGAAGATAACTTACAAAATTGATCTCAAAACCAAAGTTCTCCTAATAAAAATGTTTCAATATGAAGGTATAATTTAATGTATCCTTCAAGGTGGATGAATAAGAGGTATACTAATGGACACTAATAATATTCCTTACACTTAAAAACATCACAAAATATCTAGCTACACATCATATGACCTACTAGAAAATATATTGCTCACACAAAGTATAAAAGAGATAGATAAATGCAAGGAAACAAAACTATCACTTGTCACTCAACAACAAACTACTACTAACACACTTATGCAAAAATTTGAGAAACTAAAACTAGTTTGAAATCTTTATTCCAAAATCAAAATTAGTAGTCAAATTAGTAGGGCTTCACCATACTAATGTGTAGATATTGTATAATGCCAAAAGAGGTAGCATATATAGGGAAACGAGGAAAAAAGACAAAAAGGTGTAGAGGATGGAGGTTGCCATGCGTATACAAGAGTTATTAAAAATAAAAGAGTTAAGGATTAATCTTAATAGATCTCTATGGACATGTGTTCCTCTTCTTAAGATGCTTCATCTCCCAAATGGCGTAGGGTTCTTCATACTTGCTTGATACCTTGTACTTGTTCTCCAAAACTGCCCTTCTCTTGGCTTAAGGAGTGACAAATGGTCTTATTCATAATTATATCACCATGAAATACTTTTAGACCTCTTTTTATACACCTAGCATGCATTTTGAAACTCCTTTATTTTGATATTTTAGGTTCAATCATCACACAACTCCTTAGGTGTCTTGAAACCCCTTTGTCTACTACACCTATCCTTGTTTGAGAGATTCAAAACCTGATTTAATATTTATCAAAATAATATAGATTAATGAAAGGCATATTTATACCTTATCATATTTTAATCAACTCATTTGGGCCCATTAAATAACCCCTAAGACTTCATCTTGCACCTTAAGCTCTCATTAGCCCTCAAATCCTTGTAGCCCTGAAAACACACAAAGCTCCTTGTGTGGAAGGATGTACGGATGATCATGAGAATATGGGAATATTTTTGAGTACTCACTATCTCCTTACATCTCCATGTAAATTTCATGACTTATGAGTGGAAGTGCCCTTTTTCATCTGATCTCTTTCCCCAATTAGGCCTCTAGGCCTAGAAAGCTGAGTATTTTCTCCAAACTTCTCCAACACATTTGAAACCACCAAAAAGTATGTGTTTAAATTTCCACAACCTATAACCATAATCTATAACAAATTTGAGCTTATAATAACTTGTGTAGATATGAAAACCATGAAATGGTCCAAGAAACTAGCCATTCTCAAGCCTTTTTCATATTGTCTTTAACAATCAAACCTATAGGTGTACTTTCATGATGGATTGTATATAATTTTGGACTTGGAGACATATAATAAAACCCAAATCATCTCTCCCAATGGTTTGCATTAGTTCAATTGGTCAAAACCCTATATTTCACCTTAAAACCTTACAAAACATAACATTAATTGCATTTCATATAGTTGCAAGTACCAACAAACTTCATGGTGAGGGACTTCAGGGAGTATATAATGTTGTTTGGGTGGTTACAAGATCAAATCAATGAATTTGAGGTCTCCTTTCTTCTTTTCTTTTCCATCGATCCCCTTATAGGGTTTTAATAGGGTTTAGACATGCTTGAGTTCTTAACAATTATTCATAAACCAATGCCAAAATTTTCAATTAAAATATCCTCCTCAACTTTTCCTAGGATCTAAAGTTACCATTAAATCTATCCATATAGTCATAAGTACAAGAAGTTGTTTTTTGGGGCTTTATTATGCATTTGGAGAGTGCTATGTCATCTTATCCATTATTCATGAAGATTAGGGACATAAACCAACAACTAATGCTAGAATTTTTAAGTGTGAGGAAATATTCACCATATTTTAAAGCCATTAAACCCCATACATAAGGTCAAGGTATCAATAATCAAGAGAAAGTTGGTCTTGAATTGCAATCCTGCACATCGAAGAGTTTGAAGAGGTCTTATAGGCTTAAATGCCACTTTTATTGTCTTGTTTTGCTTATGGATGATATTATAGGGATTTTCCATCTTTATGAACTTATCAAATTCATCAGACTCTCATTTTACCCTCAACAGGCCACTTTTTCCATGACTATACAAATAGGCCTGTGTGTTTGGTCTTAGGCTTGCCTGCAGGCCTATCAACATTGATATGACTTTCATTGACTGTGATGATAATAGGGAGTCATGATATCATAATAGAGACATTACCAATTTATTTTATTTCCTTCAAACCTTGATTTCTCTCAAAACAAGCAAATACTTCTCCCTCTAGGCAGACAAGCATGAAGATGCCAACTGACTATGTGTATGTAGGGTTTAAATGAGTTGGTT
The DNA here is from genome assembly GCA_037957365.1 of Torreya grandis. Taxonomy (NCBI): domain Eukaryota; kingdom Viridiplantae; phylum Streptophyta; class Pinopsida; order Cupressales; family Taxaceae; genus Torreya; species Torreya grandis. Next base: position 601,642 of record JARHVA010001193.1, on the reverse strand, counting down.
TTTATCATCTCTTTTATCCTCTATTTACGTTTATTTTGATCTCAAATGACTCTTAGACCTTATATATCCATATAATCTCTAACCTTACTATGAGAACAACATATTCATCTCAAGTTTGAAAACCAATCTTGAGCTACTTAGACCAACCTGTAGGTGGTCAGTTTTGGAGTTTTGATTGTGTTTGGGGTTTAGAAATTTTATACAAATCACTGAGATACTTCAATGATATTCTTAAAATTTTTGGAAGTTTATAACCTTTCATTTTCCTTCTATAACTTTCCCAAAACCCCACATCTTCACTTGCATACACTTGTTAGCTTATATCTTTCAAGGCATGGTTATAGGTGGTGCTTGAGTGAGAGTTTTGAAAATTAAGCTTAGAGACCTATCTTTATCAACTAAGTTATTGAAATTTGATAATAACTAAACTTCTTGAGGCTCCTTCACATTCAATCTAGCCTTTTGTAGACCTATTCTATCCTTCCAACCTCTTGACTATACATGTTCATTTTTGTGTCCTACCTGTAGGGTTATTTGGGCTCTTTACTTCCTCAATGCAATGGTAATATAATGAGAGCATTATGGGGGTTTTAAATATATCTAAATATATATCCTTTACCTCTCATATCACACATGTACATCTTCAGACACTTTCTATGCCAACTCAAGGCCTCAAACTACTCAAAGTTGTTATTCTACATGTAGGTGGTGGTTGGGGTGTCTTATGCATTTAGTATTGAAAACACACCTTCTCACTAGTTTTAGACTACAACAAAACATAGATGCGCCACATTGTCTTCACCTAAGGCCTTTAAACTAATCTCTAATGTACATCTCAACCAAATTCTCACAAAATACAGACCTCTAGGTCTGCATTTTGATGCCTTAGATCTTAAAATACAAGTTTGATCTTTTTTGAGTCTAAAATCATTTATTATTTGGATCATCATATTTATTATGAGGTTAAGGCCGTCATATACTCTTGACAAGGCAATATTGAACCTTCATAAACCAATTTGCAGATAGTCTCAATAACACAATCTTCAAACATGGAACATGAATGCCATTGGAGGAATGGTACAAAATAACTAGTCATATTGAAGAGCTTTAGATGAGATGGTGGAAGACATTCAACCATCACTTATATAAATTTAACACTACATACTTCTCCCAATATTCAAAGGTAAAATTGTGACATGCCTCATAGAGGCTCTTCTCAAGACCATAGAAGCTCACACGTGTGAGTCTGATAAAAAAAAGGTTTGGAATGGATGTATTTACCCATATAGACCCCTTAAAACACCCATTATAATTCAATTAACTGCAAACTACATGAAAATGGTGTAAAACATGAGCCTTTGGGGTTGACTAGCTATTTTTTACTGCTTATATTGTTAGTGATGTTTCATACAACTCAACACCTCAAATCTTGAAATATTTTCATGTATCTTAAGCCCATGAGGGGTATCTCCTATTCCTAGGATAATTTGGCCCAACTCTTATGTATGTTCATGAAATAAGCAAAAACTTTTATCCTTATTGAGGTTGTGAAAATCTCAACTTGGTTCCAAACTATTTATCTACAACTTTTGACTTTTGAACACCTGTGTAAGCTCATTTTCAGTGTGGAGAAGTTGAAATG